>VYXC01003766.1:573058-711350 GCA_013397175.1 Platysteira castanea | reverse complement strand
CCCGGCCCCCGGCTGCACCTGTGCGCTTCTCCTCCTGCCCTCGGCCCCAGCTGGACCCGGGCGCTTCTCCTCCTGCCCTCGGCCCCCGGCTGGACCCGTGCGCTTCTCCTCCTGCCCTCGGCCCCAGCTGCACCTGGGCGCCTCACGCCGCTACGTGTGAAAATTGGGCTTGCTTCAGAAACACTGAGGCAGGGCTATTTTTTTGTCTTTCTGACATTAACAGTATAAATTCTTCATGAAGTTCTTCTCTTGTTTAGCTTCTCAAAGAAGAGTCAATGAGTCACATTGAGTCACTGAAGCATTCTTGGAATTACACTTCTTAGGCACTAGAAAATGTCAAAACAATAACATTTCCCCTCGCGCTTTTGGAAGAGCACAAAATATGAATCCCATTAGTTTAAATATTTCTGGTATTGGAAATTGTACTGGTCACAGGTTTTAATTTTCCCTTGATGCCACATGTTGTAAAGTCAAGTTGAAACAATAGGAAGACAGAAGGAAAAAAAGTAGAATGGTATCCTGTGAACACGAGGGTATCATTATAGTCTCTTTGTTTTCAGAAATAACCTAGTGAAAGGCTCTTTCAAAAGCTAAATGCCTTGGTTGAATCCTTTCTCTGAATCTATTTACCAGCACAAAAGACTTCAGCCTAAGGATCAACACAAAACCCTGAAGACCAAGGACAAATGGAACTAAAGTTCTGCCAATCTTGTGCTGTAACGTAGAATAACTTCTGATTTGTGCATAGCCAGGAGACGAGGTTTTTATGTTTATGAAGGTCAGAATTTTGGTACTCTCTGAAGTCCCGAAGATCTGTTTCTGATCCCTTAATTTAGCATATACTAGGAAGTGATAAATCTGTAGAATTCGTTTTAGAAGTAGTAGTACACTTTAAAAGCATTCTGAAATTATTTAGCTTATCAGTAAATCAACTGAATGACATTTCTACCTCTCTTTGCAATTTTTTCCCTGCAATTAAAGGACTTCATTTATTTTATGTAACTCCTCTACAGAGTTTGTATTTCAGCTGCTTTTAGACAACCTCTTAAGGCAACAGTAGCCCAAGCCTTATATTTTCCATCAAGCTTCTGACTACGTTGTGAAAAAACTTACTTCTACTAATGCTGACAGTTGGAACCATGTGCATTTTTCAGTTGAATATATTAACAATCCCCGTAGAGGTGATGCTTCAAATTCAAAGCCAGGGTAACTACACTGTCTTCGTTATTTGTTCTTCCTTCACCCTAATCCAGAGCGATGGAGAACAGATGCAATATGTTTCCTTTGATCAGTGATTTCCTGTCCTCAAAGGACCTTGTGAAATTGCCTCTCCTTCCCATTTCCAGATGGTCATTCAGAAGTTCAGTTGAATTAGGTTTTGAAAGCATTAAGCATTATCTCATTCTGTTCCCTGTGATTATGTTTTTACTACTTTTATGAGAAGGGCTTGCTGAACACTCTCTGATCGAAACACAGACCGTTTTTGCCTGGGAGTTGGATGGCACCACATGCAAATTGTCCATGGAATCTACACGATAATTTTGCAGACAAATTAGTCATGAATGGTCTAGAAATGCAGAATTTATCTTTTTCCTCAGGGCAACTTTATCTTACCATTATCTCTCAGGGTTTTTAATCCTTCCTGTCACAATCTAGTGGAGACCTGTGTACTGAAGCTTTGGTGTTGTCTTATTAGCAGTAGATTTAAGACACGTGTTTTGGTTGTCCAATGGTTTGTTTTGCACACCGACTTTGAGAAAGTGCCTTATATACACTTAATAAATTTTTCATTAGTAAGAACTTCACCAGCTATCAGTTTTCTATTTCTTGTCCACTCAGTTTTCCATAGAGAGTTTGAGAAGTGGATCACAAGAATTGTCTTTGACAGGCCTCCTATTAACATTTTTCAAATGTGGAGAAGTACAGAGGTTTCTGTTTCTCAAAATATTTCCATGGATCATGTTCTGATTAAAAATGTATGTATGCTATTATGTGCATGAGCTGTCTCCCCTGAGATGTGAAACTTGTGACCTACTTTGAAAACAACACTAGCGCAGTTCCCCAACTTCTGCTGGACTCTCTTTCTCAGTATCTGCAGCAATTTCCTGCACTGTGTTGGAGTCTGCTTTGGATGCGACCTGCTGCCCACAGTAACTCTTGCTGTCATCTGTGTTTATGGTGGCAAGCTTCCATTTTATGCCACCGTTCCTGCGAGAACAACTGAAGAATGACACTGAATCATGTCAAGTCACCATAATTCTTCCTCAGTTAAAGAGATTTATTTCGATAACCTGGAGCTCTGGACTCCACGAAGCATCTGGATGGCTGGGCCCTTGTTCCTCGGCCTCTGGTAGCTGGATGATTTCATGAATCTGATGCAGAATTGAGCTCATTTGTCTTATTCTGCCTTGTGTTCAAGGTTTGGTTTGCTCTGTGCTATTTTTCACTTCCATTAAAATCTCTCAGTTATTTTGTCATCTGCAGCCAAGAATATCAGAGGAAACTAATATTTGATCAGAGTAAACTGATAAATCTGATATAAACTATCAGAGTACTTCTGGAGAGTGTGGTGCTGGCTTCTCCTGCCCTTGTTATAACGATGTGCCTACTAAAAGAGGTGCCTCTCTCCCTTCCATTACAAGGGGTGGAGTCTGCTTGCCCACCTGCCTGCCTCAACGCCCAAGTGACTGGGTAGGTATCTCTGTAGGTGCAAATGAACCATATCAGCAATATAGGAGAGTGGGAATGGGGCAAGAGGAAGCCTGTGGAGAGATTTAACGGAATAGAGGGAGACTGGGGAGAGAGGAGATGTGAGGAGTTCAGAGGGGACCGGGGACGAGTAAGCAGAGAGCTAGAGGTGTTGTGTGGAATATAATCAAAGAAAGAGAACGATGAGTAGGTAATCTGAAATGGAGAGGGTTTTTTGGTGAAAAAAGATGGCCAGAAGTAGGTGCAAATCGTTATAAGAAGTGAGGAAAAGGAATGGTCTCTAGAGGATGATGAAGGGCATCATGTACAGCAGGAAACAACGTTGTACATTGGGAAGAAGGATCTCCTCTGTACTGGAGGCCCTGTCACTTCAGCCAGCTAGTGAGGAAGGGTGCCCCTGTGTGCATGTGCAATCTTGGTTAAGATATTTTACAGTGGGGAAGTGGGGGAACCTTTCATTTTAAAAGTTTACTGTAAGAACATGGTATGATGGATGATTTTGTTTTGATTCAATATTGGTAGCCACAGTCTGGTTTGTTTCATAGTGCTTGCAACTTCTTGATGTGCATCTCCAGGAGAAAGACATTTTCTATCTCTGTACCCTTTATGAGTTTACTTTAAATTAAATTCATTAGGCTCTCCAAAGATCATTAAAGAGATTCTGCCATGCTTACCAGGGCCCCAAATACATTATCATATTAGTTACAATCTTTTGATTAGACTTTGCCTTCAGCTTAACTACAAGCTCCTTTGAGAAAAACGGCTGTAATTGAGTATATTTTGATATTGAGAATATATTCTGTTAGTTTTTTGATAAAAATTCTATGTCTACCATAAAATTTTCTATCCGAAATAAAATAGAATAATAACAAAACATGATGAACTTAGTTGATCATATCCACACCAGCACAAAATTATTATGGTCTTCTAGATAATTATTTCCAGTAAAAGTTTTTTCAATGAAATGTAGAGGAGAGAATAATTCATGATTAGGTCAGGCCTCATCACACTTGTATTACTTAAAGTGTTAGCCACAATAAAGTATTGTTTGAACATCCTGCTAGAAAAGAATTAATATATTTGTGGAATAAGGTGAAGATGGAGTGCTTGGAAATGCTATTTTTTCTTACATATTCTTATAAATTATATATGTAAGGAAAAATTAAGGAAATCTATTTTTTCCAGCAGCCATGCCATAAAATGTTTGGCATCCCATGATCTGGATTGCAAAAAATGCTTTCAGTTTAATATATATTTTTTTGAAAGTTTTCATTTTTCTGTTCTGAAAATTGGTTATTTGCAATATAGCAATTATTAAGTCCAGGTTGAGTGTACCTCTTAACATTCATAGTCAAGGTGTTTGTAAATTTCACCCTTTAAATTCAACATTCGTAATTTGTTTCAGGAAATAGGGTTATATATTAGAGATACTGTATTTACAGCCATCTCTAGACTATGTTTATTTTGAGTTTTCTTTAAGAATGATGAAATTCTTATGGGTTCAACTCTTTAAGGAATTGACTTTTAGCTCTCAAGTCAAATGAGAAACTCATGTAACTATGTGTCTGCTACTTCATGAAAGTATCATTTAATTTACAAAACAACAGTTTTGTAATTAAAGTAGTGTTATTTTTTGTTCACTTTTGCCTCTTTAAAAGTTAGTGTACATTGGGTTCTGAAGAAAATTTACATTAAAAAAAAAACATGAAAAAGAAATATAAACTAGACTTTTAAAAATTTCTACATCAAATGGTTTTAACTTTCTTTTTGCTTTTGGTGGCTAAAGCTCAGAGAATTTCGGAAGAATTTACCAATAAAGATGCATTTGTTAATGTGGGAAAATAATGTTATTCAGCTTAATAGAGAGGAAACACCTGCACAGAGTAGTTTAGTTTTGAATTTGATGCACAAAAGTATTTTTATATGTGTGAATCTGTAGTTCTTTCAGATGTACCAAAATAAGGGTTAATGTTATCTCTAGGCCAGAAGTGGTTTATTAGCACTGGCATGCCAATGAGTTCCAGCTCTATGTCTGCTGAGTGAAAAGGATATTAAAGCACTAACTAACATAGTGAAGCAGTAAAATCCATTTGTGAAGATCATCACTGTGGCACACACTTTTATTCCAAAATAACAGAAGCAAAAATGTTCTGTGTAGCTTTGCCGCATGAATGTGCTGTTCCTTCACTTGCGTAACCAGTTATCTCCCACCGCTATCTCCACTGGATTTTTCAGTCACATTTTGCAGCTCTGATTCTGCTGCTTTTCCACAGCTCCTTATCACAGCAGCCCTCCAAGCACGCTGCAGAGCTTCAGATCTCTACACACTAGGACAACACGGTGATTGGGCCAGCAGAGGGAAATTTGAGGAATTCTTGGCAAATTGATTCAAGAAAGCAGACATTTTTAGGAGACAGACTTCAGATCGATATTCAGGTCTGGTCTGTGTTAAGCAGTGTCCATATATTTGCTTGAGCTGGAGGAAGAGAAAACATGCTACGTGTGTTGCTAAGTTCTTGTTTTATTGCTTCCACGAAGATTATGCATAGTCAGAACCTTAGAGGCTGACCAGAAATGTTTCTTATGTAAAGGTATACACAATTTTATCAAATCAGTGTTACCCAATACTCCTACAAATTGTTTGGAGTATTATATAGATGTCCTAGGCTACAGAGGAACTGATTTTGGCATTTCGTAGAAATCAGACAGAGGCATTTTATTGTTGCTGAGAGTCACTGGAGACTGGGTGCTTCACACAAGAAGTTATTTCCTTGCAGGTAATGAAGGAACAGAAGATTGCTACCAGTACTGCACACAGCAAACACTCTGGTTCCTCCAACTGACTCCATCATTACCATGCTGCTGCCAGCACTGGTCCACTGCTTCCTTCTGGGTCCCTGGTTTTGGAAGAGAGTGGGGGAAAGGGCTATTTGCCCACTGTTGTTTGAACAAAACCTAATAAACCAGGCCCTGCCTCTCCAAGGTGAGCCTTGGCAAAGAGTCTCTGCCTGTGGCACAAAGGTTACTAATTAAAGGCTCTGCCCAAGTAGCCAAGCTGACAGGCAAGGTGTTAGTGAAGTGCTGCTGTGCTCAACCATTCAGGCTGAGAAACGAAATTTCCTCCAGGGGGGTGCAGAACAGGTTTGTGCGGACACACTGTATCTGACCACACAGCAGGGGTACTAGAGCAGTATTCATTATCGGAAGGAAAAAAGATGATGCATTTTTCCAGCACAGCACATGGTTAGATGGGACTGCGGCCTTTCACCCTGACATTCTCAGCAAAAGTTGCACTTTGTGTAAGTGACTCACAGGACGTGCCAGCTTCGGTAGTTAGGAAACGTGTCTGTGCCCTCTGGCTTCATTAGAAACCAATAAGCAGAACAGTAAACAGACTACGAGTTTTTGGCATTTTGGGTAAGGTTGCTTTTAAAATGTTCTTCTGTATTTGAAAGGAGGACATGACTCACTTAGCAAAGTTACATTATAAATGCTAGCTTGAAAGTGTCCCATAATAGCGCTTTTCATTGCAGGCTCTCTGCTCTCAGGGCTGGGAAGAGTACAGCCTGCCACTCAGACCTGTTGTCCTTTTTTCCCTTGTTAAAGCAATGCTTTGATGCTGGCATGGAGACAGATGCAAACTTAGTGCGGCTAAACACCAGTTTCCTCTCATCAGAGTCTTTGCAAGGGTCTTTGCAAAACAGCTCTCAAAACACCCACAGGAAAGATCTCAGAAACAAACTGGAGTTATAAGTTACAGTCACCTGTTATTAGTTACAGTGTTATTGTCACTTTAGAACACAGAAATGAATTTGTCAAGGATGGAGAGAAGTCTTTTGTTCAGTAATTGCATTAAAATACAATTTAAAGATATTTAAAAATCTATACATCTATAAGATCAAAATGAAGCTGTTTAATCAGACTCCTTTGGTGCCCAGTTTCTGACCCAGTACAGTTTTTTGTTCCTGTTTATGTTCCTGTGTTGCTGCAGACTGCAAACTCCTCTGGCTTTCCATATGGAGGAGTGAGACTCCTCTCCACTTTGTTCTATCAATATATTTAAAGGCTTAGACTCAGAGAGCTGGGCACTTGAAATAGTCCCTAAATGAGACTCAGTGGCCTTCACATTTGCAGTGGCATTTTCCTGCTCTGAAAACCTGTCCTTTTAAATTGTCTTTGAATTGTGAGATGACTTCATTGAATTTATCTCATTAGGCAAATGGTTCTGAAAATTACCTTCAGTGACAAGACTAGAGACTGTGATAGAAAGCAATGGCAAAGCAACCGCAAAGAAGGATCAATATTACCATGCATTTGAGGTGAAGATTACTAAGATCTGGAATTGAAACACATGCTATTTACTGAAAATCAATGGTTACACTAGAGGCACCACAAAGAACAGAGCCAAGTCACTTTTCCTTGTCTAAGCTAACTCCAATGCAATTAGCAAATTTAAATTTGCTTATTTTATTAAAATGGCCAATTACTGAATAGAAGCAACAAATTATTTCAGAAAAAGCACACAAGTATATGTGTGTAATGTAACTGTAGAACCTAATGAGATAAACAAAAAAGCACTAATCATAAATGATTAGCAGTACATCAACATTATGAACTAATTTTTAATAGCACTGCCAAGGTTTCCAGAGTAAAATTTCTTACATAAGATTTGTATTCCCAAAGCATAGTAATTTCTAACCAGATGCTCAGTGTTATTGATGATGATATGAATAACTAGTAAATGCTTTGGGGGAATATGGGACTAATACATTGAAGAAGAAAGAAATGATTTACAGTGTGCATGAATATGAAATTTTAGATTATTTCTCTTCAACTCTGCTCTTAAGAGGTTTTCTTCTCAACTCAGCAAGAGGTTTTGTCGAAGTTTCAGCTATCACCAAACTGGTGTAACTGTTCCCACTAAGATTCAATACTGAAAGGAAAGAATTGATGGAATTCCTCCTCTTCTGTTGCTTATGTTCAGAACAGCTTTAATGATAAGCACAGAGCACTCCTGCATGGAATGTGGTAGCAGTAAGAGAATTAAGAAAATATTTGGGATGCAAATATTTTAAAAAGTGTATCTCATCTTATTCTAACTACCTTGGAGGTAGATATTAGGGATATATTTGTTTTAATTTGAACAATAATTCAAGCAAGGGCTTGAAAAATTTCAATACCAGAGACCACACTCATGAACTTTTTGCTTGAACAACCATATTATTTTAAAGGGGATATTGTAGATGTTTTGATGTCTTTCATTGTCTGTTTGGCTGCAGAATCAAATTCTTTCTGTGAGTCCTGATCAAAAATCAGAGATGGTTTGGGTTGGAAGGGACCTTAGAGACCATCTAGTTCCAATCCCCCTGCATGGACAGGGACATCTCCCACTAAACCAGGTCTGCAGGTCTTTGAGGCATATTGCAAGACAACTTGAGCAACTGCAGAGAATGGAACCTGGGTAAGAGCTGTACAAATGCAGGATGCTTGAGAAAGTGTCTGAAGGGACCATTGTGAGAGGGTTTGAACTGACCTAGTACTTGGAGGGTTATCTTCTCTTTGGTTCCTTTTCCCTTTGCCTGATCTAATTTTTAAATAGAAATAAAATATTTTTAATTTTTAAATTACTCTCTCTTATAACATAGAAGTAAGTGTTACAATGAGTTGTTCCAAGGCATCTGTAGTATATTAAAAACCTACATAAAAGTGACAAACTGGGCTTATGTAAATATATCATCTTTACTGATTGTCTATGTGGAACTAATTAAAAATCCCAGAATCCCAAAATGAAGTTTCATATATTGAATAAAACCTTGAAATGAGAACACCATAAGTAATTTCAAAATTAGGCACAAAACCATAATATGTTCAGGATATGTATGGTTTTGTTAGCTCTTTGATTTACTGAATTATATATTTATACTCTTGTATTCTGGTATAGTGGGTATGAACCTTCACAAAATACCTACAGCCAGATGTCCTTTTATATTAAAAATCCCCACATACAATATTTCAGTTAGTTTAATTGTTATTTCGCTCTCATTAAGCTGAAACAACACATGCCTTTCCCTGTCTCTTAAATATATACATTCAAGGAGTGAATTGCAAATATTGAGAAACAAAATATATAAAATATCAAGAAGGGAAGCACACTATAATGAAGAAGGTATTAAAAAGTGTATCATTAATTCATACAATGTAGTTGAAAACTTAGGTCTCCAGTGTTGGGTTCTTGTTGGATTCAGTGTTGGAAGTGATGTTTTGGTTGCAAGGATTGGAATACAGCCTGGTGGAAATTAGAACCTGAATTTATTTAATATTATCAAGAATAAAGGTTCTATTGGTACAGTCAAACACGAACATGTTGTTTGAAATGTTGTTTGAAAAGAAATAGTACTGGATAAAATGTCTCTCCCTTCTCTGGAGAAAGATTGCTCAATTAGGTTATGTGTTGAGTAATACCAAGTGTGTTGAGAAGCTCAGAGAAGAGTCACTGATTCCAGCTGAGATTCATTCTGAGCTTCTGGCTTGCTTTGAGTGGTGATCTCAAAGTGAAACTCAAAGGTCTCATACCATTGTGAAGCCAAAACATGGAATCTGTTTACTCAGACCTAGAAGAACTGAAACTGCTGATTCTCATACAGCTGTTTCACCCGTCTTTCCTGGTTAGTGGCTTTGCTCATCGATAAACAAATATGGAAACTAAATCTCCTTGAGCACTGCCTGTTTTCTCAACTGTCCCCTATAATGTCTCTCTACTGATTTGCTTATTTGCCTTCGATTTTGACCAAACACCATGTGCAGGAATCAGGCAGGGAAAAGGGCAATGTGTGGGGCAGGGTACTGGGTCAGCTGGGATCTGGCCTGTTGTTGAGTGGCCAGGGAGAGTGTGCTGCCCTCTGGCACCGTTCCCACCTGGAACTGGGGCTGCTAAGTAGACTGATGAAAGTCACTCCAGTTTGTGCCCAACCAAGTAAATAATTTTGACGTTTAGTGTGTCACCTGCCAGAAGAGTATTTGTTTTGCTGACAGCTGGTGAAAGGGAAACACACACCCTCTAAACCCATTTCTTGGTAAGCAAAGGGAAAGCTGCTTATGAGTGACTTTATTTTCAATGGTGGTCAGCTAGGCAGTCACACACTGCTGTTTTGGACATGAAAAAGCTCCACAGTGTTCTGCTGTTTCATTTAGCCTTGCTTTTAACAAACTTTTTTGTTCTCCCTTGCTCCCTCCCTGTTTACTGGAGGCATGAACTCAGCCTTGTGAACTTGTCCTTAAAGCTCTCCAGAGTGAGTGGGCAGGGAGCACTGAAAGCAGAGGCTTCTACATCACTGAAACTGACTGTAGCTAAGTACGTATCAGCTCTGGTCTGGCTGCCTCCTTTTTGGGAAATGGGAACACACCAGATATCTCTCAGGAAAATGCTGCAGCTTTTGACAAGAATCAATAAAACAATGAACACTGCTGGAGGCACTGAGTGTGATCCAACTAGCATGTTTGTTGGGGAAATCTTCTGTTTCATGTCTAGAAGAGTTATATATGAGGCAGCAAACTCTCTGTAGATAGAGAAATAATTTTATGATGAGGGAATTGTGTGAAAATCAAGTGAATGGCAACTTGTGCTCATCAAGCACTTGCAGTACTTGGAATAACAGTAATGATTATTAGCCTTGACCAGGCAAAATGCCAGCTTATATGCCTGCTTTATTTGTTTAGGGAAGTTATTAAATATGCTGGTAAAAAATTGTTGTTTACTACTACTGCAAGTATGTCCTGTTTCACTTGAGAAAATGTTGCATTTCACCGGGTCAGTAGTTCTCTAATACATGTCCTCATTCATCGTTTTCATCTAAGTAATGCACATAGCCTATTATAAAAGTAAACTGATATGAAAAATGTAAGGTTGATCTATTCCCACAAGAGATGTTATTGGGGTTAAACCCCGAAACGGCTTAGAAATTTGCAACATTTTACACTAGGAAAATTGATTCCACATTAAGCTATCATAAAAATGCCAAAACTCATCCCTGAATGGTGACAATTTGCTAATTAGTATACACATGATTAGAAGAAAATCCTTTTCTTTCCAACCCATTCCTCTAACGGTGAAGAATGTATGAAGCAGAAACACCTATCAACAGCAAAACTAGACTCTCTGGGGAAATGCTTAGGTGGTCATACCTTCCCATGGCATCACGTTTCTGTAAGGGAAGGTCAGAAACTGCAAGACATCTTTGAGATGACATGTTGAGTTGAGCTGCAAAAACATTTTGTTGTTGCTTAGGCATGAACCCTGTCCCATAAAGATAAGTTGTCTCAGCTCTTGGCAGCTCTGCAGTTTTAGGGCACCAGAAGGAGCTGGTGGCAGCCCTCTGCCCAGGAGATCTCTCAGTGCTGTCTGGGCAGGGAGCCTGGCTTAGGCACACCTCCTTGCTGCAGAGCAGCCCTGCGTATGTCATGGCAAGGCATTGCTCTTCCACAGCCCTAGTTCATGTCTCATAGCATCCACCATGCTTCCTTGGTCACCTGTCAGATTTAGGAGAGTTTTCCCGGCACACAGGTGAACTGTAGAAGAAGATAGTGAGAAATAACCCCAAACTCCCAACCACCCATTAAGCCTTAAACAAAACAAAACAAAATCCTTTGAAATTGTCTGCAAAGATTCTGTGGACACTGGCATTATTTGCACACAGGTTTTTTGCTATTGGCCCAGATAAATAGTAAACACCTGGGTTTTGGGGGTTTTTTGTTTGTTTGGGGTTAGGGGTTTTTTAATGATTTTTTTTTGTGAATGAAAATGTTTCTGGAGCTTCTTAGTATCAGTCTTAAACTGTCCAAGATAGCCATGCAACCCCCCTAAGTGTGATTGTGGGTTTTTACACGTATTTTTACCATGCACAAAGACATTTCGCAAGTAGGATATACATTGCTGAAAAGTATTAATTAATTATTTATTGGCCGATCAGTCATCAGTGAAGTGGAGAAGTTAGCCTGTGTTGCACTTTGGAATTGTCTGGTCCTTGCTGAGTTGCCATCTGCCAGTGCTCTGCTTTCTTTCCTTGGGTTTTATATTGGTTCAATATTTTTCCTCTCAACATGCTTGAGTTGTTAACTCTTACCAATTATTATTCAACATTTACATCTCTCTCTGTGTTTTCACCCTGGGTTTGTTGGGAGTTTTTTAAGCTTTAGCTCATGTACTCTTTAAAACTTTAACAACTGTTTTACCAATAAAATTAAACTGAGGTCATATGGCCTGGCTCCATCAAGCTGTACTTGGGATAATAGATGGCTGAACCCTGGGGCCACAGGTTTCAGCTGCAGCAAGCTCTTTGTGGGTTTTGCAGAGCTGCCTGCACAGCAATAGCTGATGATTAACTTTGTAGTCTTCTCTATGATTTCATGCTTTTCCTGAATAAGATGCCTATTTGAACCTCTCTATTTTTTGAGCTGGTTAGAGCTGTAGCACAGAGTTATCCTTTGAGTCTGGTACACTCAGCAGCAGTTACATACTTGCAGAATTAAGATGTTCTATAGGTTTTAGCTTTACAATGAGCCAAATAAGAACCACCATAAAGAAAGAAGAGTGTTTGTTCTGCTGAAGATAACCTTCCTGTTCTGCTGAAGATGACCTTCCATCTTCAGAAAGTGATCCTGAGTTAGAGCTGGGTTTAACCAGGACAGGACCCAACTTGAGGGAAGGTATGGAGAAGACAGACATTCTTCTCTTACAGGTACACCATGAAAGGGCAAGATGCCATGGCAGAAAGCTATAGCAAGGTAAATTTTACACAGATACACAGGAAAAAAAAATGTGTACACTATTTAAAGAGAGAGAGAATTAAAGTACTGTAATAGGTTACAAAGAGAGACTTCAGAATTTTCCTCCTTAGAGCTTTTCGGAATGTGACTGTACAAGACACTGAGGAAACATGTTGAGTACCTGAGTTAGTTCAGCTTTGAGTAAGAAGCTGGAAGAGAGCTCTCCATAGTTCCCTTCCAAGTTAAATTTTTCCTGTGATTCTCTGCTGATACATTACATACCTTACCTCAGGGTATTCTCCTTTTTTTGTGCCTGACTGAGCTGTTGAACAGGAATTTAAAAGATAGTACATAATTCCTAATTCTTCACCAATTTTAGAAGGGCAAGAAATAATCCAAAACAAAACTAGTCCTTCAGACTGTCAGATTTCAAAGTGGTGGATTGATTCCAGCTTTTGAATCCTGCAGTCTTATTCAAATTAACTCATGTATCTGTGCGTATTTGAGTTCTTACAACTTAATACTGGTAATGTAGGACTTGATTATCTAATTAAAATTTCATTTCACTCTGATAAATTGCCTTATTTTGTAGAGCCATCTGTGCTACGGAAACATAGATGCTAAATGACCCAAAAAACCCCTTTTTGTCCTAACTTTGATTTAAGTCTTTAAACTTCAAAATGTCTTTGTCAACCAGCACTCGACCACCCCAAGTCTACCACTTCCTTTGTAAAGCTGGGCACATCTCAGAAGATTCTCAGTAGATGATTGGAAAAAATGTTCTCCATGCACATGTTCACTCACGTGTTTTGCTATACCCATGTAGCTTAAATTTGTTTTTTCAGTCTACTGAACAGATGTTTTGTGGTACAGGTTTGACTTGACAGGCCCATTCGACTGACAGGACATGTCTCAATCTGGAGTGAGGCAAATGCACTGGGATTCCAGGAAGGATGCTAGCTTGTGTGGAGGGCTACTGGATGTGCATAAGCACCATGTTCCTGCCTGGCTTTTCTAGCCTTTAGAAGAGACGGATATTCTTTTCTCATCCTTTTCTAATTGCTGCCTCAACTGTTGTTAAAATAAAGAGATTAATATTCATGTGTTGGCGTTCCAAAGAGAGCACAATTATGACAACATTATTTTTTCCTATTGTGTGTGAGCAACTTGAATATAAGAACTATTACACTTTAATATATTCTTGATGTTGCCAGTGATGTCAAGCTTATTGTCTTCATCACTTTTCACATCATCCTGTTTTCTACTTAGAATACTTAGCCTAATTTGCAGGTGTGATTTTAGTGTGTGTTTTGGGAATGAACCACTCTGTCACCTGAATACAAGGGTAACACATTCCTGTAGACTGTGTGTTTTGCACCAGTTACCAAGAATGTGTTGTTCTGAAATTGTTGTGCTGTTCTGATAATTGCATATTGATTCCCTGGAAGTCCATGCTTTACACGTGACAATAGGATTTTAGCTGTTACAATAGTTTCTGTTTGATGTTCTAAAGCCCAGGGAAAATTAACATTAACTTAACTGGACTCTGTATTATGTTCTGTGGGAGGGATCTCACCTAAATGCAGAGGTCTGAAATGAATTAGACACTGGAATGAATTAGCATAAGCTGATTTTCTAAGTTCTCCTTTTCATTAGTACGAGGAGAAACGCACCTCCAGGAGCAGATTCAGACACCTAAATCTATATCTGTGTGAAGAATCATCACACTAGCTTAACACCTCCTCCTTATGTGTAACAAACTGTGCATTTTCATCTGAACAAGGTCTACATTATCCTTTCATTTAGGCATCTGTTTTTGTTTTAATCTTTAGCAGTGTCGCTTCAGAGAGAGAGGGAGATGAGTTTGCACCACTATAAACTAATGATTAAAACTTTGTCCAAAAACTGATTTATTCATCTGTGGGGGTGCATGTCCCCACAGACTGCCTGCTCAGTCTCTTCTCTGCACTGAACGGCAGACCCAGCCTGACATAAAGCTTCAGCACACCTTACCTACTGACAAAAGGTAAAGGTTCTTTAAAAGTTCTTCTATGAGTTTAAATCCAAATAAACATATTTTCCATGCTTTTTGTAAAGTTTCAAGGAGCACATATGTTGTACTCCAGTACCCAGCTTCTCTTCCTTCCTGGAAGTCCCTCATGCATTTTTGTTCAATGTGGGCTGGTGTCTGCCCCCAAGGAGCAGTTGCCCTGTCTGCATTAACCTCCTCTATAATGTGTGCAGAAGGCTCTGCATGGGCACAGTGATCCCACGTGTACTACACCTACCCAGCAGCAGCCTGTGCTGCAGTCCTGACCCCAGGACTGTCTGGGCCATCTGGACTATCCTGGCACCACCGCAGTGCTCCTATGGTTGTGCAAATATGAACAGGGCAGCCTTGTGCATTAAAGGCTCATTCACAAGCCCTGCAGTTTGCACTGCGGTCTGGGAGTACACTGCGTGGAAAAGAGCAACCAAGGCCACACAGGGACACAAATGAACAGAACTCAGAGCCCTAAGGCAGTAACACTAAACTCAGAAACCAAGAAAGTAATCAGTGGAAAGCAAAACCCAGAGGAAGGAATTCATTATGAACAGCGGAGTCCGTGGGTTGCTGATATGTTATCTTTGCCAGCCAACCTGACTCACCAGCATGCTGAGTCTGTCTAAAAGGCTGCAGATACATTCAACTTGCCTTGTGCACACAATCAGTCTCTCCAAAAGCATTCTCAGACAGCGTGAGAAAAGCGTGACCTGACTCATGCAGAGCATGGCTACACGCAGGAAACTTGAGTGCTCCAAAATCTTACTCTAGCTGGGAGCACTGCTATTGTCTCGGAGCTGAGGGGTGCCAGCAGGGCCTGGAGCAATCTAGTGGTGAGTTAATTAAAAGAAAACAAGTTACAGTTTCATCTCATTTGCTGAAGAAGGTGGTTGACTCTTCGTTGCAGAGGGCTGTGAGTGATTTGCTGTGCTGGGATGAAAGCCCATCCTCTTCAATCACTCCCCAGCAGAGCAAAATTACCAGTGTCAGGAAAACTCATTTTCTGGCATTAATCAGAGTGGATTAAAATGGAGCAATTTCTGAGCTGCCCTGCAAGAATAGCTGTGGGACATCAAAGAGGGCCTGTGGTCCACAAAACCAGAAGACTGCGTCCTCTGCTTTGAAATATTGTAGTGAGCCAAACACTTATTGGAAGGACATGCTAACTGCGTTGTGTGTACAAGCACTTCAGTGTTTGATAACTTGTATCCTATCTCCTCCATTTTTGTAATGTAACAATCAGATAAGTAATTATTGGTGTGTTCAGGTGCTCCTGTTGGAGGAATTTAAGGATCCATTTAAAATCTTAGACTGCTTCTTGATTTTAAGCCTTCAGTAATGACAGAGAATGGACTACCACGGAGTCTATTCAATCCATTAGGAGTAAATGCATTGCTATATATATATTATAGCTGCATGCAGTCATTTTAAACAAGAATGTTTCCCTGGCTACTTTGAAAAGTATATTTCTTCTTCCAAGGAAAGGAAAAACAGATTGTGTGTAGAATTGTGGTATTTCGTAATCCAATAATTTTCTTGCCTTAAAAATATGCTTCAGATAACGTATTTGAATTTGCTGCATAGCAACGTATTTGACAAGAGTGAAAAGGTTTTCTTCCAAATCCAGAAATCTGGATTGTCTGTGGAATTTGGAAAAGGTACAAAATGTCTCATGCTGGTTTTGTGCTTGAAGAAGAAAAATGTATGTACAAGCTGCTTATACAGCAGATACATATGACCTGAATTTCAGATGCAAAGTGAGACAAATACGTGTCTGTTCAGATTCTTTTCTAATTTATGTAACATCCCAAGTCTACTATGGTCACATATATGTCATTGCTAAGTGGAAACCACTAATCCGTACTTAAGAGACACACAGAACCCTAGACCCCCCATCATTTCACTGTGGTCACTACCACATTGTCATTAAAACAATCTCTTTTAGAAGTTTTGGGGACTGTAGCATACAGTTGTATGAAAAAGTCAGCTTGATGCTCAGTACTAACCAAAAAGCCAACCAACAAACCAAATAAAACTCCCCAAACAAAATGTTAAGAATTTCTAAGAGAAGAGAAAATAACAAAATATTTTTATACCATTGTATAAAAAGAATTCCATGCTTATACTGTGCAGGAGTCTGCTCTTCCCAGCTCAAAAATACACAATGCCATTGGAAAAGGCAATGCCAGAGACAAGTCACAAGAATGCTCAAAATTATGCAGTGGCTTCCATGCAAGGAGCAAATAAGTTAGGATTCTTGGACCAACAAAACCCTCAAGCGAACAAAGGGAAAGTACAACAGGAATCTATAAACTAATAAATGTTTATATGATAGGTTTAGAATAAAGGGGATGATTTGTCATCCAACATGAGTTTAAACTGTGTAGTAGTTCTTCCACAGGATGTTCCAGGTATTTCAAGTTTCCAAAAAATAATTTAAAAAATTCAAGAGAAGTCCATGAAGAGCTATTACATATGAGGACACAACTTCTGTGTGATGAAGCTCCTGAAGGCTGGAAAGTATTCTGATTAATTACCACCACGTAATTGCTGGAATTTTTGCTATTTTTGCTAAACATTCACTTTTGGCTAAAGCCAGTTGTTGAACTAAATAAAACTTCTTTCCCCAGTACAGCTATTCTTCTATAACCTGAATTAACTTGCAGTCTAAAGACACAGAAGCCTCAGTGTGGAGCACACATGGGGAAGGAGGGAATGGGACAGCACAGCTAGGTGGGCATGGCATGAGACTTGAAATGCTGTCCCAGGCAATGCTGTAGGGAAGGCTGGAGCATCATCAGGTCTTCTGGCAAATTCACACTCATGTGAAAGGTAGATTTTCACCAGAGAGAATCAGATATTTATGCCTGTATGGCTAAGACTGTGTAAGGTCTTCATTCACTTAAATGAATGGCAGAAACTGACATAGCTTTTGATTACTGAATTACTATTTAATTTTTTCTAATAAATAACGTCCACTTTAAACTTCAATGGAAAACCTGCTTACTTGTTTTGCCATGACTCCTTCACCCGCAGCATTGCACACGAAGACAGAATTTGACTCACATATTCTGATTTGTGAGGAAATGTGTAATCTACGTGGCACTTAAGAAACACAGGAGACGTGTTTTAGTCTTTTACTCCGAAGATATATACCTGCAGTGTCAGAGCAGCAGCTCTATGATGATGTCTCACAAGGTTCGGAACAATATTGGAAAGATGTTTGTGAACTCAATAGGATTTCATGGTTTGTTTGGTTTTATTGTCTCCATCCAAGTAGAATCTGCACATAGTGTGAAGGAATAAATCATGTGGGAGGCAGGGAAAAGGATTGTAAACAACTGTACAGAGGGTGATTAAAAAGTTATTTTCCTTTGAAGCAGGTCTGAACTTCCAGCTACACAAGCTTTGGAGACAAATTCAAGCACCAGCTTTCTAAAATGCCAAACTACACATCTCTGCTACTGGTTATTGCATTTAGAAATAGTCTCCATGTAGCCCTTGTCAGAAACTCTGGAATACTTTCGTTTACATTGGAACATTTTAGTACATCAGAAGTTAACTTGTGGTATGATTTTGTCCCATTCACAGACCCCAATCTGCGCCCTTCCCTGTGAGTAAGGAGTGTGAGCAAGGCAGACACTGACCCTGAGATTTTTAATCAAACTAACCTAACTTCAGCTCTAGCAGGTTCACATCCTCATGTGAAGCAATGGACCATTTCCTGTGAACTGGACTGTGCTGCATCATGAAACCTAAAAAATATTTCCGTAGTGCCAAACAGTCTGTGGGTGAGTCAGATAATTTCTGGCAGTGTTCCTCCAGAAAATTGTTCAGTACTTAGAGATTCACTTATCTGGGGCATCCCATGTGCATATGTTATCCCTTTCAAACCATTGCTGAAAATCAGCCTGTAATATCAAGATGAACAATTCTTCTTTGTAACTGACTCCTTACAAACCGTATCTTTTTTCTGCATCTTTGCATCAGAATACAGCATCAGTGACCCAGTGTCTGCTTGTAGGAGTGGCAGGAATAAAATGGTAGAGGCGCTCCCAGCTTCATCTGGACCAGATTTTGCATCTAATCAAGTCCCATTTAGCTGCAAGCTATCACTTGATTGCTAAAACCCCCTCTACTGTGATGCAGCAGGTTGGTTTATAGAGAAAAAGAATTGCTTCAGTTTCCAGGGCACTGAGTCTGATCCTTCCTTTGAACATTCATGAATAGTTTAAGAAAAAAAAATATCAGTCTGTTTTTGTGGGACTGGAGTCTCCATTTTATCCTCAAAAAAAAAAAAGCATTTTAATGAATATTTTTTTATTTCTTCTGCTCTGAGTCAGAGCCATCCAAGGAAGGAATGAGTCAGTAAGTCCAAATTATTTTTGAAGAGAAGACTACCTCTTGAAAGGGATGACTTGTAACCCTCCCCACAGAGGTGTACGGAAAGGAGGAGTGGCACACACTGACTTTGGGCCGTGCTAACCCCAAAATTCATGTTTACATTGCAATGGCTGCTGTGACTGTAACTTGTGTAAATGGCTCTGTCTCCAAAAAAGAGTGACCTCCGTTGCTGCTGCTTGGGCGGCTGTGACAGCAAAGTGCTCAGCAGGGAGCTGCCACCCTGCTTGAGGTGGGCTCTGTAGCCAGCACTGAACTCTGAAACAGCACGGTGCTGTGGGTGCCAGGATCCAAGGGTCTCTGCTTTAGGTGCATTCCTGCCTGCCCTGGTGAAGCAGGGCAGAGCTCTGTACCGAGCCTGTCTGAAAGGTCTTTGCTCCAGCAGTGCTGGGGCAGGAGCCACTGAGTGCTGAGCAGACAAATGCCCTTGGGAGTTAAGGCTTTTCTGACACTTGCATGCTGTAGGGAACTGCATTTCTTCTCTGTGCTACATTTTTTGAAAGATAGTCAATTTTCCAATCCCAGAGGAGCCCAGGGGATTGTCCCTAAAATAGGAAATTCTCTCATTTCAGTATAATTTTAATTATAATACATGAAATTCTAGAAGGGACCATTCACTGAAGCCTGAAGCATAGTTCTGAGTGAGGAAGGATGTGCAAGAGGCTCTGGGGCTCTCTGGGTCAAGGAAAAGAAGTTTATTTCTCTACTCTGCTGCAATGTGGAAATAATTTGGGCTAGGATTTGTGAAAGCACTGGCTTCCTAAGGACACAGATTTAAGACTGCCATCCGTGCAGAGTGCCTTGAAGGATATTAGAAAGAAACTGGCACAGGCAGCTGTGCTGGTGAGAATGGAGATAAGGGACTGTAAGAGGACACAGGAGAGCTCTGCTGGCCTCTGTCTCACTGACATGTGTGCGCTGTAGTTTCACCATGGATTTGTGAAGATGCACCTTGAGTACCACTCTTCCTCTAGCACAGAGGGGTCCCAGGGAGGAGAGGAGGAACAGAGAAAGGTAGCATGGGTACTTTCCAGAACAGTCTCCCAACTCTCTGAAAGTTTCACGTATGCGAGCCTGTCAGAATGTTCAGTGCTTGTTGAAATGTCAGCTATCCACTACAGCCTAAGGTTTGTGGGAGTCTTTAATGTTTATGTATAAATAAATACATCTACATTACCTATATATGTGTATAAAAATATATAACCCTTCATTATTACAGAGTGCTGTCCACGATGTTATAGATTTTTCAGCATTTTTAGAAATACAGAAAATAGCCTTGCAGCATCCTGCCAACCTGTGCCCGGGAAGCTGATTGAACAGTCATCGTCCAAGTAGTGTTTATGAAAAGTGAGGACTTAACTGGGATGTTTTCTGTGGACAGGTACAGCAAAAACATACTAAGGTCTATTGCCAGCGATGAAAGGATGAAGTGCAACTCAACAAAGGAGCTTGGTCAATGCATGGACTGGTAAATAAATGATGGTGTAGCTGTGGTGCCTTTTAATAAATAAACCACTTAAGTAGAAGAAAAATGACACTGAAACACACTTAACCATAGCACTTTCAGGAACACTGCATGCCTCCTTCAGAAGTGATTTATCAACTTCTAGATCCTGATATTTATCCACGTAAAAGAGCAGTAAACACTTTGGACTCTTCAAATCCGAAAAGATGTTCCTGTATTTGCCATGTGCTATCCCAGGCTTTTGCTTCATGTCACTTATGCCAGTTCCAACAAGCCGAGGTACTGAAGGGGACATTTCTTGTTTACTTGCCTGGAAACAGAAATAGTGTTTAAAAAAGCCCTGGCACTTGAGTGTATGGCTCCTAATTTTAACCCACAAACAAACCACTCCATAACTGCTTGGATGACAAACCGTGGGGAAATGCAGCATGTGACAGCCTGGTACATCTGCCTCAACAAGTGTTTTGTCCAGTTTTCTAGAAATTACAGCTCCAATGACAGGAAGTGGGCGTAAGAGCTTCCCACAGCTCTTGGGATGTAGACAAGCAGAGCTGAGGAGTTCCGTGAGTTCCCTTGTCTGGTGAGTGGGTTGTGATGTCTCCTCCAGCCTTGCTCACCATCAGGGATCTGGACCAGACTGATCTGCCACTAAGCAAACTGGCTTCTTTGCACCAGAGCTCCTGTCTGGGATTTCAAAATCTTCCTGTCTGGGGCTTTAATTGAAGCAAATATGAAGCTTTTCAGGTTTTTTGCAAAATGCATTTTTCATGAGAAAAATCTTATTAATATTCCTCTGCTATTGCAGGCAGGATTTCAGGCTTCAGCCTGAATGCAGCTGGAGGCAGGAGCAGCAGGGGCTCCCTTGCACTGGGGCCAGAACACACTGATGCAGAGCACAGGGAGAGGGAGCCTGTGCTGCTCTAGATCCTCTCTTTGGAAAACAAACGAAACTGAGGCAGCGTGTGTTTCTGCATGCACAGCTACATATCCATCCCTATCTAGGCAGGAAAGCAGCCTATTTCTTACTTTAGAGGGTTCAAAGTCCTACTTTAAAAGGACAAGAAAGTACAACTTAATGAAGAGATCCTAGTTTCCTCTGTGACCTGAATTTTTCAGAGGAGAAATTTCAAAGGGGAACACTCACATTTCTCATTTCTGTTATCAAATGAAATGCAGAAACAACAGTAGGATGTGTAAATTTTTTACTTAAATTATTCCTCTGATAGAAAGCATGATCCCTCAAAGTCTAAAAAGTATAATACAGGACATTTGGCTTGCTTTAATAATAAAAAATTAAGACTGCTTCAAGTACTTGTAAACTGGAGGAATTTGCAGAGCCAGTCTTAGAAAAAGACATAGGTTGTGTCATCGATCTTGCTAACTAAAGATAATGCTATTTGCAGAAGTATCTGTATTGAACAAAACCAGATAAATTATTGATGAGAAAAGAAATTTGACAAAGGTTTTCCCCTTACTGTTGAATTGTCTGTGGATTTATTATATTTATTCTCAATTTAAAATTTATTTACTTAGTGATTTCTGAAGATAACCTTTCTTTTTATGCTTTGTTACTCAGAAGAATTAATTGCATCAGGGGCTCCCAGGCTCTTCTGAGTGAGCCTCCCACCTACAGTCTCATCTTCTTCCCTGCCCCCTCCACTCCCAGCAGCTCGGTAAATCTGGGAGATGAAAGAAGGGGGAGGTTTGTACCAGAAACCATCTGGCAGCAGTTCTTTTTGCTGTCTTGTGTCACTCTCTGCCCCTTTGCTACTACCTGGGATCCAGAAAGGAGTCTGACAGTGGTGCTGGGGTCTCCGTGCTTCCCATCCTCGGGTGCAGGGGGAGGCAGTGCATGGCTCAGGTTCCCTCCTTCGCCCTTCCTGGATCCAGCTTTCACCTGGTGGTCTGTGGTGAGGATCCTATGTGCCTGTGTATGGAGGGACTGAGGCAATAAGGGTACATTCTGGTTCAGAGTGGTTTAAAGCACCTCTCCGGCTGGTGCTGCGTGACCCCTGTTAACATGCCAGAGCTGAACTGTGGGGACAACACAGCACATGCACGATTTCTGCCACTCAGGTTATTTTATTCTCTTCCCAAGTTTCTGATCATAACTCTTAAAATCTGGTTTCCTATAAAGCACAGTCTGAAATGTGTTCTCTGCACAAGTCCATAATATTTACTTCAATATAATTGTTTGCACTAATTCCATGGCTGCATACGTAGCCAGGTTTGGGACCTAGATGTTTGAATTGACTTTGTTTGTGACCAGTAGGGATGTTGTTTCTTCTTCCTGAAAGTTAGGTTCTCATTTTAAAATGAGTCTAATACTTCTTTGCTTCTTCCCTTTGCCTGGCACGTCTCCTTGGCTTATAAAGTTTTTATGGTTTGAGGATTGTCTCTTGCCTTCTGTCTGCTTACTAACACCACTGAGCCAAATCTGAATAGGAGTTTCTAAGGGCAACCATAGTATTGGAGTAATGCTCACAGCAATTGCTACAAGAGCTGTAGAAACAGAACATGACAAGAAAACACAGCTCTAACCTGTTTATGTGTAAGTAAAAATTGCTGCATAGCTTTTTGCAAGGTTTTTGCAAGCTGAACTCAGGTATTGCATTTCAAGTAGACTATGGACTGAATCAGATAATAGTTGGGGATGGTACTTACACTGTATTAATGATTTATGCTGTTGGTTATGTAGAAAAGGATTACCAACCTCATGAATTTTATCCAGTGTGATTGATTGCCTGACTGTTTAATGTGAAGTCCCTCATTAGTCAGCCTCCCAGATGGTTTTTCTCTCCTCTTACATTTCTATTTAGATATCCTTTATCTATTTCTTTTTATATGATTTTTTCCATTTATGTTTTCTTCAGCAAAGAATTCTTTCCTCCTCCCAACTCCTTTTAATTCATTCTGAAGTTAAAATGACAAATAAAAAATGCTAGATTTGAAAACTCTGGTAAGCTGCAAGAGGACTGATTAAAAAAAAAGCACACAGTCTTCTCCACACTGGGAGGCACTGAAAGATAACTGCTAATAATCTACCAACTGTTTATAAGATGCACATAGATCATAATTCTAAAAGCTTTATGACACGTTATGCGTTTATTTGCCTGGTAATTCCAGTGAAGTAAATGGAAATATATACAGCAGTAAAGTACCTCAGAGTAAACTTACACTCAGGCTGTGTCTATTTTAGACTTAAGCAGGGAAACAAATTGGGGTTACACACAGGGTCCCAGCTGTGCCAGCCTGTTAGGATGTTCCCTAGTGTGGGTCAGGGGCAGACCAGCCAGCACTTGCTCTGCACCCAGGCAGTGTGGATGGAGCCTCTTGTGGGAAGGTGGGAAAGCTTAATCGTGTGGGTATGGTCAAACCATGCCACTTGCCTTCAGGGCAAGGGCCCAAACTCTGCCACTTTGCTGTACTCAAAGAAATATATCCTTAGGGGCTACTGCTGTGAAAAAGGAAGCTGCAAAACCCACAAGATCCATGAAGTCCTGTGTCCACAGACAAGTTAGACGTCTGTGACTGTTTTTGTAACTATGCCTGTCTTGAGTAGTTGAAATTATGCTCTACTTAGGTACATTTTTCAAATGTGATTTTATTTTTTTCTGAGCTTTCTGGAGCTTTTTGAAACTGTCCTGCCCTTTGTCCTCATCTCTTCCTGCACATGGACTTCATGAAGACCAGAAGCCCTAGCTATTTCCCTGAGTGTGGCTTCCCCTGTTGGCTTTCCAGCTCAAATATAGAGAGAAATCAGCCAACTTGGACAGTGCAAAAATTTCAGACACATTTTGTGAGCTGTGGGGATTAGGTTAGCAGTGGTGATTCTGACCCACTTCTCAGGAGAAGAATGGAAAAACTGTTCTCTTTGCTGAAACCACTTATGAACTAATGTCTGTTTACAGAGAATGGACCTTTTCTTGTTCTGTTCCACCTTTCCTGAAAATGTCATATAAAGTCATATTCATTAATGTTCTTCAATAAATTAAAAAAAATTTAAATATTCTTATTACAGGAATAAATATACTTGTAGAGTCACAGGTCTTATTAATTATCTTCCTGTAACATGTTAAACCCTTACCTATCTGGAAAATCCAGCACTTATGTCAGATACTGAAAAAATACCATTAAGATTAGGGGTTTTATATAAAGTATATGCAAAATAAACCTGTAAGAAAGACACTTGCAGAAGTGGAGCCTAGAATTGCTCCACTGAGTTAATAAAGAAGAAAATGAGGTTCTTGAGAGCAGTGAAAGACCTGGCTCAATATTTTAGCATCTCAGTTGCTTAATGTTTGAAATACATTTATCTGCAATGCTGGTTATGTTTGTTGCCAAACAGTCTCAAAAGCCAAATTGATATGTGCTTTGGAATGAGCTTGTAGGAGGAAGTAGGGTCATTTCCAGGTACTGTGATCTCTAATAGCTGCTCTGGCTGCATAAAATTAGAAGGAGTCTGAACCTTTTTAAATTACTTCTCTGCAGAAGGACTGAGCCATCAGCCTTGTTTTAATCCTCTTCCTTAGTGGATGAGCTGATTGCTCTGTTAAATGGCCAATACAGGGAGAAATATTGTGAGGGGCTCTCCAATATTCTCTCACAACTATTAATGTGATGAGCTGGAAAACAAACTCTGACACTAAGAAAGATGCTCTTCTGAAGATAATTGGAATCCCAGCCCATGAAGAGTCTTATGCTAGGGTCTAAGGCAGTTTTTAATGATGTTGTTTGCTTTTATTATTTACAAGTATTTTATTTCCTTTATTTGTTTTCTCAGAGTAACATCAGATCCCTTGGATAGAGTGATGAAGAAGATTTGCTTGTAGCACAGTGTGTAATCTGTCAGTTTTACTGTAGTACATTTCCAGCCATGTATGTAAAAATTGGTCCCCAAAGGCAATAATAAACTAAAATGATACAGAGAACTTCTAAAGAAGATAGAAAAGTATCTTAGTGTTGTTCCCTTTTGAAACCAACAGGCAGCCATACAGGAGTCTTCTTAGTAAAAAGGTTATAGGACTATGGCTGCATGAATATTTAAGAAGAGAATTAAAATAAGGCAGAAATGGATACTAAAATTGACAAGATATTTCTAGGAACTGGTAATACAGAGGAAGAGATGGCAGTTTTGCATAGTGTGTCATAGGATAAAATAACAGTTTGAAATAAATTATTTGGTACTAAGTAGGATGTCTTAACCATAATTTTGTTCTATTATATATAATTTTCAGTGCTTTCTATAGAAATGATAGGATTTTCATATCTCGTAGTCGTCTTTGACATGACTGACATATTTAATATCTGGGGTTTTTTCCCTTTCGTTCTCTCCTGTGATAGTCAGTGGTGGCAAAACCACTATCATTGCTTTCTTTTAATGGAATTATCATGCAAAATACAGTAGAGGAACTTTAACTTGTTTCAGGAAACTCCATATTGTTTGAAAGCTCAGAACTTTGTTGATTTTTTTTTTCCAGAAGACAAGCTCTTTAATACCTGGACTGTTAACACATACCTAGTTCAAAAGGATGAATTTACCAATGCACATCATACACATCACATCCAAGTTTCCTTTCATAGTTCAGACAGTCCTAAAGAACCAAGTACATAAATTTTGGACTGAAGAACTGTGTTAATTTACTCTATATTTAGTACAGAATGCAGAAGTTCTTTCATAATGCACTGAAAATAACATAGTGAAATGAGAGGAACATTTTCAAGAACAACATATGTTAATGTCCGCCACAGGAAAACACAACTCCAGATCACCAAATTTGAATGACACCTGATTTCCATCCAAAAATTATTTATTGATCTGATTCTTATACAACCTTCAGCTAAAACAATCCAAAAACCTGTGTAGCACTATTTGCAACAAATTCCAGGTATTTTTAATGTATATTTGAGGTCATAAGGCTAGGTGGCCATATAGCTTAAAACTCTCTTTCTCTGAAAACAGAAACAAAACCAACAAACTAACCAACCAACCAAGAAAAAAAAAACCTTTTCCAAAAATAATTAAAATTCTGTCAGAATATAAGGAGAACCTGATCTCCTAGAACTCGTGATTTCAAGATCTTAGTCCATCAAAGGATGTCAATCACTCTCCCAAAGACAGCCTTGCCCGAGAAGGTTCACAAGCTTTCAGAAGAAATACTCATTAGTGATGGGATTGGATTCCTCAAGGCATTCTTTTTCCTCACTTAATTGCTAATGGACTTGTATAAATCCCATTTGAACCCAGTCTGAACCCACCTGAACTGAATTCGAACTGAATCTTTGAAATACCGTGGAAAAGAGTTTGGAGTGTCAATATTACAAGATGACCCAGTGTTACCAATCCCTGGCTGACACAGTGTTCAGTGAACAAACCAATTACATTTTCTGTTATGCTCCCTCTAAAGCAAATGAAATTTGTATCCTGAAGCTCCACCCTCCTCACTCTCCACAGCATTCCGGAAGCGTATTTACTGTGGGCCTTGTGGGTCTTGCTGCCAGTGACACAACAGGAGGGGCAAGCACAGTGGATGGGGGGGTCCCTGAAGGAAAGCCAGCACAAGGGGACCCCACTGTGGAGCAGCTCCTCAGTCTGCCTCAAAACTGCACCTAGACAGTCAAGGATCATTCGTAACAGAAATACAAAATTTTCCATTACAAAGTTTGACTTTTCATACAATTATTGTATTAGAATTGCAGTCTTTGTGAGTTTGAAGAGCAGGATAGAGTCTGCATCTAAGTTTCCCACAGGGATACCTGGATTGTAAAGGAATGCTAAGCAATGCTGCAGACAAAACACTGTGTCTAATTTTGACTCAAGAGTTGGAAAAATATATCCTCCATCCCTACAAAACGAACTCAAAATTTGGTAAGATATCTTCTATCCACCTGAGACTGTTTCCTTATTAAATATTGCAGATATCACAAGTGGTCCACTGGCAATTTAATTACTGGTGTGTACTAAGGCAGGTCAGGAAACACGGTATTCGCAAAGACAATTGCCAAAGGGATACATGGTCCACTTCAGCTTTTCACCACTGCTAGTGCTGGTGAGGACATACTGGGAAATTGGTATCTTAGCAGCACATAAAAAGGTAGATAAATGGACACGTTTTGTTTCCCAGGCTGTGAAAAATGGATAAAATTTCTATTGCCCAAGTAAAAGTGATAAACTCTGTTCACCTTCAACTGCACAATTGCTTTTGGCAGGAACTCTGGAAAGTTTTAATGGAGAAAGGCTAGCATAGCTGCAAGATCAAGAGGTGAATGTCTGTCAGCTCTTTCTGCGGATAACTGAAAACATCTGCCCAAGATGACAGAGTTGTCTTGAGTATTCTTATTATAGCTTGCTTAAGTGGAAAAGTAAAATAATGGCCATTAACATGTATTGGCTGCATAGTGTAGGGAAACAAACTCCACATTCTGGGTTCCTGCCTCTTTCAGGTTAATACTCCACAAATGTGAGACAGTAACTTTCACCAGGAAGTGAACTCATAATAATCTTAGGATACAGTTAATCTTTTTTTACCAAGTAGGTTTCCATGGAAAAAAATAAAGATATTGAAAATAATAAAAATTAAGAGAAAACAAGATTTTGGAAAGCAAACTACATGAAAAAATTAGTTTAATGTAGTTAGCTAATTTAATCAGTTTTAATGACTCATAGAATCAGAAGGGTTTTTTTCAATTTAGAAACAGGGATAAAAGGCCATTCAAGGACTTGCAGGTGATGATACTTTTCTCACCAGCTATTATATTTGTAAGCAACTTCTTCATATGGGCCACTAAAATATGCTTATGGTACAGGTGAGAGTGTCTTTCTGCCTGTTACATCAACAGTGCAGGAAAATAAAAGTATCTCATTTCCGCTAAGAAAGTGCCAGACTATCTGAACTCTAGAAGTATCATTTTGAGCCTTGCTTTTCACTCATGTGTAATGAAGGCTTCATCCAGCAACAAGCTGTATAGTTCAATCACTAATCATATGCATTTTAATAATTCTAATTTTTAAAATTTGCATACACTGGTAGTAATCAACAATAGGAAAACATCAGGAGTGTAAATGGTGCTTTAAATTGTGTTGTGGAAGAATATTCAGTGATTAAGCTGTGATTCTTTATGCAGTCATATTTTGAAGGGACCAGACAAACTATTTGAGCTCTGCCTGTTCCTAATAGACACCCTGGTGGAGTATTTTGCACTCAAAGCCCAGAACTTCTGCTTTTTTTCTCAGTGCTTTTATGCCATTAAAGTTCTTGCCCTTGACAGTTCTTGAGTGAACATAATCCAAGACACACCACACTTTCTGACAGCCTCTTTTAACAGGCATTCCAATGCATTTTTCATACTTCATCTTTCATGCAGCCTTAATCATCTTCCCTTGAAAGAGAAATTATACTGCTCACCCACGGCATTTCAAAGTTTACACTTCTTTGTTTAAGTTCTCACTCTTTTAGACTGACAGTGAATTTCTAAGGAGATGATTGAGTTCTAGTTATGTAAGGTTTGTGTTACCTTTTAGGAGGTTTGATTGGGGTTTTTTTAGGAGTTTTGCAGTTACACAAAAGTAAGTTGCACAACTTTTTGCTATTTTTAGGAGTTTTGGTCTTACTTTTGTGGGAATTTTGCAGACTATCTGCCAGTTCTGCTTTATAGTTATAGTGATACAGTAGTGTAACAAAAAGTGCCCTAATGATGTGTTTGAAAGCTACATGGTGCCAATCAGTTCTGTTTGCAAGATGAGTTGACGTAAGATTCCATAAGGAATCAGCATCAAAAATGATGTGATAAAGATTTACCCAGTGTCAGCTGAGCTTTAGTTTATTGTCATGTTGGATGAGGTGGTACTCAGATGTGTAGCATTCACGTGCTACTCTGTTCTCACAGCACCACCACCATGAAGGAGTTTAAATGTGCAGATTCCATACAGTGCTGACTCTTTGGGCTTTGTGCAGTTGTCAAGAGGACTTTGAGCTACCGAAAACTGTTTCTGTCAGATGAAAGAAACTGTCCTTTCCTGCGTTCCTGGCGGCTCATTTCTGCTCCAGGGCTGTCAAGCCACTGAGCTAGCATAAGTTTCTCTGGCCTTACACTGGAGTGGACCAATGAAACACTCCAGGCAAAATTATACTGTCCAAAAAGTTATTTGGGAACATCTTTGGTGAACTGGGTGAATTAAGTTGAATAATCTTATTTTACTCAGCCTATTAAATGCAGTAGATATGATCATTTCTAGAGGAGTTCTTGCAACTCTGATAATTGAATTTTGACATCAGAGAAGGGCTACTGCAAAAGCACAGCCACTGGCCCCTCTTACAGCTCCGTGCAGCAGGGTCATAATGGGGGCAAGGGGACCAGGGGAGTCATCTCCTGACTACATACCCCTGGAAATACTATTCATGGACACAGAGACACTCCCAGTGCTGATACCTGCAGGATGGTACCAGTGTGCTCAAGGAACAAGTGCTTGCTGCACTGGTTAAACAAGGGTAACTTCCCTCACATTTATTCAAGTGCTGTTAAGCTGCACAGGAGGAAGAAGAAGCCAGGCTTTGGTTTTCCTCCCTTACATCATAATCACTGGGAGTCCCGCAGTGATCCTCGGAGGTGTGGCAAGCCTGCTGCCTTCCACCCTGCAGGGGCACAGACGGTGATGTGCCAGTGGGGCTGGTTCTGCCAGGGCAGGGACGGGACTTGTTCCACGCACGCTCCCTCAGACACATCTCTTATGATGGTCTAACATATTCCTCCAGGGGTTTTGCCAAGTCTAGTTTCTTCCTATAGACCTGTGGTTCAGGGAATAGGCAGTAAGTATAATTAAAACCGCTTCTACTTACTTCCTGAGAACTGAGCTTCTCTTGCTTCCAGCTGTGTTCCCTGCTAGAAGAGGTGCCAGCTGAAATTGCAAATGTCTTCCCAATGGCTGAAAAGGTAGAAGAAATCACTTTGTCTCAGTACTGTCTTTCTCCTCCTTAGGAACCCAAGAACTTTCCAGGTCTGCCAGACCACTGAGGCTAAGTGTTATGGTATCCCAGCACATGCATCTGCATAAACTGAATTCCTCCGTCAGAGTTTTGTTTGGGTGTGCATGTGTTTTTCCTGTAAACCCACCTGCTCTCTCACTGTTTTGAGGAAAGCTTGTACTGGTTTTGGATGAAATGCTCTCCTGCTTGGTCATGGGCTGGACCCATGTCCCAGACAACTCTTGCAGGGCATCATCCTATGGACAACCACGGCTTTGTGGTGTGGGAATGGATGATAGCCCTTCCCATCATAGCCGCATGAGGAAGCATGTGGACCCAGCTCAGAGGCCTCAGTGTCCCTCTCTTCCTTCATAGCTGTGTGTCCTTGCAAAGCAGGGCTTAGGCAGATCTATCCCATCTACAGAGTTTGGAGGCAGTGACTAGTGTCTTGCTTCATATTCAGTATGATTTCTTTCCACTATGTTTGTAACTTGCTGCTGCTGTGGATTTCAGAAACCTTACTTTACTCCCCTGGAACAAATAATAAAAACAATCAGCCTTCAGTAACATACAGCAATTCAACATCCTGACTTTTATGAGCTCACTGTAGGAGTTTAATTAATTAAGGATGATTCTGCATTCTTCACAAGGAAGATTGGCTTTTTTGTTTACTTTGTCATAAATAGTCTCATATGTCAGAACATCTTGGAAAATGTCAAGGAAATATGCTTCCCTCCCACTTTGAGAATATTCTCCCTCAGCATTTTTATGTGTTGTTTTTATTATCTTTGCCTCCAGTAAAAAGCCTAAGATAGGCATGATTTTCAAGGAGAAGGCTTCTGTACAAACAGCCTTCAGTGCACGTTAGCAGATTTAACAAAAGATTAAAGACAAGAACAAGATTAATAGGAAATATGAAAATAAAAAGCTAAATCAATCCTGCCAATATTCTCAGATCCAAGTTTTTGTTTTCCTCACAATAAAAGTATATCTGCCAAAGTGTTGCACCCTTCAGCTTTAAAAAGCATTTCAGTGTTAAATAAAAGATTCTATTCAATATAAAATGTTGCTGCTTATAAGATTCAATTCTAAGAAGAGGAAGTGACAATCAGAATCATGTGTCACAGCTGAGATCAGCTCTGTAGGAGTAACAGCAGGACAATAATCTCTGGTGACAGGAGATAAAGAAGAGGATAATGCAGTGAGAATCCAGATTCCAAGACTGCAGATCTGGGCTCTCTGATCCTGTTAGCATCATAGCACTGTGGCAGAGCAGGAGCAAGGACTGTGGTGAGGTTCTTCCCAGAGCCCAAACAATCTTTCCAGATCCAGCCTGCCAAGCAGAGCCTCTACTCTTCCTGCTCAGCGTAGCAGGGAGAAACTCTCCAGCCAAACCCAGTGAAGCTGCAGGGCCCTGTTGGGTGGCATTTTTGATCTACCTGCCTTGTTTGTAACACGTGCAACTCCTGCCTGCAGTGCCTGGTTAATCCAGCATTTGAGGGTGAGTTCTAGGCAGTGAAGTGCACAGTGCTATCGATTTTCAAGAAAAGTAGAAAAAAGAAGGACCTCTAAAAACTGGAAGCACAGTTTCAATTTTTTTTAACAGTCACAACTTCATTCATATTTGTGGGTGTACAGAAATCAGATAAATAAGAAGCATCATGTACTAGTGTAACAAGCCCACCTCCTGCCCACTGTGTCTCTGCCTGTTCTCCCAGCAGAGAATGTGACTTGGAGGAATGCAAGGTTGGCACAGAAGGGTCTTGGAGGAATGCAAGAAACATCTACTGTGTGCAAGGAGCGTGTCTCAGGAGCACAGCAGAGAGTGTGTCTCAGCAAGGCAAACGAGCACGCCCTGAGCACTGTGCTGGCAGCAGGGCTTTACCAGCACCTGTGTGAGCACATTTTAAGCTGGCTTAGACGTGTCTGAGCAGCTTTATAGGCAGTGCAACTGCACTGTTACCAGCGCTAAGCTGAGGCATGCAGTCCCTTAGTTTTACAGGCCTGAAATTTCCTTTTGAAAGGAAATCCTGATACCACAGCCTCTGTGTGTAGCTGAGACCTGGGGCAGAAAGAAAGCGAGCATGAAGGAGCATGTCTTGGCAGCCCAGTAGCTACAGCGCTTACCTCAGGAAGAGGTTTGGGGTTCCCTTCTCTACCCTCGAGATTATTTGTGGTTTTATACTTCGAGCATCCAAAGTAAGCCATAGCCCAGCGCAAGTGAGGGAACCATGCTTCTGGCATCAGGCCTGCTTCCCTCACATCCCACAGCTCCTGAGGTCCTGGAACAGCAGCCCAGCTGCATTAGGAGGATCCTCCTACCTCTCTCTTCTGCAGCCTTGTGGTTATGAGGATTGTATAGGAGATAACAGATATGAATGTGAATTGTACTTGGCCAAGGGATGCAATTAGCTGTCTTAAACAATTAAGGTGAGAATGGTTTCAGGAGACAGGTTACCTGATCTGTAGATATCTATAGTATATCACTGAGAGGCAGAAGATCATTTGCTTCCATTACTGACTTTATGCCAAACCCACCAGTTATTGGGCAGCTTGTAGACCCATAAACTCACTAATCCATGAAATGAGATGAGATGAGATGAGATGAGATGAGATGAGATGAGATGAGATGAGATGAGATGAGATGAGATGAGACACCCCAAAAAACTTCTTGCTGTATAAATTAATTAAATTATCTGGCAGACAATTTAATTGAAGAAATTAAATTCTGAGAAATTTAAGGGGTGGAGAGGACCACTTAAATCTGAGAAGAGGGTGAGACCTTCCCTTTCAGCAACAGTGGGCCAATGGATTAGGCCCACAGCTAAATCCCACATTTCCATTTCTGGTGAATCTAGCAGCCACAGATAAACAGCCACTGGCATCTGGAAAACTTTTAGGTTGAGCAGGAAGCCTAGTGTGGAAATGCTAAAGAAGATGCAGAAGCTTCATTTCTTTTTTTTTGCCTTACATGCTTAAATTTTGCTTACATCCCATTTTAGACATCAAAATAGGCCTTATTTTGCATTTGCCTAGTCTCAGCTTTGAGACACTGATTCTTATGCTTCTGCTGCTAAATTAAAGGCTCCCCTAGTTCTTGTGTAACTACTTTCTAACAAACTCAGTAATTTCATCCCTTTAAATCGCTTACTGCAGGGCATTTTCTCCAATGCTTTTGAGGCTTCCTTTTGAGGCTTTTCCAATTCAATATAATTTTCATCCTAAGTCTTCTCAGGACATTTGTAAATTATTTTGTTGTTTGTTGAAAATTCAACAAAACCCCAGTGCATCCCTGGGGCACTTCCTCTGTGACTGACAAGGCACTAGTCTGAATCCGGAATGTTTTCCTATTAAAAGCATGCAAAGTCTTTCTGTTCCCATACTTCCCATACTATAAGAAGAGTAAGTGCTTCTTATTTATCTGATTTCTGTACACCCAGAAGCAAAATAAGAGTCTGAAAAATTCTTTGCTTCACAGAGAGGATCTGGCACCAGAAGACACAACTGCATATGCAGTTCAAATGTATAATGATTTTTCAGGTGTTGCCTGGAAGATGGTTTAAAATATATTTTTGGGAGACACATTACTTTTGAATATGGCAAATTTGTAAAGTTAGCCAAAATGATACATATGCTTATAGGATTAAAGCTGTGTGGAAATTACCATTTTATGTTTTGTTGTTTGTTCTTGGTAAAACCAAAGTATTTTTCACAGTCTTTTTTATTTAATATGAAAAAGATAGCTATTAAATAAAATGAAAAATGACATCATCATGACATCATACAGATAGCTGTTAAATCTAGTGACTCATGTATTTACATGCAAATGTCTATACTTGGATAAAAACTGAAAGCATAGCACAAAGCCTTACAACACAGACAGGATCCCATTTCTGGAAACGATAACAGCGTCCTGGCATTCCAAGTGCAAAATCCGTAAAGCAAAATTGTTGGTTCTCATCTTGATGCATTTAGGAGATGCACAGGTTGTTTTTACTCTCTTCTTCACTACTTCTTGGTATTTTCTTCCACTAAAACCATTACACTAAATGGTCAAGTCTTTCAGTCTCTCAGTCTTTCTCACTATCCAGACAAGGCTGATCTTTTTATGATGCCCTCTTGGTCTTCTGAGTTTCGAGATGATAAACTGGGGCTTACAAAAGTCTTGAGATATATTGCTATTAGTAGAGCTGGAGGTGGCTACTCAGCCGCAACAGAAATTTCCCTGCTCCCTGGGGTGGTGGGAGAGGCTTTGGAAGAGTTTAGCTTGTGCAAAAATCCCCTCCAGGAGATCTGACTTGCAGGCTGACTTACTGATTGTGGCTGCATACCTTCAATGAAAGGGAACTTCACTGGCTCTCCTTGTGCTTCCCCACCTGCCAGCAGCACCCCTGTTCTTGTTCTGCTGAGCTGTAACTCGCTGTGAGTGTGACTGACATGGTGTACATGTAATCTTTATAACTTCCTTGCCAATAATTGCCAGAGATGAGGAAGTGCCCTCTCTGCAGCCTGCACATGACCTGCTGGAGCACTGCCTGCTATGGCACTTCCCTAATGCCAGTACAACGTGGCTTTGATCATGGCAGATGGTTTTCTGTGTATTATCCCGAACTGAGATAAAAGCCACACATACAGCCATACCCACGTCAGGCCCTGCTTTGCTGTCTCCATGCTAAATCATAGCTATGTTTTTGCCAGGCGAGGAGGACACATACTGGAATCTCTAACTCTGTTGGGTTTGGTATGCTCTGAGACCTGATTTAGGTTTTCACCTCTTAGTGGCTCACTAAATCAAGGCACTTTAAACTGGGGGTGTTTATGTGCTGAAAATCCAAAACAGACACTTTTAGATGGAAGACTTACTAACTGGCATAAATTATGCTAAGATGATCTCAGCACCTGTTTCTGTGTTCATATAGGTCTTCCCCAGACTTGGCCGTATCGCATTTGGCCACACATCTGACTACACACAGTGTGACCTTTATTTACGTTATTTACAGATAGCCCCATGAATGATATATTCTGGCTCTATCTCAGATATTCATCCAAGCAGCAAGCATCTAAAAACCAGCTGTGCAAGACAGCCAGCCATCTGGAACAAGAAAAATTCATTTCCAAAATGTAGTGACAAAGCAACCTCCACATATCCTCTCTGGAGCACTGGCTCACAGCCAACAATAACTTTTCAATGTAATATATTGTGAAATATTTGCAGTTCTGTACTGATGTTTCCTTTTATTATTTTTCTCCTGGTTAGCTGTCTCCTTGGTTGGTGAGGATTTAGTCCACCTTTGTAGAACATGAATTACATGTAGTAAAATGCTTATTTTGGTTGCTTGTCTTTTAAAAAAATGAGTCTGCTAGTGATCTATATTGACTGATTTAGTGTCTGAAACAAATGTACTCTCAACAGAGTTGAGAGATTAAAATATTGAATTAATCTACTGTTCAGAACTATATGAAGGAGTAGAACTACATCCAATATTAATTTTGTTCAGTATGTGTCTTGGTACATTTGCTTTTTCTTTTTTTCTGTAGAGACTTGAAATATTAGCACCAAATTGTCTGAAGCATTTATCTCTTGCCAATAAGACAATCGGTTCAGACCTAGTAAAACATGTTCAAGCTTTTCCAACATAAGCACTATGTACTTTATGAAGTCTAAATTAGGTTCTTTATGAAATCAGCATTGGTTATATAACCACTGCACAATTTCATTAAATATGGCTTATTATCGAGAACATTCTTTTCGGAGAATTTTGCAGGCTCCTTTCCAAGGGGAGCAGACAAAATCTTTCAATCTGACACACTGGAAGGAAGGTAATAACTGTTGATTTTTCATATTTAAATGCAGTGCATTTTTGCTTGGGTCATGTTTCATTTGAACCTGCCTGTCTTCTGAGGATGTTGAGCAGGTAGTCTGGGATAAATTAATCTGAACACCCCCTAGATGGATTTCTGGACAGCTCTTTAGAAGACTGGAATTCTCCAATACATCTGATTATTTTATAGCTCTTTCTGTGCTTAAGTTTCTGGGTAACATTTGTACAGTCTGGTCTTGGGCATGTTGGTTGCAGTCCCAAAGGCTGCTGAGCTTCAAGGTCACATGTAAGCTCTGTGTACAAAGCCAGTCACTGTTTCTAGGAAACAATGGAGTAAGCTTTTTTTACTCCAAATTACTTGCCAAATTTTTATAGCTGACAATTCACACTCAGCGTGTTTGGATTTTAGTTAGTTTTTTTTTTTAAATTTGAATTTCTATGGCTAGATCCCTCGTGTCATTTTCCTGAGACAGCTGCTGGGGTTTTAAAGATGTACAGGAACAGCAAAGTATCTCTTCCATCCTATTCTCCACTATCTTTCTTCCTTTTCCTCACTGTAGAGCAGGGAATTGCTCATCTTGCTCCAGTACTTGGGGACTGTATGAATTTGCTTACTAGAAGACTATGTAGACTAACCAAAAAAAATTTAGATAATGGAGGTAATGTGAAGCTGGAATCCACGGAAACAACTGTGCTATTTTCTCCTCCATTAACTCAGACTAATTCAGCATTTGGTATTTTTTGTAGAAATTAACTTTTTAAAAGTGATTTATTTTAAATATATGTGATAAAACATCATCAGCAAATAATTTCTGGACATAAACAATGTCATACTTTTGTATCAAACTTCCTGATACTGAATTTCAAGACATGAATTCAGTAAAACAGTAGTCCTTGTGTATTTATGGTGCACAGGGACTAATGGTGTCGATACAAAGATGATTATAGAGGATCAAGTGATACTAGGCCATTTGGTGTATAAGCTGTGCGTTACTGAGGTGTTTGCTTTTGCTACTAAGAGAATTCCCAGCTGATGGGGAATGCCATTTTGGTTAGGACTTTCACTTCTGTCAAGGTCCAGCATTACAGCAATAACCAGTTTTTCATATTGACTTTCCTGCCCTTAAAAGCCATCTTCTGCACAGCAATGCAGTGAAAGGAGTATTGCCATAGCCTGTTTGAATGATTCCCAGCTGACTTGGTTTTGTAGGCCAAGACATGGCTATCATCAATCTGGGTATGTCCCAACAAGGACGGCAGAGAACAAGGGTAACAATGGTTTACATCATTATGACATCACAATGTCACCGGAGTGGTCACCAGCCTCAGCTCAAAATACATGTGGGGAAAGAGGAAAGAGGGAGGGAAGACATCTAAGGGAAAAAGGAATTGCAACCTGAGTTATAACAGCTCACAGATTGGCCAAAGGCAAAAAATAGTTATGCTTGCAGTCTCAGAAGCACTGGATTAAAGAGCTGTTCTCTATATAAACCTTCTGCTCATGAGTAAATGAGTTTTTATGGATATAGCAATGATCAAGTAGAAGCACTTAGTCTGAACACACTTCAGGTGCCATTTCACAGCAAACAGATAAAACTATTTGTTATGTTGTATTAAACCTATGACCCTCAAGGAATGGCAGCAGCAAGGTATCAGTTCCAGAAATATATAAGGTCTTATCCACACAAGTAATTTCATGTTTTTATCATATACCAGTGTGTCTTAGAATGTAACCTTTTGTTTTAATATAAGTAATTTTATACTCCTTATGCTTAATGATGATACAGACCAGTCTTATCCAGGAACTGAGTTTGCAAGAGATGTCATTTAGAATTGGATGGAGAGACAGCAAGGAAACAGAAGAGCTAATAATTATTTCTAGAAAAGACTTTTTTACATGACTTTGGTGATATAAGGGTCTTTAAGCAGTTCTAATGTCAATGAAAGGCAGTTTGGAAGCTGGAATAAGTTATGGTGCAAAAAATTCTTCCTGTAAATGACAACTAAAGCCCCATGTATTTTCAAGTGCATAAATTCCAGGACTTCCACGAGATATGACACTACCATATTGTGTAAGAGGAATATGGTTTGAAATGAAAGAACAAATGAAAACTTCAGAGATGAGGGGATACCCCTAACAGGAACATGTTAAAGAGCAAGAAGTGGAAGGGTCAGTCAGTGTCTGAAGAACAAAGTGAGAGATTTGTCATGTGTGGGAGGAAAAGAGAGGGACACCAGCCTTCTCATCTGTGCATTTGCACCATAACCCTGACTTTCCCATGTTTGATCCTTTCTCTCTGTGCAAATTTGAATCTGTGGCAAGGTTAGTAACAAACACATCTCTTATTCAATCATTCAGAACTTTTCTGTCATATAGCGTTACAGTGACCCAAATTCAGCATAAAAAGGAGGAATCAAAGCAAAGGATGACCAATTCCATTACAAACTTCTTTGACTACATGAAAAACAGGATGCAGCTTAACCCCCCTCAACTCACTCTAGCCTGGAGGTCATTTGAGCAGCAAACAAGATTTTAGTTTCCACCCAAGCTGCTGTTGTTTTCCTATGAGTATGAAAGGAGGTCCAAGAGGTTGAAATTTTCTGGAAGTGAAAAGCTCTTATTGAATGAGACACTACACCCTATCCAAAAGGACAATCTCCAAAAGTTCTCCATGTAGGTGGGTGAACATTTCCACCCATTTCTCTGAAGCATGTGACCAAACGTCCAAGATTTAAGAGTTTGCATCTCAAACAGATATTTGAAACTACCATTGTTGTTTGAGACTCCATTGATGTTTAAGACTCTCATTTCAAGTATTCATAGTTTGCTCTGTGTTAGGACAAGTGGGCTTTCACAAATGTCATGATGAAATAACAACTTAACATTTTATCCAGTATGTCATTGGATGCAGATTTCTAACACTTAAACTAAGGCCTTGCAAAGCCTTAAAACCGGTGTATTTGTCTTTTGGTCAATATTTCCTCTTCGACTGCTTACAATGAATTTTGTGAAGGGCGGAAAGGTTGAATTCAGGCCTATGATATCATCATGTGTTCTTTTCCGAGTATACTGTGATATGTGCTGTTTGCTGACCTGGGATAAGGCTTATTTGGCAGAATGATTGCTGTTGCAGTCTGATGAATCTCTGATTTGCCTTCAGTTTCTGCAGTGCTAGACTACTTTGGAGGATATTGTTTCTCAGAATTGAGCATCTGATCTTTCAAAGCAGAGGTATACCTCCAAGGATATTCTGAGTCAAAACATATTTTTGTGGCAGTTAAAGGCACATTCTGCATTTTTGCAAAGTATTTTTGTAGTAAAATGACTGTAGTAATAACATACTAGTTATTCTAGCTCTCTTAATTTTTTTTTTTATTACTACAGACCTCCTGAGACAGGATGAGGCTTGGTATGAAGGGGTTTGAAGCTATTTTGTCTTGGGGAACCTCAATATTTTCCACAGAGCAGAGCGAAATCTTCTGTGGGGAACATATATGCCTATTGAGAGTAGCATGTGTATAATTTCACATTAATTACATCTAACCTTCAGCAAGTACAGACTTTTTCTTAAATGTCTAACCACCTTTCTTTTTCTCTAGCTCTATTTCCTACTGGGGTTTTTTTGGTTTTGTTTTTTGATTTTGTTTTTATAGGTGCACGTAGAAGTTGTTTTCATTGGAAAGTTAATTTTCTTTCCAGGTGGGAAAGTGAGCTGAACAGATCTGCCCTGCAGCTCCCCAGTTGCTTGTCTGCCTCTGGCACCAGAAAGGCAGCAGAGCTCATGGAGGGGACAGTCAGGCAGCTCATTGCAGTGATTGCTTTGGAATTGTATTGGTTTGGTGTAATATGAGATGCTCCCACAGCTGTCCTTTCCAAATTCTTTACAAGTAGACCCTTGATCCTCAGGGATCTGTAAACCACAGAGGAAAACCACTGCTTAACTAATCGGGTTATCAGCTAGCTCACTTGCATGTAATACATATCTAAACAGTGCTTAATTTGGGATATTAATTACAGCCTGCACTGAAATAATATGCATAAGTCTTTAATTACATGCAAAGATGCTGGATCTTCAAATTGGTGGCTGGAAATGTTATTTCAAGGGTTTAAGAAGCTGATAATTGCTTGTGATAACCATTTTACTCTGTAAATAGGTTTTGGCAATATATTGGCAAAGTACTGACTGGTCTGAGTTTTGCTGCCAAATGCCACCCAGATGGAGCCCAAAACGAACTACAATTTTGTTAATACAGTGTCTCCTCATAAAGCTTCAACACTGTCCCATTTGTTGTCTTACATATCTGACTGACTGTGAGTGAGCTCAGGCTAAAGGGTTTTTTTCATTCTTAACTTTCCCTATTATAACTTCTCGTAGTGCAATGTAAAATGTGAATCCCTCTCTATGTTCTGGGCTGAACCAGCGAGGGGCTGTGCACACCAGTGTTTAGTGCATAGGAAAAAAATACTGTATGTCTCATGACTGACTTCTTATCAAAACAGCACTGGTGTATTTACAGCACTGATGTATTTACTGATCCTATTTGTAACCCCATTATGTGTGAAAGGTTGCCTGTGCCATTCTGACACAGGGAAGGGCATTATTTTCAGAACAAATACTGTCAGTTTCTGGGGAATTTGTAAAACAGTTCCTTTAAAACTTCTTGAACTAAATTGACATGTGTAGAGCTTGCACATTAAGCAAAGCTGAAAATAAGGATAGGGACTGAGAGACCTTTTTGTAATTCAGTTTTCTGTGCAGGATTGATCCCACTTTAATAATCCATAGATAAAACCGCAGAATTTATTTGAAGAATACTATTTGGAGGGTAAGAAACAATGAAAATTTTCTTTAGCATAAAATAATTCAAACAAGATTAAATCTTGCCTCTCAACCTTTCTGAAGACATTTTTTGGCAGTTTGTTATATTAATTTGAAGGGGAAAAAATTAAATACCCTTAAAAGTACTTAGAACTTCCTTGAAGCAAAATTCTGATAGAGATCCAATGGAGAGCACACAAATACACGGAGCAGAGAGACAATCACAAGCCTTGCTGAAACCCTTAGCAGGATGTATATTCTAAAATGAATAGGGTGAAGCTCATGGTGAAGGGAGAGGGCCTACATAACCGCATTTTTTACATAGCTTTTCACAAAGGCTTTGCAGGAGGGACTCTTGCAGCAGGTTTCTTCACAAAAGAAGGTAATACTGAACTATATCTGATGCACTGGTGATAGCTTCCCTGTGGAGATGATTCAATTCTTTGAGTTTGTTCATGGAATTAGTAGAGTGTCAGTAATATACACAATGAAATTTATCTCTCAGTTGCTAGTTAAAAACTACCAAACCGTTTTGCTTCCAGATTTGTGAATCTTCTCATTTCAGTAGTATATTGGATGAACTCAGTACTAATTAATTAAACTAATAAAAATTAATTATTAATCTGGTAATCAGTAATAGATGCAAACTTCCTGTCATAGTCTACAAGTGTAAGAAAAATTGCAATGTTCACAGAATATCAACCTAGCTTTTATGGCTGCCTCCAGTCGTTCAACCTTCATCAAATTAAAACAATCATCAAATTAGTCCATCTAGAATATTTATACATTGTTTACTGTTGTACTTTCCTGTACTGCTCCAGCATGCAACAGACTTCTCTCAGCTGAGGAAAATTTCACAGTAAACACCACACAAATGACATGAAACTTCTGTCCGATACCTAATACCTAGACAATGTGGAAGTCATAGCAGAAAGAAACAAATAATATCCAATTTAAGCTACATACATAAATTTCTGACACAAAAACCTGCCTAAACACAGAAATAATACAGAGTAAATCTAGTTAGTACACAGACATTTCTTGACATATCTGCCCAGCAACTATACACAGAAGCTCTTCTCTTGGTTCTGCTCTGGGCCAACCTTGCCTGTCTGCTTTGAATTCAGTAATAAACTACAAATCTGCTGTGTCTGTTTTTGCTATAGGTGAGATTTTCAAGGCTGTTTAGTTTTGCATTCCACTGAAAGTAATGGCAATACTTCTCTTCTAATCAACTTAAATAAACCAGGCCAGCATGGATTATCATCAGAAATCTGACTGTGCTGGTTATCTCAGGAAATCACACTTAAGCAATGAAAACTAGAAAGAACCCTATGTAGACTAATCTGTTGTTGCTTCCCTCTCTAATTTTCACTTTGAAACTTGGCAGTAAAGAAATGGAAGCACTGTTAGAGCTGTAAAGTTGTCCTAACTGGCTGTTTAACACCTGACAGTGATAGACTCATAGAGAAATTTCTCTAATAGCATCTTAAAAGCCGTGAGCACCTGTGATTCTCAGGTAGCCTTGCTTGAGGCCAGGGGTGGCAAGCTCAGCAGAGGAGGTGGGATAAAATCGGCTTCTAGCAGTTATCATAGACATTTTTCAGCTAGTTCAAAATCTACAAAGAACTGATGTTTTCTCTGAGGCAAGAAACAACTAGTTTCAGTCTTGTCATAAACACAGCACCTTTTTGAAAAGCAGGAGAGCTTAGATTGACAGGCCTACAAGTGCTACATTTACCTCTAAGCCTTTTATCAGTAATGCATGGTCATTTAAAAGTAGTTGACTTCACACTGTAAACCACCCTGTACTGGCATGGTTTGCACTTGCTGCCAGAAGGGAAACAAAGAGGCCCCAGCTGAACCACAGCTTTGAAAAAGAAGCAATGCAAATTAGCCCGTGTTACAGTCCCACAATTAAATGGTTCCTGGTATCTAGCATGGCTTCTGAGCACTTAAAGTTAATGTGAAGGGATCTGTCCTACCCTGTCTGCATAACATGGGTACTCCCACAACCTCTGGATCTTCTCATTGAGAGTCTTCTGGGAAGCTTTCCTCCTGTAGGGACTATATGAACGAAAGTATTTCTAAAGAATCAGGACAGCTGGAAGTGACCTCTGGGACATCTGGAGGTCTCTAACCCAACCTCCTGCTTGAAGTACCTCCCATGAAAGCAAGTTATTCAATGCCTTGTCCTGTCAGCTTTTGAAAGTCTTCAAACATGGAGGTTCTGTCACCTCTCTGTGCAACCCAAATCCTCCTAAAAAACTTTTTTCTCTATATTGCATCAGAATTTCTTATTTTACACATTGTACCCATTTCTTTTGCTTCTACTGTGCACATTTGAGAATAATCTGGCTCTATCTTCTCTGCAGTCTCCCACAGGTAGTTGAAGACAGCACTAAATGTCCTTTGTAGCTGTACCACACAAAATGGAAAGGAAACCTTTGCAGAACTTCTGCCCAGTTCCAGCATTGTGTAGAAAAGACTAGAGACTTCAGAAACACTGAGAAAAGGAAGAAAAAGCGGGGAACCTGGCTCTGGGATTCTTTTCCATTACAAATTTTTTATGGAAAAATCATAGAGTAAAATCTATCAGTTATACCAGGAGCAGAGACTTGGAAGCTGTAGAATCATTAAGACGTGCAGTCAGACTTCTTCCTTTTGCTCTCTCTCTGTGGCTCCATGAATCTTTTCATCACTGCATCTCCATGCAATGGCCCAGCTAGGGAGAGATGTAGCTAACCACCATAAGGACTAGTGGGTTGAAGTGTTTGCAAAAGTGCTTTGAAAACAAAGGAAGTCTAGTTAATGTTTCACACACTGCTGTGTAACAGAAGTGTGTTATTAATCATGTTTGTCATGAGACTGATGAAACAGTAAATTTGAAGGATTCTTCTGCTAGGCATACAAACTGAGAATGGCAGACAGCCCTGCTCAGCCTCATGGGTTTAGAAAAGGAACAGACATAAAAGATAGGACTCATCTGGCCAAAGGCAGCTTGATGTCTTCTGGACATCGTAAAAATTAATTTCCTCCTAGAAATGTTTTTTTCTCCCTAGTGACAGGGAATATCAGATGCTATCCAAAAGGAAGCTCACACCATGAGCAAGAGAGGCAGTACTAAAGGGTACCATTCACAATGAATTTGCGAAAAAACACCTATGTTACCTTACTTAGGGGGAATGAAACAGCTGGAGAGGGAAGTGAAGAAGGAATAACACGGAGGGGGCCAGTACAGAGAGAGCAGCTCTAGGAGGTGTAATGACAGGAAGGCTGTGGTGGTGCAGAGAGGAGAGGCAGAAAGGGACTTGCTGGTCAGTGGAAGATGCACAGAGCTCCCTGGCTGTTCGGACATTTCTGCTTTGGGATCTTTGGCAGCTGTCCCTCCTGTCTGAAGACAAATGTTCCCAGCAGGCTGTGAGCATGTCTGGAGGGCATAACACCAGACCCCAGTGTCCCCCGGTGTCCCTCTCCCTGCATACTTCTTGGCTGTCTGGTGGCAACTTTAGCTGCAACCATTTCTTTTCCTTGCTGTCTCCACAAGCTGCTACATTATGCACCTGTTTAGCACCTGTGACTCCATCAGATATCTGGTATCAGGTTTTTTCCACCCACTGTGTTTTGATAACAGCCTGCCTTCTGTGTGAAAAGGAGAGGGAGGTGTGTCTAGTTTAGAATGCTGCTCCCCACATCTAGGTGCTGTAGTGCTGGCAGCACGTGGAATTTCTGCCCTTGCGACTATTGTATCTCCTGTATTATTGTATCTCAGGTAGACTTCAGACAGGGATATCTTGTTCACCCAGTACTGAGATATCATTAAATGACTCCTTGTTTAATGCACACATGACTTAAGGTGATAGGATGTTTTGCTTCAAGACAAAATAACAATTGCTTTGAGCTGCCTGGAGGTACACACCATTTCCAAACTACCATTTAAATCTTACCCAAGGAGGGAATTTAAAAACACCTGTCAGTGCAGTGCATTTTAAATTAATCTGTGTGAAACAAACATTTGGAACACATAGCTCAGTACTTAACCCCTGATACAGACTCCCAGTGACTCAATAAACCAAAAAACTGTTCTAAAGAGACAAGGAAAGAAGCAGATGGTTGATTCTAAATAACTGTAGTCGGCAGGCAGGTATAAAGGGGCATCACTGTCCAATCTTCCATCCCTGCAGATGATGGAGAACTGAGCTTCACCAGGGCTGCAGTAACTCCTAGTTAGCCCTGAAGAGCATCATGGTTGCTTTAGAGCTGGTCTTCTGAGTTCTTCAAATATCCCAGAGGTAAATCCCACATAGCTCTGTGTTATGCAGAGTCCGTATAATTTAGATTCCTAGAATCCCAAAGAAAGACCTCAGCTGCTTGTTCTGTACTGTCTAGTGCCTAGGGGAACTCTCCAGGGTCTCAAAAAAAATGTAAGTGCGTGAAGTTAGCCTGGAGAAATCAAACTGCATGCACTAAATACATATACTGCCTTTAAAAAATCAAATTTTCCTATAGACAAATAAGCACTTAGTATGTTGGTTGTTTTTAGAATAGCTGATTTAACAATGCTGGATTTCATTTCTTTTTCTTCTCCAAGCCTTTGACAGTTCACTGTAAGCTTTGAAGTCTGCATCACATAACCACAAGATGTCTCAATGAAAGTCAGGTAATTTCAGAATTAAAGATTCGCTGAAGGGTCTCGAGAGCCAGAGTTCAGCTGCAAAGATAGAGGTCCATCAGAGACCCTCACATCAGGACGTATAACTCTTTCTCCTCGACTTCTGTGCTATGGTTTGTGTTTTTCACAGAGGGCTGAACTGCACTTGCTCTTTGCACTGGGGTACAGGGAGGTGTGTTTCCCTACCATGCCTGTATTATCCTACTTCTGGCCAATCAGGCATCCTTTGGAGTTGCAGTCCCAGTCTCTCGGTATGTTTTTCATCAAACGGTTTGTATAACACATTTTAACATCACATTTTTTCTACTGTGCCTTTTATTGTGGACTTACAGGACTATAAACCACCTCAGGGGATTTGCTAAATATAATGTGCTAACTGTGAGTCTCACATAGTCATCTCTGGTTTCCCACTGCTGAGTCCACGTATTTGCAGCTCCACTGCAGCCTCTCCTATCCTCTGGTCCTGTATGCCAGGTGCAGATGATCTGTGGTCCAGCAACCTGCTGCCTCTTGCCTAAGAGGCAGGGAGGAACAGAGAGGCTGCTGAGCTCTGCCACAATTTGGGATCTGCCCCCGAGCCAGGTGCCCTGGTTAATGGGCTGCAGCTTGACGACACAATCAGCAGGCTCCAGGCTGCTGTGTGACCAGCCTCCTATGCTCCCACCTTCACAGCTTTAGCAGGGAGCTAATACTGATGTGCTCTGACTCTCTTAGGCCACAATTCTTTTTTTCCACTCACTTGAGAAACATGAAAAGGCAAACCGCATAAGTGAGGCTCAGCAACAGTAAGATACAAGTTCTACATTTTGTTTTCTTTTGTAGTTATAGTAATTACATTGTCTATGTCACACTGCAGATTCAGAAGACCTGAACTGCGGAGCTGTCCTTCATTTGAAATACTCCTGCGTGGTGGAGTATTGGGGAATAGAACATCTCCTGAAACAAACTTCCAATCATATTGCTACTCATGCCTGCTACGTAAAGGGACGCTGTTTGCAGGATGCTAATTTCTCATCCTGCACAGCTTGTTCTGAGGAGGGCTAGGGCACAGGGGTGCAAAGCTCTCATTATTGTCTATTACCTAATGCTAAGCATGCAAGGGGGGAATCTGCTCCTCTGTAATCAAGACCAGATGAAAAGCTGTCTGACCTGTGGATGTCTGAAATAACAGTTTGTTCTCTCTCCACACCATACCTTGCAGGCAGTTGTAATGGTTTGCCCAGAAGTCTGCTGCTGTACTGTGTATAGTCAGGTAACTTTACTCAACTTGAAATTAGACATTTAGAATATCATCCTCCCTGAGCAGAGACAAGAAGATTTTTTTTTTACTTCTGATATCTGAGTTACTATGTGTAACCAAAATATCTTTAATTGATTACTTAATTTAAGTCATCTTCAATTCCGAGTAAGAAAGCCTGCTCTCCATACATTAGCTTTCTACAGCTTGAGCTCCCTGTAGGCCTTTGATGTTGTGTTTCTCCAGAAAACATTTCCCTCTGGAAATGTGGAATGTAACAAAAACTGTTTGGAGAAGGAGAAGAAGAAGAAGAAGAAGAAGGTATATTTATATTTTCTCATTTATCTTCCTATCTAACAGATGTAGCAGTTCCAGACTGAAGTAGTTTCTGAGTGCAAAAGTGCTTTTGGAGTGTCACAAATAGCTGTGGTACATTATCATTAGGTGTCAATATTAAATTGCATCATGATTTGCCAGTAGATGTGAGGAATGCAAGTATTTTTGGCTCTTGGCTATCAGGAAGAAGAAATGTGTGGTTTGTATCTATCCTGGCCTTGGAAGGGCTGTTCCTCATATGAAAGTTTTCTGCCTGGTTTACTCAGCTGGGGTTCTTGGTCCCCTCTGGCAGCTCCCAGTTCACTTCTAGGACAGCTTGTTCTGCATGAGATGTTGCAGGTGTTCCCCAAAATTTGTGGCTCCAGGGGCTGAGAATCAGACAGACTGCATTACAGAAAATGCCTTCACCCTTTCCTCAGAACTTCCTACATCAGTGGGAGTAATAAGACTGTAAAATCTAAAACAATCCACAAAGAACTGGATAATTAAAATAGCTCAGTACTACAGGGCTGGCTGGCTCAAGCCACAGCAGTTTGAGCAACAACCCCTTTCATACCTTCACCTGGCTCCAGGGCAAAGGAAAAGACAAGGGAATGACTTTCAGTCCTTCCCTTTAATCTTTTTCCAGTTGTTGCTGGATTTTGTGTGGGTTTCTTGGGGTGTTTGCTGGAGATGACGTAAGATGAGCATCACGTCCCTGGGATGGAGGCCTGCAGTGTGCAATGACCGACTGCACTTCAGCAGATGTGGTGGAAGTGTGAGCAGTGGATCTCTGCAGAAAGATGTCCACTCATCAGTGACTGGGCAGTGACTGTATCAGCATGTCCTCTCAGTGGCACTGAGCTTAGAAGGGGCCTTTCTGAGCCTGGCTGCCACTCTGAGGCAGCAGGGGTGTACTTGAACTGCCACTATCCGTACTATCTTTGCTTTCTAAGATAAAGAATTGGATTTTGTGGTACAGTTAAATCTGATACTTCTCACAAGTGCTAAATTAAATCATTATTTATTGCTGTTGCTTATTATTTGTGAAAAGCTGGCTTCATGCCCAGCATTTTGATGAATTCTGACTTCTGTCTCTATTGATTCTATAAGATATATGACAAAATGGAAATCAAGTGTTCTGTTAGTGAGGATGCTTTGAAGCAAAGATGAAAGGACTGTTGTCACTCACCATTTCCATTTATAACATGGACTGTTTGGATTTATAATGGATACCAAAGAACCATTCCATTAATAACTATTATGCAGAAAGATGCTATAGTGGCACATTTGCTTCAGCTCTATTAATTTCTTTTGGAACAGAAAAGAATATGTAAATTGCCAGTGAAGCAGTAAATAACTATCTACTCGTATTTTACTAACGCTAAAGCTAGTTTCTGCCTAGCTCCAGACTCTGGAGAAGGCTGCAAGGCAACTGTGGATTTTGATTCTGATCTCCAAGATGATTTCCAGCTCAAAGCCCTCTTCTCATGGTCTTTCAGCATGTCACCATCTAGGTGCAAGTTTTTCACCTTTAAACTCTCATAAGCCTAATTAGGCAGGCCTGGATTTATCAGAAATGCCAAAGAGTTGTTAATCCCCACTCACTTGTCCCTGCCCTCTTCTGACTGCCCTCCAGTCAGCGCTGAGGGCACAAGTGACACCCAGGCAGGAATGGGTGTGATCTGAGAGTTCATGAGGAAGCCCAAAGCCTTCCCTCATGTCCAAAACAGTTCTGAAATGCTCTTCTACCTCCAGCACCACAGTACAAACCAGAAACCAGAGACCCAAAGACAAGTGAGGTGCTTCTCCTGGCCCTGTGCCCAGAGTGGCTCAGGGCCCTGTGGTTTGAGATTCTGCTAAATTGCAAAGGAAAACTGGGATTCAGATAATGGAGTCCCTGTTATGTCCGGGTCTTGAATGTGCTTCATCCCTTTCATGGTATCTATGGATTCGGGGCTGCATCTGACGCTCCCTATTGACCTGGCTGCTTTTCCTTTGTCTTCAGTAGATTTTTACGTTCTGCCTCATTACACATTAAAAGACCTATATCCTCCTTTCACTGACCCAGGCTTGACCTCATTTGTCCGGGGGCCCTCTCCCAGCATTTGGGGAAGGAAGCTTGTGTTTGGGAATGGATGTCTCCCTATGGCTAAGGGTGGCATCCGTGTTTGTGTCTGTCTGTGGCAAGCCTTGTTTTTCTTCCCTATTACTTTCTCTCCAGCTTAGTTGACCGTGTGTTCCTGAAGACTTTGAGGATACTTTCTGCTTAGAGGTGAATATATACATGCATGAGAAAGGGAAAGAGGACAAACACAGCTGCCCTCGGAGCCCCAACCACTCCCTGGCTCACTGTGCAAATGGTGCCCGCAGCACTGATGGAAGCGGGGGGAAGAAGTGTGACTTCTGCTCCTTGCAATTGTGCCTCCACCCACCTGCAACACTGCAGAAGGAACATGCTGAGGAAAACATGAAGCAGGTTAGGATAGGTAGAAGGAACAAGGTTCCAGTGTTCTTTTCCTGTTATTTCCTAGGGAACTGCTGCTGAAGTTCAGTTTCCAGAGCTGTAGCTGTGATTGCAAAAGTGTTTTCCAATGTATGTCACGGTGTTTCTGTCATTTGTTGGTGTACATACGCAGAATTGAAACACACATCTATGCAGTGATGTAAAAAACTGGGAAAGAGTCTTATATGAAATTATTTACAGAAGGAAATTGCTCCATGACTGTCCTTTCTTTGACTTGTTGTATGCTTTGACCAACTACGCTGCCCTATGAGTAACGGTAGGTGAGGAAGAAGCACATTTCAGGAATGGGTTACTCTGTGTCTGAAGAATAGTTTGCACGGGTCTGAAAGGTTGTCCTTGTCAGAAATCCTTCATCCCGTAGAAAAGCCTGGAGGTCCAGTACAGCTCAGAGGACTGGAGTTTGTACAAATGGGAAGGAAGTTAGCTGGCAAACTCTGCACCCTTTTATTTTCTAGGTATAAGTAAGTGCTATGTTTTCTGAAATCAGCAAATATTAGCAAGAAATTCAGGCTATTTTTGTCCAAAGTAATAAAATTTAATCTTGAAATGGGCTATTTGGCCTAGTTCAAAAGAAGCAGAAGTATTTTTATTTTTAAAAATGAATACATTAACTTTATTGTAGGTATTAAATTAGAACCTATGGAGTCTCAGAGGGTGATAATTTAAACTCTCCTTTTTAAAGTATCAGAGGAATCTTAAGCATATATAGTGTTTGCTATATATGACAGATCTGTGTGATTTTATCTGAGTCATCCTCCTCCTACTTGGATGGCTATTTGTTTACTTAAAACCAAAACACAAGTCTCTGGGGAAGCCATTGCCGTAATCACACTTTGGGTGGTTTGATTAGTGCAGCCACTTCTCTGAGGAGTCTGAACAGTGTAAATTCTCATCCCCACTGGTAAACACCTCAGGGTGTGCCAAGAAAGCCAAAGTAAATGGCACTAAGTTTATGGTTTTAAAAAATTCTCTTTCAAAAAAAAGATGCTGTTTCTCCCTCTAACAGTAATATGCTTCCCTGTAAAACCACTGTTTTCTGTGTAGCTTCCTGTGACTTTATAAAAAGTACATGCTGAGCTCTTTGCCCATCTACAAATAGAGAAAATCATGTTTGTGGGAGGCTGAAGTCCTGTGTCAAGTGACATTTGGCTGCTGGTTGTAGCACCAGTGTGACTATGATCCAACAGCCACTGTATTTGACTCACTGACAACTGAACTTGTGGCCCAGTGTGACTGACTGTAGGAGCCATGACTGCTACTTAGCAAAAGAGGGTGCAAATGTCACTGGGGCCCCTGCAGCTCAGAGAACTATTCCAGCAAAAGTCTGCAGTGAGCTTTGTGAAGGCTAGGCTGAGCTGTGTTTTTGTGAGCAGGGATAAGCAGGCAGCATCAGCCACTCACAGAGGGGCAGAAGGTAAAACCCTGACGGGATATGCTCCACAGATCACAAGTGGCTTTGCTGACCTTACAGAGCTACAGAGGGCGAATTTCCAGAGGACCAGAAGGACAGTAACACTGTCTTCACATTGGTGATGTTACCAAACTCTGCAGGGGTCAACCCCTCTACTAAACTTTTATGATCTGGAAGTGGTTCTGCTTCACCTTCCTTAATAGACTAACATTTCCACAGCACTTGTCAACAAAGTAATCAAGTACCTCCACGTAGGAGTAAATGTCTGCTAAATAACACAGTCGATTTAATTTGATTTTGGAGTTGCTGAGTGCACTCACACAGTGGGATGTCAGGACAGGTACAAATGGTAAATGCAACACCCACTGTGTGTCACCCACGTCAGGGTAAACACATTTCTGTTCTCAACAAGGAACCGCTTTGTTCCCCATACCTGCTCCTGCCCTCAAGTGCCAGCAGATGAGTTGTGACTCTGTTCTGGACTATCTGGTCACAGATGTTGCCCTCCCTTGCTGGGCTCCAGGAGCAGACAACTTGGGAGGCCAACTTCTCACCTCTAACTGACAGCTGGGGCTGGAAAAGAAAATGTTGCTGTAATTCCATAATACCCATAATATCCGTGAGCAAGATATGTTCAGAGTAATATTGTCCTGGAAATTTAAAAAAAACTCACCTGATTTTCTCGGTGTCCTGGCAGTGTAGTGACTGGAATGGACAGTGGCAGTACCCTGCTGCTGTACTGAAGTCTTCCTGCAGTCCTGAGGTTCAAAGACTTCTCAAGATAGTTCTAAACCACTCTTCTCCTTTGCTCCCAATAGGCCTCCAACCATCTGGGCTGCAGATCAGCTGTGCATAAAGTTCTGTGTTTCTTGCCCTGGTGAACAGATAAGAGTAAAGGTTGACAAGCTTAGATTCAGATGAAGCAAGGAAGAGTGAATTCCAAGGACTCTCCACTCTGGGCCATAGTTTTGGCTGCCAGGCATTTAAGTGCATAGGCTGTGAGCAAGAGATGGCATGTAAAATATGACAGGTGGCCAAGTTTATTTAATATGTTGGCTTTTCCACTGCTCTTAGCAGTGTTATCGGAACAGTTAATTTAGTTACATGAAGCAACATGGAAAAACACTGGTGAATATAAAATGAAAAAGCTACTTCCAGGTAGCTTCCAAATTGTTAGTCTCTTTGCATTGCTGGAAATCTAATAAGGCACTGATTACATATAAGACTGATGAGTTTTTAAATATGCTCAGCTTCAGCTTTTACATACATATTGCTCAAAAAGCCTTGGGCCAGGAAATATGAAGTAATCTTGTCAGGACCTCAGCACAGATACCACGAGGTCTTTTGAGCTGGCTCTTCAAAGGCTTTTTCTTTATTCCCACATGGCAGCTGGGAAAGGGCCAACTCTGTGTGCTTGGGAGTCACTTTCCTCAGTCATTCTTTTGGGATGGGACCACTGTAGCAAGAAGATGAGTTGATCAGCTTTCCAGTATGAGATAGTCCAGCTAACTGGAAATTCCAAGTAAGGCAGGTCATGTGGCAAATCCTGGGAAGCATGAAAGCAGCCACCAGCTGAGGCCCACAAAGCTCACCAGAACTGCAAGCTCTGTGAGGGTTTGCTCTCCAGGCTAGTATTCCCAGGGGCCTGAGAAGCCAGGCTTATCCATGTGATTTGCCAAAGAGTGGGACTTGCCTTGTAGAAGAGAGGGCCTATTTAAAGGGGACTTAAATGGACAAATTTGATATGTTTCCCACAGCCCCATATCACCCTTTCCTCCTGTGGTTGCTTGAATAGTCTGTGCAGCATGACTGGAGAGTGCTGGAGCTCGTGCCAAAACTGCCTAGAACATGGAAGTGAACCATGGTCATCTCTTCGCTCTCGCGTTGGCTTGAACCTTTTATATAACCAGGCTGTGAACACTGCAACTCTTTGGGAGCATCCTCTGCAGACACAGGCACAGCACAATTTCCTACCTTCACTGTAACTCTGGCTTTTAGACCCTTCATGCCCTGCCCTGCCTTCTGGGTCTTGATTAGGTTGCACTTTGGGCAAGAGTGAAATCCAGCTTCTTCACCCATACTTCCTCTCACTTCTCTTCACCATATATCTTTGCTGCTTGCCTTGTTGCCAGCTCTGGCACTGCTCCAATTACAGAATAAGAATAAGCCAATTCAACTCACAAGAATGGCAGAGAATTAAGTCAGGACAAGTAAATAGGGAGAGGGAGGAATGTGGAAATGGGGATAGAGGGGAAGGGAAATTAGAGAGGAGGATAGCAAAGGTCTTTCTGTGGCAGCCAGATTTTAACTTGGTTCAGTGGTCAGAGGTTACTGGTGGAGTTGGCATCACAGCTTGGGCTACCTGCAGATGTATTACCCATTTAAAGAACAGTGATCTGATATTGATTGATTGTTTGACTGATTGATTGATTGATGTTGTGTCACAAGAAGGCTGTGCTTGGAAAAGCATACAGCTTCCAAGTCCTGCCTCTCCAAGCACTTCTCATTCAGAAGATTCGTGGTTAGAAGAGGAAATCCAAAACTGTCAGTCAAGGCAGGATGCAGGTTTTTCAACTGGCTGCATCAGCTGAGCAAGAGATTTGAACACTAATGTTGGGAGACTTTTGAAATTATTTTCCTTTTTAGAAGCAAACTACCTCTTCAAAATGTCATACCTTCCTGTAAGCAGGACATTTATAAAGTAATTTGAAATCACTCCCACAAGTGTTCAGCCCTTTTTGAAACGCAACCAGCTACAGCAACCTGCACGGCACAAAAGCCAGCAGGGGAGGAGGCAGAATGTCACCCTACAAGTGTATGCTACAAAATATAATACAAAAAGAAGTGACATTCTCCAAATCCTTCTGAAGCAGAGCCAGGGGTGACTGCACCAGCCTGCTATGGTATGCTGGCACTCAGGTTGGCATTTGACACTCCCTGAATTTCCTTCCTCCTCTGTGCAGTTGTATGTCATTAGCAGGCAAGTGCCAGCGGGAGGGGGAAGATGATGTCACCATCTGTACCTGGGCTGGAGTGGAGCTGGTGTAGGCTTGCAAGCAAAGCAGTCACGAATCACAAGGTAACTTGGTAAATCAGAAGGCAGGAATTCAAATGAACGTAACAAGGCCTGATGGAAAGAGAGCATTTACTCTTGCCCTGGTTTTCCTGATTTTTCTCCTACCAGAGTCCTCTGGCAGTGTGTCCAGGTACAAGTATTGCATCATCTGAATGGATGCCTTGGTGATTCAAAGCTCCCAGGGCCCTGAAGGGCAAAGGAGCTGCACAGCAGCTTTAAACAAATTAACACTTTCCTGGGACTTGTTCCTGTCTATGTCAAGAAAGAGCTTTTCCTTGAGAGGAGATGAAAGGTCTCCAGCCTTGTGCAAACCATCCGTCTATCCTCACCACTGCTTGTAAAGTATGTGCTGGGACATATCTCAGGCTCAGCTAGGAAACAGCAACAAAGCTATTGTTAAGGGGAGGCTGCAGCTGACCCATGTTAAGATGTTATTGTACACTGAGCCCTTCTTCCCTTTCTTTCTCATCACAGTGCACTCCAGCCCAAGCCCGGTCCTGGTTCCTGACTGCATGTTGTGAATGCTCTGTCACTCCTGTGTGAGCTGGTTCATCTCACAGGCTATAAAAAACAGGGAAATTAAAGAAGCATTTTCTGTCAGTTAAATTGGATGAATTGGTTCACCAAATTGTCAGAGGAACAGTGGAGTTGGCATGAAGTGGGGGTGAAGACCACTGCCCAGGAGGGAGAGAGGAGACTTTGCCCTCTTTCAATGGGAATAAGGCATTAACTAAGGCATGCACCTGGTGAAACCTTACCCTCTGATGCAGTGATATAATTGCTCGCTTCGTCACTCCCTGGCACAGTTCTGTGAAAATGATCTGTACTAGCCTCAGGGATTTTCACAGGACATTTTTGTTTTCCAGATCATTTTGAAGCTGAGGGGATACAAAAGGTGCCACCCTGTTGGCAGGTCTGAGGAGGCAGTAATCTTCCTGGAAGTGTGACAGGAATAAAGAAATAACCTCTTAACCCTGTTAATCTGTGGTCTGGACAACATCTCTAGCTGTGTCCTAAGAGTCCAGTCAGGCAGCATATTTGAACTGGGCTAAAGTGCCTGTCAAAAAGTGCCAGGCAGCTCCTCTTCCCTTTCCACTTGGGTGCACTCCTGCTGTTTCCCTGGGAGGATCACTGATGCTCATTTTGACTCTGGTGAGCTGGTAAAGGAGTTAATGCAGGGCAAAACAATTCCACAGAAAGAAAATGAAGATTTTTCTGCTCATTGAGTGAGATAGATCACGTAATGGTAAAGTCAGAAGAACTCCAGCTCCAGCATAAAGAAGACAGCTGTTTCATCACCAGCTGCTGCTGTGAGTGGCACAGCTTCATCCTCAAGAGCTGTAGGCAGCAAATACATGGCATTTGAATATAGGATGCCTGCCTCATCAGACATGGTCTGTTTCCTGTAGCTGATATATCCACAACTGTGGTACTTACGGCCCAGATTCAATAAAGATCAAAAATAAGGTGATGTCATTATACTTTCCAGACCCCATACTGAACAGGGGTACATGCACAAAGTTTAGAAAGCTTGAGCAAGTGAAACACCCACAGAATGAGCTCAGTTCATTGATCTGCTTTGGGTAAGGGTCCCTTCAAAAAACAGGAATTTCCGCTTTAGCTTTTCAAAGAGTGGACCACAAACCTTGTTTGTTTGCTGCATACTTTTATTCTGGGTTTTGCCTTTTCAGTTTGCCTCAGTATTTTGTGGCTCTCTGTGGGCTGTGTTTTGGTGGACTGAGCAGAACCCCAAGGAAATGATTCTGTGAAACTGAATTTATGGTCGGAGCACTGAGGAGGTCAATCCTAAAATGGGAAGGAGTTCTCAGCCCCAGCTCTGACAATCTGCTAATCCCTCCAGACACTGTTGAAAGGATATTTGAGACTTCCATTGCTGGACATAAATCAGTATCACATTCTGTAGGATAGTTCAAGAATGCCTATAGAAAGTTTATGATTTGCATTAAGGGCTTTGTGGGTTCCTGGGCTTTCCTTGTATTGTTTTGTTTTCTATTGCTAAGGCAGTACCCAAACTTCCTACCCCACCATGCATCCCCCAGCAAATAGGTCTTTGGCACACATTGCAATGTAAATAGATGTCGAATACGTGGCCAGAATAATTAGGCTTTAAAATTCTAGCCGAAAATCCATTGTCACACAAAACGGACCATACAGATAAGAAGGAGGTAATGAGAACAGCCTTTTACTGTCTGCACTTAACCATAAATGCTGGGCAGAATTCAGGAAGGATTAGGTGTTTCTACAGGAACCAGAGCATTTGCAAACAGCACTAAGCAGCTGCTAATGCGTTGTAGTCGCAGCTCTGGGCCAGAGCCCATTCCTGAGTTCATTCACTCCTTTGCTTTCTAAAACACCGTTACTAAAGGCCGTAGGACTTTTCTGCCATCTCATCAGTATAGAAGTTCATCCTCAATAGCAGGTCTACTAAGTGTGCTTGTGCAACTTTCTGTTAACTTATGAAATCCTGTGGATGATGTTTTCAAGTTGCTACAATTCGTAGTTATCTAAGTGTGGTCAGACAATCTAATTATTATATAATTTCTAAGTACACAGTGCAAGCAGGTTATTTTCACATTTTGGTTAAAAAAGATTCAGAAAAACAAAGCTAAACAGACTTAGAACAGACGGTATTGAAAAATAATATAGAACACAACACGTAAGACTTCACACCCCACCCTTACCCCAAACTGATAGCTTATTTCATGGATCTGGGCCCAATTTACAAAGAGAAGAGTGACTTTAGAACTTATAATTTTGATAACATAGGAATATTTGTTGGTAAGCACAATGTACAGAAATAAATTGGCTTAACTTCTTGTATATTTACAAGAATAAATTTTTCTAGATGATGATACATTATTCGAAGTTGAGTTTTTGAGTTTGTGAAGACCGATTTTCTATACCCTGTGGTTTACAACCTGTAGGACAAGGAAAGAGTGTTATTCCATTTGACTGTGAGGCCACAGGTACAAACAAGTTTAGATGGGAATTTAATAATACAAATAATCTAGTGCAACTAGGGGCTGCTGTTGTGCTGTCCCACTGCACTGCCCACCCATCTGCCTGGACTGCAGCCAGCAGTTGCACAACTGCAGCCAGGTCAGCTTGACAAGCTGATGAAATGGAAAATGATGGCTTTTGGGTGCGTTGGTTTTCAGCTCTGGATCAGCTCACTGAAACGGCTGCCCCAGCACAGTTGCAGTGCATGGCAGAGACAGACTGTGGCAAGCGACGCAAGGAAAAGATGAGGGTGACACCTCGAGCCTTGCAGCTCACCATCAACCAGCTGCTCAGGTGCAGTGTCAAACTGAGCTGAACAGCAAGTCCAACGAAGACTTGGCCAGAAGTGTAGCTCCCTCACACCACCTTGGAGCCACCAGAGCTACAAACACTTCCAGTAGTTCCATGGGTTTCACTGAATCATCCATGGAGCCAGAGCACAGGGCTAGCAGCCCACCCTTTTGGACCTGCTTTAAAATATACAAAAACTTAACTAAACCTTGTCTACTGAAACTATTTTGTCTTCACATGCACAGTGAAATAAAAAGCAGCATGGTATTTGTGCCAGGATTTTACAAGCTTCTTAATACCTACCAGTTTCTTAAAACATATACAACATTTGAAATAGCACCTATATATTTGGTATGGGGTCAGGATATTAGCTGGTGATAATTTGAGAAATATGTACTGATGCTGGAACTATATTTCAGAATCTATCCTTAAAAAGTATAATGAAATGTCTTCAAAGGGTATGACTTCCAAAGTTGTGAATGCACATTTGAGCTTCTCTTTTCTTTATCTCTTCTCTTTTCTCATTTAAATGACAGCTCAGGAAACGATTCTCAGCTACAACCCAGTAAGAAGATGTGGATTGAGAATTTACTTGATTTTTTTGCTGTTGTCGTTTATGTTTTGTTTGTTTTGTTTTGGTTTTTGTTTTGTTTTGTTTTGTTTTGTTTTGGGGGTGGAGCGAAAGAAGAGGATGAGCATGATGTGAAGAAAATGAAGCTGGCTGGGTGTTGAGGGGAAGGCTATGGTCACTTGTAACGAATTTCAAGGTTGGAGCTAGATCTCTCACTCTTTATGCTGCTCTGTTGCTTCCGAGCTTAAGCACACATTTAACCCTGATCAGAGAGAAAGTTTTCTGTAGTAAATAATACACAATTAGACCCCTAAAGATATTTGTAATTCAGGCAGTTTTTAAGGCAACATTGAGTTAAAACACTGAAACATTGCTTCTAAGACTCTTTTCAACTCGAAATACCAAGATTCGGGTTTTATTATTTTATCCCCCACCCCCATCCTTTTGCAACTGTGGTCAAAAAAGCCCTGCAGGGTAGCATGGTTTGCACAAGCCTGCCAGGCTGCTCCCATAGCCTAAATTACCAGTAAAAGGACTAGAAATCCGCATGCAGGTCTGTGTAGGGTGGCAGCAGTTTGGATGAGGGGATACATTAAAACCCATTAAACCCCACGTGATCCCTGCAGCACAATTCTCTTTTATCTTTCTTCTCTCCACTGCCCAGAGATTTGTTTTGTTTTGTCCATAGGGCTCATCTCCATAGAACTGGGGAAGCAAAGTCTTCCACAGGCTTTACTTGTTTCTGACCCTCTGCTCTTTCTCACAGTATCTGCTGTGGATTTACAAACTTAGTTGGGAACTTTTAAAATGTTTTAAGCATCTTTGGAGAAATCGGATAAATATATGTGAATAAGTTAGAGGAAAAAATACAAAACCTTTTGTGACCTCCTGAAAAGCTCCTAAAATTTTACTTCGCTTACATATTAGAAATGAGCTGTTTATCTGAATAACGATTTTTCCCCCCTTTCTTTTACTTGGCAATACATTTCCTTCGAAGACTTGTGGAAGTCCTTAATATTATCTGCTGTAATGAAGTAACCCCTTGGTCTGGGTGGGAAGTCTCTAGTGTATAAACGTCCAGTCTCTTTATTTCTTCCTTGGATAAATAAAACCACACAAACCAGCCCGCTGCACGCTGGATGAATCTTTCACATAATGAATTGTTTAATGCAGAGGGCTTCTGTGGGGGGCAAAAACTTAAATGTGGTTACTATGTCAACAAACGACGGGATTTAGGCATTTTTCTCAAGGACTTAGGTCTGCGGAAGGCTGAGGGAGAATTTATGGAGCGTGTTGTGCTGACACCCTCCCAGCTGTCCCTCCCCCCGAGCGGAGCGGGCGGGGGAACAGCTCCGGGGGCGGTGGCGCCTTCGGGGACCCCCGGGCGCTTGGAGGGCTGGGAATCCTCACGGAGGGAAACCCGGCTGCTCGCAGGGGCGGTTCGGGAAGGACGAGGGCGCCCCAGCTTTTCTTCGTGCTGAGCGGAGATCCTTCTGTGATTTTTGGGAAAGCTTTGTACATGCAAGCGTCTGCTGGGCTTTCTGAGGAGTCGGCAGAGCGGTAAGGCAGGTATTTTCACTCACCAGTTCCCTTCCGTGCTCTTTCTCCACTCCCTCGCAAAGTTACGAGCGCCCACCAGCATCCCGGTGCTCCGACCGTGACCGCCGCTGCCGTGTGCCGGGGGCGGCTCCGGAGGCACCCAGGCGGCAGCGGGGGCTGTGCGGGCTGCCAGGCGCACCCCTCGGAGCTGCCGTGTCCCCGGGGTGGCTCTGGTGGCACCCAGGCGGGAGCGGGCGCCCTGCGGGCTGCCAGGCGCGCCCCTGGCAGGAGAGCCTCGGCCGCAGCCGCGGGGCTGTGCCGCTCTGCGGTCCCGTGGGACTGCGGCCCGCGCAAATCCTGAAACGTAATCCACGCTCGAGTGATGCTGTCCCCCGTTTGGGGTTATCCGGGGGTCGTGAGCGCTTGTGTTTTTTGTTATTGCATGGGTCAGGTCTTGTATGTACATGTGGTCGTTCCTGTTCTTGTCTGATCTCTCAGTATTAGAAATTAGTTAGGATGGCTGAGGAATGGTAGAAGCTGCTGAGGGGGGATTCAAGTGTTGTCTGGGACATGAGGAGATGTGCTGGAAGCCACCGATGTGTAGCTAGAGTTGTTTTGTGCAGATGCTCCACCGTCCTTCTCCTGCAGAGCTGCCTACTGTTCTTCCCTCCTGTTCCAGCACAGATCTATGGCAATTCCCCCACCCCATCCTTATGTATCAAAGGGGGACAGTTTTATCACGGGATTTTGGAATTCATCACACAAGCACATTTTTTACTGTGAAACTAGTGTGTAGCATTTTCTCTTCCTTTACACCCACAAACTCTTAAGTCTCAAAAAGCTTCTGCCTCCTAAGTTCCCTGAAACATAAAATGAGGCCTCATGTATCAGACCAAAAAACAACCATTTCAGTACTCCTGCAGGAAAAGAACAGCTGTGTGGAAAGATCAATAAACACCACCAGTTGCTTCAAAAGTCATAAAATGGAAAGACTCCACAAAGTAAAATGTGTGGCAGGGGACCCTGGCTCCAGACACTGCAAGAGAACTCCTGGGAAATGCAGTAATTAGTGGGAAGTCTCAGACTTGTTTTCCTTCCAGTGGTTCCACGCATAAAAATATTTGGTTTAGGAGATTAAATCACAGTGGCGGGAAGAAATACTTACCTATGCAAAAGGAAAGCTTGTTTATGCTTGATGCATTGGAGAAATGGTTCATGAATGGTTTATGTCAGTGAAAATAAAACACGTGCAATGCTGCCAAGGCCACAGACCTCAGGTGAGCTGTGTAAGTGCTGGCTGGTCCTGTGAGCTGAAAGTGTCTGGGGCTGCTTTGATTTTTTTCACTCTTAAAAAAAAAAAAAAGTGATAACCTGTTCCAGTGAATTTTTCTTTTTTCTACCTGCCTTTTCACATTAGCGTAGCTCTGTTACTGTAGCTCTTCACGCCTTTGTTTAATCTGTTTATTTTCCCTAAGTTTGCCAAAGAGAGAGGAATCATTTGGGAAGGCTCAGCTTCTCCTTGGTGGCTCTCTCTTGCCTCTCCATCACCACCTGGAGGCCCCTCTGTCATCTTCGAAGACCTCTCTCCCCCATCCTTTGCTCTCCTCAGCTGCTCTGGATGTGATGATCGTTCCTCACCACTCTCACATCTCCTCCAGCCCGGTCTACTCCTGCTCTCCTACCTAGATCCTGATGCTGCTTTCATGGTCACATTGGCCAGCCTGTGCCACCTCCTCCCAGCTGTTACCACTTTGGGGACTCTTGTTTTTCCCAAGCCTTACCTGAGAGCACTCTGTCACAACAGGTTTCCTAAGGAATGCCACAGGCTCCACAATGATGTCCTGTAAAGGACAAAGAGCTGCCTGGGGTTCTAGCTTTGCTGCCAGGCAGGGTGTGTGGAATTCATGCAGAGCCCTGAGTGCATTTAGTCCACACAAGTGGCTGTAGAAGTGCCCAGTAATTCATCTGCCTGTACAGAGCTTAACGTGAGAAGGGTTGCTTTTCTTCCCTTCCCTTTCACATTTCTCCTTGAAGATTTTTGACAGATGTGTGCCCCTGAGCTTAGGCCTTGAGGTGTGATTGATAGACAAATTAAGATTTCTAAATGGTTATAAAGCTAAATTCTAAAATTAGAATAATTTGTGTTGTGTAGGAGTTCGTTTATGTGTGAAAACTTAACAGTAGAAGTATGACAGTAACTTAAAGCTCTTCAACTCACTTAGGGATTTGCAAGGGAATCACAAGAAGCGGATGAGCCCCTACATCCCCCCTGGATGAAGTACTTGCTCCATGCTGTGTGCCAGGGCAGTCAGTCTCTCCTGCCATTTCCTTCCCCAACTGTTCAGGCCTCTAATTCACCACATGGAAGTCTGCAGTCCTGCAAAGATGTACACATCATGTATTGTGTCTCTACAACAGTATCAGCAGTAGAGTGATGCTGGATGACTTTACTGTAATGGTCAGTGGTCTACTTTGAGTCTCACTTCTGCAACCTTTTGCTCTTATGGGATCTCACCCAAAGCTCTCTGAATTCTCATTCACCTTGGTGGGCTTCCACTCTGCCTCACTGCAGCTAATGTCATAGATAAGAGCTCCAGGACCGAGTTCTTTGATTCTGCCTGAAATGAGTACTAAGTTCTTCTAGGATAAGCCCTGAGAACCCCTCATCCAGGTAGCCAATAAAGATATTAAACAGGGCTGGCCCCAATAGTGAGCCCTTGGAAACACCACTGTTGACCAGCTGCCAGATGGTTGTAACACCACACTCTGGCCTCAGCCATCTAGTTTTTACTCACTAAACAGTGTCCCTGTCCATGCCATGAACAGCCAGTTTTTCCAGGAGAATGACGGGGTAGACATAAAATCATGACTGTATTGTGTGCTGTGGACACTTGTCACAAGCTGAACTAATTTCCTTGTTGGAGATACAGCACTCCTGGGAAGCTCTAAGAGAGCCCTGTGTTTCTGCCTATGGACAGGGATTTTGTCTCATGAACATGATGGGCCATGCTCCCTAATACTTTGGACTTGCTGTGTGTCCCTGATGCGCCACATCCCACGTGCAAGATGTGCACATCCATGGCAGCAGAGTGCCTGCGGGTCTCGCTGGCTCACTGCAGCCTCTGGTGGGCTCAGTAATGGCAAACTGCCTAGTTCCTCCTTTTCCGATCAGACTGCATTTCTGGATGGAGGAATGTGCTATTTGAGCAGGTAAGGCTCATAAGGGAATGTAAAACCAAGTTAGTTTTTCCTTGCCTTCTTCTTTCATGCCCTTAGGTGAAACAAATTGATGGGTATAATTCCTGAAGACACCGTGCACCAATTAAATGCACTTCCCAGGGAGAGCTGGAAATGAAGATTTCCTTGGAGACATCATAAATCCTTTCCAAAGGCTTTTTCCTTTTTGTTGATCAGTACAATCAGCAAGCATATCTCAAATGAATGAATAACAATCAAATATGGCGAAGTTGCGAGTGGCTAATTGGTACTTGTTGATAGTGGCATTACATGTCATCTCTTCTCAGAGGGGCTGTAAATCTTCCCAGAGAATCACATATTTAACTGCAAGTTTTTGTTTCTCCTCTCTTAAGAATACCAACATATTGTCCCGTGAGGTTTGAAAAGAACATTGTCTATTTACTGTATCTGTTTCAGTCCCTGTTTCTCCTGCAGTTTTTGTCTTCTAAATATAACTGTCCTTTAGATTCCAACCCACAAGGAACAGAGTGGTTTGCCAGTCCTTGATGCCGTTCTCTGCATATTCTGTTTTCAGAGTCTTAGAAGAACATAAGCAGAACTCATTTCCAAGAATTTATGAAGCAGCTCTGATAAACTAAGGCTGTTACTCAGAAAAAAGTTGGTGTCTCTTAATGAGTTGCATCAATGTTTTTTGCATGCAATACTAAAAGAGAAGGGGATAAATGGAAATTATTTATGATAACTAGAATAATGTAATGTGACTGTATCAGAAATGTTTGTGATGCTTGAAAAATGTTAGTATGAGCAAATGAACATGCAGTATTTTTTGCCTATCCTTGCCCAATTAATAATTCCAAATATTGGAACTTTTTTTTTTTAATAAGAAAATAAACGCTGTGTAAAAGCAGATCAGCAGCTAGGTGATCCAGAAGTTTTACATTTCATGACACAGCATCATTGTAGTCTATTCAACACGATAGTAAGTGTGAAAGACGTAAGTATTTATGGGAAAATGAAGTCTCTAGGAGATGAACACCGTAATGCTTTTCCTGCCAGCTGTGACGCAGCAGACTGCCATACCTGTATGTGTCCCAGCTGAGGGGAAAAGGTCAAGGGCTGCAAGAAGGACTTGAATAAGGCCATGGAGGGTTTTAATTAGAGGATTTTAACAAGCTTCCCAACTAGATGAGAATTACAGCTGTGGCTGAGCTCCTGTGGCAGTATAGAGCAGCAGCAGCAGCAATCCTCATATGCTTCGTGAAGCGTGGACAGCTTTTGAATGGCAGCTGTATAATGAATTGATTTAGTAGGGGCAGGCTCAAGATCCTTTTCTGCAACTGTCAAAAGCAACCCCATCTTCAAGGAAATCAGTGTGTACTTTGCACTGCTGGGGCAGCAGACAGATTGTTTGCTCACGGAGAGACCTCTAGTTTTATAAGCCAGTATATTCAAAGACTAGCTAAGACAATGTAAATACCCACCATGTAAAAAACTAGTAACCCAAATTGCACACCCTGCCCATTGAAACGTTATTTTAAGTCCTCCTGGTCTATTTTAGATTTAAGCAAATTATCTGGCACAAATGACCAATTAGTAAAGTGAAGCAAAAAGAAAAATCACACAAGTTTGAATCTGCTGATATTTTATTTCTAGTTGTGACAGGTTTACCACTCTATGTAGAGATTTAGTGGCTGGCACCACTTATTAAAAGAAAAGAGATATTTCTTCTTTCCTGCATGAAATTTTTCTTCTCTAGCATATTGTAGAATTGCAAAATGCTGAGACAAGCATGGAGTCAAGGAGTGAACCTGGCTCATGTCATGGTCTTACACTGTATTAATCTAGGAATGCTCTGATGGATAACTATAAACACACAAGTACAAACACACATATATGATCTTAGTGACAAAACACCGGTACCAGATGTGGCAGATAGGTAATAAGAATGTGAAGGGTATTATGTTATATTGGTTGTAAGTCTTCCTTTTGACCTTCCTGGAAGAGTTTAAATAGCTCCTATGTGTTAAACCCTATGCGGGTGAGGAGAGATGTGACTTTAGATCTCAGGGCTTTAAGAGTGCCCACTTGAGTGGCTCTGTGCTGGGCAAGGCAGAGACTGGAAGAGTTTTGCAGGTGTATTTGTATCCTTCGCCTATGAATTTTGGGGAAAAAAGCAAACCAAATTGATTCTTTGGGCCATCAGCCGAGCTGTACTGACCTTCAGAAGAAGAATCCATGAGAAAAAAACCCAAATACCTTTTGCCCATCTCATTTAAAAAATCAGGAGGAAATAATTTAGCTTTGAGGATCTCAACTCAAATGAAAATGCCAGGCTGAGAAGCTACAGGGCAGAGGAAAATTACAAGCCTCTCTCTAGAGAGGAGGTATCTAGTGGTGATGAATGACTAGGTATCATTGAAGGAAAAAGCTCATGGAGGAAAAAAGCAGTGAGACCCAGTGAGTTCCTCCCAGGGAACAGTCTGTATCAGGAAGAAGCAGGGAGGCAAACTGCCTGTGACGCAGAATTCATTATCTCTACAAGGTTTATTTCTCTATAGAAACACATTACTCTACAATAACTGTGTTTTCTGTCACTGAGTCCTGGTCTGTAGCTCCATATAGAACAGACCTGTTAAACCACAAGATAGGGAGAAGGGGTCATTGTTGCTCAGGGAATGACAGTCCTGTGTCCCTGGAGAGGCAAAGGGCTGCTTAATTATAGGCTCAGTGAGTGATCTCTTTGGGCTTCCATGGTGTTTGCCCTGACTGCTACATTCACAAGGACCATCACATCACTTTTTCCTCCTCCTGGGTCTCTGATCCCTGAAATTGCCTAACCACCTTCTTTTCACCATGCACAGTTACCACTCCTGTCACCAACTTCTTTGTAGTACATTATTTCTCTTCACTTGGAATAGAGCTCCCCAGCCGATCCTGCCTTCAGATTTGGCTGTAAAATCTTATGAAGTTCAGATTCAGACTAAAGAGTCAGCTAATTTCCCAGGCAAACCTCCTCCATTACAAATAAAAGCATCATATTTTCTGTTCTTCAGTCACATGGTTATCAGTCTGTACTGGAAACACTCATTAACCCTCCTTGCTAATGCACATGAAATGTCTCCTTTTGGTTAATGCTCTGTTCAGGGAGAGAGAGTCCTTTGTATTATTTGGTCTTTTGAGAATCTGGTTTTGCTGTTGTTCTCAAAGTATTAACATTGTATGTAGGTATGTGGTTCTGGAGAAGTTGTTTCACTTGCATTAGCTGGATTATTTTAAACAGAAGGAAAATTGTTTATGGGCCTGACCCCCAATTCATATTAGTCAAATGCAACAGTGATTCAATAGGAACACAAAACATGGCTTATTTTTGCTACCCAAAGTATCATTACTTGAAACCGTGACAACAGATAATAACACACATTATTGTGATAAGAAGAATTACTTGTCACGCAATTTTAATCCAGCTCCAAGTGCAGTGCAAATTTCAGAAGCCAGTCCATTGAACAGACAGAGCCTCCTAAATCTGTATGTACTCACACTGTTGGCACAGAGTGCCAAGTTAACACGGAAAGCACCTGCATCATTATGAAGAGTTATATGTTTGAGATATTACATCATTTAACATTCCTCTGTCTCTTTCCCTTCTTTGTCTTCCTGGAGGGAAAATGGAAGAGAAGAAGAATGTTATGCCTCTTGCTAATGAAAAGCACCAAACATTTTGTCAAAATCCATCTTTGTTATAGGATCTGTGTTCAGGACACTTAATCCTTGAAAGAGTAAATTTTCTCAGTATTGCTCTCACCACATGTTCCATAGCAGCCTTTGATTTTGAATTTGAAAAAATTTTGTGCACGTTTTATGAGAATATTTTGAGTCTTAATTAGGATGACCATAAATGGAGACAACTGTAACGAAGAGCTTGGTTTGATTAGTTGTTTGGTCTAACAGTCCCAGTGAGCCTGAGGTTCAGCAGGAGAGCTGAGGGGTACGCAGCACACAAGAACTGGAGAGAAGGGCTGATACCCACCGTGTCAGCAGCTCATTTATCCTGGGTCCTACCAGCAGCAAATTCAATCCCTGCTAATACACACAGCTTCCTCCAAGCTGTGTGATGGCCTGGAGCACTGTGTGTGTTGGAGTGGAGATTAACACTTGTCTGAGATGTTTGTCTCTGTGTCACATCTGTCCTCTGTACCCGAGTCGTGGGAAAGTTGCAGTGCAGTCTGTGGGACCATTGCTGCTTGGCCCAAGGCAAGGCTCACTGATCTCATACGGCATTTTTTTAGACAGTAAGAATGCCGTATTTGGCATTTTTGTATATTTTTTTCATATTTTTATTTTGTGTTATGCTTTATGCTGTCTGAAAACACACTGGAATTGATTAACATTAAACAAATTCAAGAGCAGTTTAACTACACTATAGCCTGGCTTTCCATCACAGGGCTTACCTTATATATGCTCCTGGCTACCAGCACTGCTCTTGGGAGGTCATCTTTCCATTGCTCTGTGCACAGTATCAAGTAAGAGTTAATTTAACAAGACAGCAAGAACCAGCTGTCTTATTTACCAGCTCATGTCTTTCATTCACCTAAACCATCCTATTGGACTGCCCACTGAACTCTAGCTGAAGTGACTTTGACTTACCTACTACGCCCTATCAGCTGCACCCTGTTAGATTTAATAAGTAATTGATCATTTATCTTGGTCACATTTATCATTTGTCTTCTGATTAAATTAAGGAGTAGAGATTTTCACAAATTAATCATCCCAGTGGTTTCTACTTTATTTGTATTCTGTGGCTCTAGATTAAACTTGCCAGCACTGCTTACGTATTCTGAAGGTGTTCTCTTTCATATGGCTTCCGTTTCCGGGGATGAGAAAATAAAGGAGGCTTTCATGCACGTGAGGCAGCAGAAAATAAGAGTCTGTTGTAATGTTCAAAGTTCAGATGTTCAGCAAATCACTCAGGAACCCTCTTGAGGCAGCAGTGCAGAAGCTGCTGAGCTTAGCCCACATTTTGTCAGTTGTTTCCTTCTTTCTAAAGAAGGAAACTTCTCTACAAAAGCTTCTGGATTCATTTTAACCGTGCTTAACATTGCTATGATGAGGAGTGTATTTCCTCATTCTCTTGTATTTTCAGCCAAGTCTTAATTATGATAATTTCATGTTTTACTTCCACATGGAAGAACTGCAGCTAAGAGCTTCAAATGGAGGCAGGATCTGTCCCTGCATTAACAGTGTTGCAGAGACTGAATTACTACCAGAATGCTTTTTCTAAGAAGCAGATAATGCTGCCCATGGGCAAAATGTATGAGTAAAATGCTTCAGTCAGGTAACAGAATAAAACGCCCCAGATTTTAATGACAGTAATAATAGTAATAATAATAATAATAATGAGGAAGAGGAGGAGGAGGATATGCTAGGTTGCACCAACTAGAAAAAAAATCATTGCAAGATTTAAAAAGGAAAATCTTGTCCAGAAACCTGGTTTAAAAGTAAGTTCCTGAATGATACCATCAGTTTGGGATTTCGGCTACTAATGAGAAGAGTTTGGTTGTTTATGGTACTACAAAATTAATGTTTGAAAGCTGGCTTTTATAGATTACTGGCTTTCTGCAAAGTTCTGTCGTGGAACTTGAAATTCACTCAGAGCCAAAACAGTTTTCCTTTTGTTTTCGTCACTTGTCCTTGCTTATGACAAGGGTCAGCATTTTTAAGTACAATGATTTGGAACTGTTTGAAGTAAGCTATTGCCTTGTTCCAGTGTGTTAATCAGGACCTTGTAATTAAAAGTAACCTCCCAACAATGAACCAAGGGCTCTGTGGCTCCTTGGCACACTGCAGGGTTTGTTGCTGTGTTGCTAAAACATTTTTATGTTGCTGATGGAGCAGCCCAGCTATCCAGGAAGAAAGTAGCCAAGTTTGCTAAATACCTCACTGTCACACACTTGTGTAGCACACTGGAGAAAAGGTTAACATGGAATTTATACTTCCTGGTGCACTGGCTGCTGAGAGAGGACAAGTGAATTTTGGGGAACTGGTGGCATTCTTCAGTAGGGCTTTGACTTTTCAGCTTGTAAGAAAGCTGAGTTCAATATGTGGCTTAAAACCTGAATGGCAGCATAAAATATGAGAAGCATGTAGGGAAGCTAGAAAACAAAAGATTGAGAATATCACACTTTTCAGGAATTAATTATTTATTTATGATTTATGTATTACAGTCATTGAGATTGTTAAAATCCAGGAATCCCCTCCTAATGTACAAGAAGCAAGTATGACCACCTTTTAAATATTTGGGCTGTAGTCCAGAAACCCAACTTGCATAGCTGCCTATATGTTGTCTTACCAGCTGTGCTCCCTTGGCTCATTTTCTCCTGGAAACTCACCCTTCCTGTTTGTTACTCTGCCTCTTCCAACACCCATATTTGGGAGGCTGGAGGCACCCAGCTCTCAGCACTCTCTGGTGCAACTAGGTTTTCAAATAGACACAGCATCATCTCGGCAGGAGACTAAAATCAAACCAAAAGGAATATATTTCACTTGGGGTACCAATTAATTGTGGGAAATGATTATGGGAAATTCAGTGAGATATGAGAATATATAATCCAAAGAACTAATACAAACAAAAAGGAGCAGAAAAAATTGTGGAAAACTGCCCCAAGAGGACTAGAAAACAGTATATACTGAATGCAGCCTGTGATTTAGGAAGACTCTAAACTCTAGATTGCCAGAAGATGGGAAAGTAAAATAAAGGGAAAAATTTTCTGTATTCATCTTGTTTCTTGTTCCTCCTTAAACCACTTGGAGACAAGAGAGTTAGTTAGGTGGCCTTTGGTCCAATTTAATGCCGCAGGTCCTTCCTAACAACTTTCTCTTGAGAACAAGATTCAGAAATAGGGCTAAAAATTTTGTCCTGGATATTTCACTATTTACTTCCAGTGTACCTTTTTCTTTTAATTTTAAATATTGACATCTTATCTGCTATGTTTCACAATAGATATATTTATTGTATTTTATTCTATGAGCTGCATTTTTACTTCAGTGTAAGAAACTATCTTATATACCACTGATACTCTGAAGAGATAAAGTACTTGTTGAAGGTTTTACAGTCTTCCCTATGAAACAGGCTCTCATGACTGAAGAATACACATTAGCAGGTTTTGCTTTTTTGGATGTAATCTGCTGTGTGTTTTCTGCATGAGGGCATGAAAAAGAGACTGAGAAAGAGAGAAAATTGTAGGAACTTTTCCCTTTTTTTTCCTGTTGCAAAGAAATCAAACTTTCAGGGCAGAGGACAGTGGTGTTTATCGTGCACTGACATTAGCAGCATCAAAACAGTGTCACTCCCAAGTCCTGCGAAGAATACTACTGTGCTGAGAACTCCATTAGTACATCATTTTACCTTGGCCGCAGCAAGGTACTCAGCTCTTGGGCTGAGGAATTAATCTTCTCAGAGGCTTTAAAATATTGTTAAAAATAAACCAGGATCACTTAAAACATCTTGGTGGCTGTTAATCTGCTCCCCTCTGCATCTAGTGTCCAGGCCTAATTGCCTTGTATGACCTGGTGATGAATTGGTCTTATGAACAGTGTTGTGCCTGGATTACTTTGCAGTTGCTAACCTAAATATTTGCAGGGGGGATTGCCCTTCTTTTGGGGCCTGCTTTGTATTGTGTGGGGCTGTTAAGATTGAGAAGCCTTAATGTAATTGATACAGCAACATGCAGACATACCTACTTTTGTCTTCTTTTCTTTTTTTTTGATTTATTTTGTTGCTGTTTTTCTGTGTTCTGACTACAGCAGAGGATTTGGCATGAACTGTTGGTAGGTGAACTGTGTATTCCATGTTGCCACATTTTTCAACCGAACTTTGAGATAACAAAAAGTAGTGGAAAAAGGGCCCTGAAAGTCAACTCTTGTTCTTGTGGACCATATACAGCATGGGAAAGATGTGTTGTTTTATTAACATGTCCAAACTCAGGTCACCAGCATGAAAATATTACTGCTAGTACTGTGTTTAGTGTCCAAGCCTTCTAAAGACATCTTTGCTTTGGTTGAGACCGTGGGCAGTGGTTATAAAATGCAATAGTAGTTTCCAGAGAGGGAATGGTCCTCTGGAAATGTGACAGATTTCCAGCTAGGAGCAACCAAAGGCAGAAATTCTGCAGCCACATGAATATTACCGGATGCTAAACCATCTCATAATGGAAATCCTGGTTGTCATGGGCAACTTAAACCATTCCCATATCTGCTAGAAAGACAACACTGCAGGACACAGGCAACCCAGGAGGTTTCTGGAGTGCATTGAGGATAACTTCCTAACCCTGGTGACTGAGGAGCCAATGAGAAACAGCACTCTGCTGGACCTCCCTGAGCTTACAAACATGAAATATCTGCTGGGCACGTGAAGGCTGGGAGCAGCTTTGGCTGCAGTGACCCAGAGTGATGGAGTACAAGATTCTTAGAGGAGGAAGCAGGACAAATAGCAGGATCACAGCCCTGGGCTTCAAGACCGCAGGCTTTGGCCTCTTCAGGAACATCCTTGGAAGATGTCTGTGGTATAACATCTTGGAGCAAAGATAGGTAGTTGACTTTCAAGAATCACCTCTGGAATGCTCCAGTCCAACAGGCAGGAAAACAAGCAAGGATGGCAGGAGGCCCACATGGATGAGCAAGGAGCTCCTGATAACTTAAACATCAAATGGAAGAATACAAGAGTGTACATGGCAGGGTTTTGTCTGTGGGGGCTACAGGGTGGCCTCTGTGGTTAGGAATGAGGAGCTGGGAAAGTATAGGCTAATCAGCCCCAGCTCAGTCGCCAGGAAGGAGGCAGATCAAATCTCCCTGGAAGCCATTCCCAAAATTATGAAGGACAAGAAAATGATTTGGAGTAGTGAGCATGGATTACAAAGGGGAAATCATGCCTGGTCAAGCTGATAGCCTTAAACAACAACATGACCAGCTCCAAGGACAAGGGGAGAGCAGTGGGTCTTAGCAAAACTTTTGACACAGTTTCTGATAACATGCTTCCAGGCAAACTGATGAAGCTTGGACTAGGCAAGTGGATAGTTAGAGGATGTAAAACTGGGTGAACCGCTGAGTTCTAAGACCCAGTGATCAATGGCATGAAGTCCATCTGGAAGCCAGGCACTAGGGCTGTACCTCAGACACCAGTGCTGTGGCCAGTACTGGTTACCATCTCCGTTCTTGATGGAACAGTGCACTCTCAGCACGTTTGCAGGGGATACAAAACTAGGAGTAGTACCTGTTACACCAGCTAGAGCATCTGACGTATGAGGAGAGGCTGAGACAGCTGGGACCATTCATCCTGGAGAAGAGGATGCTGAAGGAATCTTACTAATGTGCATAAATACCTGGTGGGAGTGAAGCAGTAAAGAGGAAAATGAGAACACAGCCAGACTTTCCTCACTGGTGTCCAGTAAAAGGGCAAGAGACAATCTGCACAAACTGAAATACAGGAAATTTCTGGAATTGCTGAAATACTGGAACAGGCTGCCCACAGATGTTGTGGAATTTCCATCCTTGTAGACTTCAAAATATTATTTAAAACTTGACAGGACATGGCTCTGCTCACCTGCTCTAGCTGACCCTGCTTTGAGGAGGGGAGTTAGACCAGGTGACCCCCATAGGTGTCTTCCAACCTCCACCCTTCTGTGAGAGGGGCTGGACTGGATAGTATCCAGAGGTGTCTTCCAACCTCCACCCTTCTGTGAGGGGGGCTGGGCTGGATAGTATGGAGAGTATTCCAACCTCAACTCAACCTGCTATTCTGTGAGTTGCAGACTGACTGGAGATCAATTTGTGCCATGTAGTAATATTTGCATTTCGGTTTCTCCTAAAATTTCAAACCACAAAGATATATTTAGTATTTTCTTCATTTTCTCCCCTCTCAGCACCATGATCAAAATCAGTATTTATACGGCAACACCCTAAATGAGCACCCTGGTGAGTGACCTGAGACCAAGGAAATTACTTGGACTTAGCCTTTTTGATAATCTTTACTTAAAGATTTATAGAAGCAGAGGAAAGTCCCCTTAACTTTTGTGGACCTTGTGTCTGACTCAGAAGCCTTAAAATTGTAAAAGCCCAGTCTTGCATGAGAAGGGCATGGCTCTGAGGAGTTTGCTTCCTCCTTTTCAGTGAAGGCCCTGAGCATAAGTCAGACATTGTGGAGTTGCAGTTCTGTCTTTATCCTCTCATACAGTCAACTTTCTTGGTACTGGTATCCCAGTAGAACATTCAGCTAAAATGAATTTAACTAATAATAGGGATTTCCATAATGTCTGAGTTTCAGATTATTGCATGAGACATAATATGAAGCCTCATACTTCATTATAAATTATTAATTAGGTTTTGAAAATTATATTGGATATGTAAACCTATTATTAAGGAAATCTGCTGGCATTTCCACTTTTAGGAAATGAATATGATATTGCCATTTAAGATTCTCATTTTGATTATTCATGGAATAACTACAAGAACTGTAAGACAGAAATTAATTTCTTTTTGAATTAGAGTTCTCTTGCTTCACAATTGCAGTTATTCTTCACATCTCTCTAATTTGGAAAAAAAATGCTATTGAAAGTTGATGATATCTTCTGTGGAGAAAAAGGGAAGACTGAATCACATTCCAGCAGATCTTCTGTAATATGGAACTTTGTCTTCTATACAGGGATATACAGAAAGGAACTGTACAGGTCCTTCTGACTGGAGAGCACAAAGGCAGGGGCACTCTATATTTCTGTATGTGATGCCAGGCTCTCAGGATAAATGTGGGTCTCTGGGAAAGGGTTGCTGCACCCCCACTGTACCAGGCAGGAAAAGCAGGCAGGCACGTGTCCGTGGCGCATTTCTGGCAGGCTTCTATCTGGTTTTCCACACTGTTCTGCCACTGGGATAACTCTGCTCCCCACCAGCAGTGTCTGCTGCACACCCAGTTGCCTTCCCGTGCCACTTCGCTCTCAAAGACATAATTGTACCTTTGATTTCTGCCTCTTTCATCTGCTTCAGTATCACCAGGTATGATTTTGGCATTTGGTTCTGCTGCTGACACCTGCCAATACGAGGGCTGGGTGTTAAAGTTTTGAGGTTCCTTGTTATTTTCACTTTCACTGATGTGTATTCAGGGTGAACCATTCCGGGTCATCCGTTTTGCCCACACTGTCAGGTGCAGCTTGCTCAGGGTAGATTCCTGCTGATAATAACCAGCTCGCAGTCTGAACGATATTTAACTAGAAGGCTCTGGTTGCAACTTTAGATTATTTCTGCCTTGGCTACTTAATTTTACTTTCACCAGCACACTCCCAACCCTTTGCTTTCATATGGTAAATATACAGGAGTGCTGCATACAAAACCCTTCAAGACCAAGATTTTAATGAAATGCTCCTGTAAATGTTCTTTCTTCTGTGTTACAGTTATTCCAAGTGTATATTTAACTTGCTGATTTCACACACTGCTGTGCAGCCGTTCGTTACATATTAACTTAGGGCTCAATCCCGCAAGGTACTAACTGCGTCTGGATCGTGCTGAGTCCCTTTTCCTCGCAGAGGCGTTTAAGGGCTTACAGGGTGCTCAGCACAGGTTCTTTCAAAAAACCAAACAAGTTTTCTTGAACAAGGTTTGTACTGTAACAGGACAATAGTTTATGCAATAGATTTTCATACATTTAGATTAAATATTATCCAGAAGACCAGACCTTGTAGTTAGTGGCTGCTGGAAGACATAACCATTTAGGTATAGATAGTGGTAATTAATTACATTTTATAATTATGGTTTTATTAGTTTTTCCAGTTAAGTGCAAAACCATGACTGAGATATCAATCATCATTTCGATATCAAAATATCGAAAGTTTTGTGTGTTGGCTGCAGTGTGGTTTGTCCCTCTGTTAATGTGTATGTGGTTTTCAGAGCTGCAGATAATCTGTGCAGTTCATCTAGCAAAGCCATTTGGGTCTTATTCACTGCTGAGCTCACACACTGTGCAACCGGCTGCTTGTGCTCCGTGACTTCAAGGGGATCTCACTGGCAGTGGCACTGGGGGGAAAATTCCCTGGCATTACCCCAGCTTCCTGGACCCACCTTGGGCAGAAGCCCACCCAGCCACAGAGCTGAGCCACTGGTGGCTGTGTGCACCAGTGTGTCGTCACTGACGGCACAGAAATTTCGAAAGGCAGACTTTGCCTAAGGGTACTAAGCTGATCTTAGTTGCTTACATTTTGAGAAACCAGGAGAAATATAGACTGGCCAAATGTATCTTAATGTGACCACACTACAGTGTAGCCAGTGCAAACGACATTATTAATTATTACTCTTTCTATGAAACGTTTTTCAGGAGAAGATGGTATCATTGGTCTGTGTTGTAATGTATTTGGCATTGAAAATGTGTTGTAACATACTGTTTCTAAAAAGCTGTTCTCACTGTTTTGTATGAAAACCATAATCTTCCATTGTTTGCAAGGGAAAAGATAAGACCCGAAAACTTTAAGTAATGTGGTTTAATTCCATCTACAAACAAGGAAAATTACTTGCAAAATGGCAGCTCCTGCCTTTCCTGCTAGCCAGGGAAGGAGACACTCTGATTATGGTCCTGCTATCACCTACAAACAGTGGAAATTCAGAACTACAAACTAAACCTGAATTCTGCTTTCAGACTTAAGGTTGGCTAAAGCCCAAGGCACAGCTCTGCTCTAGGAACTGTTGGAGCAATCTCACTTTAATGCAAATACACCTGTGTGTTAATAAACGTATCTTTTGAAAATAAACAATCACCCTGCTGGCCTTTGCCCTTACTCCCCCAGCTTAACTATCAGGTGCTCACACATTTATTGTAGATTATCTCTTGAGATCACTGTGATTTTAAGCATGTAACAGCAGAGAATCACCTACTTAAAACGTTTGCAAGATCACAGCTCTAGCAATGCACTCTAACTGAACTTGTGGTATGAAACCAGTGTGCAAGTACACTGAGGATTAAGCAACTTGCAGACTGCCAGTTTTCTTGGAGTAATGGCTGTCAAGTTGGCTGCTGCGCTTTTCTGGGGAATAAGCAAAAAACCCAAACAAAACTGAGCTTTTAGGAGCCTTTGGTAAATTATGTTTCTCTGTAACTTTAAGCATAATTAGCTAAGCTAACAACTTAAAAGTTAAGAGTTGTTTACCCATTAAGGGAAAGTCAGGAAATAGGTAGAAGTTTATGGGAACAAAAGTGGGTTGCTGATGCCAGTGAAGTATTTTCCAAAACTCTCAGCATAGGATGAAAGCACCACATGATTCCATGTAAGAATACTGCAGCAGAAAGTAGTCACAAGTACTCAATATCCTCCCTGGGAAAACAGCTCCTGGTTTAAGTGAAATGAGCCTGGACTTGGTTGTATGCTAATTACTTTTCATTATTATGTGTTAGCAAAGCTGTTTAATACTTGCTATAAAGCCTGGATTTCACTCTCTCTCATTTAATACCAGTTTAAATCTGAACTAATAAGGTCTCAAAAGCTTAGAGGTTCCAGTAAAATGAGATTTGGCTAAAAATTGCGTGTTGGTTTCTACTAGTAACAGTTGTGTAGCTTGGGTGCTCTAGGCAATGAGAGAAGCAAGACTAGTAAGAAAAGAGAATATGCTTCATTGGGGTGCTGAATGATTTGGTAGAAGTCGTGGTGTTCTTAGCCTTCAGAACAGTGAAAGATGTAATAGTCAATTTTGAAAAATTTCCAAGTGTTTATTTGTACGACATATTTTGATTAAGTGTTGGAAAATCAAGACGTAGAATATTGTGCATGGAGCAGGACGACTGTTATTTCAGTGTTTCTCAGGCAGCAATATCTGTGACTCTGAGGGCTGAACACTGAGCAGGAGCTGTTTATGAGCAGAACAATAGCAGGATTTCTCACAAATGATGCATCTTCTCTTGGCCTGGTACAGTGAAGTATAAAGATGATACTGCAGCCTGCTGAAATTGGCTGGTTACAAAGGTGCACCTCTGGCTCTTCGGTTAAAACAATTATTCTGGAATGTACTGTCAGTGGCTCTTCAGGACTTTCAGAGTTAAAACTTTCATGTGAGCCTTGTCCCTGCTAGGAAAATTACCAGATGCTGACAGGGGGTGTCAGCAGTGCCTCAGCTGAACATATGCTGCATATGGTTTGGCTGCGGGCACAGACAGGGAGGCCCTGTTCCCTGCTGCTGCAGAGACTGGTGAAAACAGGCTTTAAACCAACTGATTCCAGCACAATGCTAAATGTTAGCCTCTATGCAGTGTTCATCCTACCAATGAGACTGAGTAAACTACTCGAGTATAGACTGGCCTGCCAAGATTTTTGCTGCACCAAAAAAAGAGTTAGGCAGCGTCTTTACTGAGTTATTTCACAAGTGGTTGTTTTGAGGTACACAGCAATCCCGATTGCTGTGCATTGTGATTATATTTGTACTATTTTGTGGTAAGGCTGGAATTGAAACTGAATCAGAGATTGCAAAGAAGATTAAAATCTCTGTTTACCTTAATGATTGATCGTAATCTCTGACACAACAATGTATCATGAAAATTAAATTAACTGTTTTCTGGAGAAAGTATTTCCCTGCTTGCCCAGAAAACACACTGAAAAATATTCCCTGTTCGTGGTCTTGCCACAGAATTAGATAATTATTTGTGTCTCTTGCATGAACTGGCTACAGGCCAATACCCAATACCACCACTCACACATCCACCTGTCCCCCACACATTCTGGCACTCTGTGGCAGAGACACAGCACATGGGGAATTGCTGAGGGCAACTGCATGTTCCCCCAGCCCTTTCCAATTCACAGCACTCTTGAGCAGCTCCTGAGAAAAATTTCAAGTCTGGACCCATTTCAGGAGTCCTGTTGCTTGTGGAAAGCATTTCCACTCTCCTTCTTGCACTTCCCCCCCTGCCCTTGGATGCTTACTTCCACCTCCTGCCCAGCAACAGCTCGGGTGCAGCCAGGGGAGCTGCTTCAGCTCGCAGCCTGGTGGGAAAAAGCAGAAGGCATGTCCAGCATCTCTCCCTTTAGGTGGTAGCATGCTCTTACATTGGCAGGAGCCACAAATTCTACCTTCATCCTTAGAGACCAAGTAGATCACAGGAGATGATGTGAACAGGAACAGGTGATCTATGGGGAGCAAGAGCATCTCTGGGTCAGTGTGTGGTAACAAGACTGAAAGGCAGCCATTCCTGTCCTGGCATAGAAACAAAGTTTGCTGAATTACGTAATGAAAAGCAAGAGGTGGGAAGAGATCTGGCTCAGGTATTCAGCATTGCTTAGATAAAAGGCAGACCCTAGGACAGAATTTGTGCAAATTGCTTCCCTTTTGTACTGGAACTGGAAACATGGCTCATATCTCCATCTGAGTAGTTTAATTTTGTACCCCAGAATGTTGAGGGAATGGCTGGTAAGGTTTTCCTCAACTGGTTTTCTGAATCTGAAGTTTAAGTTCTTTTTAAAAAGGACAGTGTCACTGACAAGAACCGAAGTGTCCATTTTGCTGTTTGTAACATTTAGGCAAAGACAGCTCACCATTGTAAATTAACTTTTTTAGTAAGGCTATGTGTAATCTTTCAGAGCTATCCTGCGCCCTTACAAGACATAAATTATTAGCCAAATCTGCAAACTCCAGTTTAGAAGATTAATGGACCATCATCAAAATAGTCAATTGAGTCTTGAAACAGGCACTTAATCTGAACTCCTTTCAAAAAACGGAATTTAGGGTTTGTCCTCTGCATGGGTAGATAATGGATTATTTTCCCTACGTGTACACTTTTTATAGCTATCATCGCTGTAAGCATCAAAGTGCCAGAGGAGCATTGATGGATTGGTCCTTGCAGACCCATAGGTTATAAGGCACTACTCCTATCATCACATATTTTACACATATGGCTTTTACGCTGAGAAAAGTATGCTGAACTGCCAAGGTCAGAGAGAAACAAAATCCGGAATCTGTCTTCCCCAGCCCCAGGGAAGATGTCATAAAGACATCTCTCCTGCCTGAAATAGGTGTTTCCTTTTATTCAGATGTTTTACCACTACTTTTGGTGGTGGAAGAACACAGAGTTGTTTTACCACTAGTTATAGGAATATGGATGTGTGAGCCAATGGCCATAAAAGTCTGTTGGAGCACTGGTTCCAGTTCCCCCACTTCAGGCAATTATGCAATTTGGTACCAGAGATACACATAACTAACTCCATCTCAGGCTACTAAAACTAGAGTTTCTTCCATGCTGTTCTAACAGGAAGACAGTTCTATGATTACAGTGTTCTGATCTTAAAAATAATCTGATTTCCCATCAAAATGTGACTAACTTGTGCAGCTGCCATATCTTACAGAGGCAATCAATATGTATTATTTGTACTGATTCCTAGAAACTATTGTAACATTACAAATAACATAAGACTGCAAGAGATTTCCTTGCCTCTGCTGCAGATGAAAGTTCTAATTTAATATGTACAGGTTTTTTTTTAAACAGGACAAATAAGCTAGTCCAAAATTTATAAATTTGTGTCTGACTCCTTGTCCAGACAAATAAATTTTCAAGTGAGTGCCATTGCGTGTTTTCTGCATTTTTAAAATTAGGTAATTTCTTTTCTGGACAAAAAAAATAGACAGTTTGCTTAAATGTGATCATTCATGCTTTAAAAAAATATTCTTGAGTTTAGTATTAATAATGAAGAAAATGATTAGTTACTACAACAGCAGAAAAACAGAATAATGACTATTAGATGAAGGTTTATAATTGCTTTGAAGTTTTCAGGCAGGCTAAATTCAGAGAACAAATGTTATTGAAAAGACCTAGCACATAAATGCTGTTGTAGCACTTGTCACCTGCTTTGCTCAAATTACTCTTTTCTAGCTTTTCCATTTCAAGGCATTCTTGACAGAGTAATTCAAACAAAAAATAGAAATTGACAAACTAAAGGTAGAATTAGAAAGATGATTTTTTTTTTCTGAAAAAGAAAGAGTAATATGGTGGAGATGGTAATTCAATCATCTGGCACGAGAAATATGCCCATGAATGTTAATTTACTTCAGACTGTAAAAAAGATAGCAAGTTTGTCATCGTAGAGGGAGACTAAAGAAAGAAAAATATTGGTACTAATTGCGAAATAAACCCTGAGCAACTGTGTGGTTCTTGAAGGCCATGAATCAATACCACCTAGGAGCCTCCTAACAACAGGATGCCCCAATCCTTCCCACCGAGTGCAACCTCCTTCTCTTTTTCTTAATCTTACTGAAATATTCACTGTTCTGCCCTCATGAAGTATCAAAAGCTGTAATTATTCAGGGTTTTTTCTCTGGCCAGCACAGTTACCCAAGGTCCACAGCCACACTGTAACCAGGTGGGTATTTCTGTTGTGTCACGCAGGCCAATTTTTCTGCTGACCTGTTATTTTGCTATAATAAGCATCAGAAGCAGGATGATATTAACGTAACTTCGCATAATTTCTACTGATGTGGCATCATTCCTAACGCAGTGCACTACCTGCTTCCCTTTTCTAGCATCTGATGGACACTGTGCCTCTGCAGAATTGCTGTATCCGTCCTCCCTTCAGCACAGCTGAATGATTTCAGTGAGCACTGAGTGCTGCTTGTGATTCCTCCCTGGGCCTAGGGGGAAGCACCGTCGCTCCAAAATCAAATAAACCCACGCACGGCCCCTTGCTACGACTCACAGACAAAAATGCTCCTCGCTCTGACTCCAGCCCCTGGTCTAAGTCATTCAGTTGCCCACTGCAGGTGGTCCTCAGCCCTCAAACTCCTCAAGACCCTTTCTCTATGTGTTTATTTTTCCCTTTTTTTTTTTCCTTTTTTGTTTTTCCTCCTTGTTGCATAACAAGGTGCCTTCATATCCTCAGGTAATTTTGGAAGAACAGTTTTGAATAGAAAGGAGGGGATGGCAGGGTAATTAAACGGGTGGAGAAGAAGGTTGATAAAGAGCTCCTAATAGTCGCTTTTACACGCTATTATTTCGAGCAAGGAAAATAAATACAGAATGGCCGTAGGGCCACCAGACTCTGCAGTGTGACATAGGAAAGGATGGCAGCTAGAGCAGAGCAGGAAGAGAAAGCAAAAGGCTGTAGAGCGGGACAACTTTACCTCTGAAATCTTGTCCTTTCTTCCCAAGTAGTCCATATCACTTTAATGTACAGCCATCTAAGAGAAAACCTAACATTTTTCAAGATAAGAAGAAAATGAAAAATATATGGTGTAGGAAAAAAAAGAAAAGGAAAAGAAAGAAATCTTTGATTAATCTCTTTTCCTTCCTATTTCTGTCAACTTTTCATCTCCACAGTCCTTTCTCTTCCTACTTCTTATACTTTGTGAGACACAAAATAAAGGTGGAATTCAGCCTTCCTAATTGGTAACTGGAAGTCTTCTTTATGTTAAAACACAATGATCTATTTATTGGAAACTGCTCTTCTGTAGTACCAGCCATCTCTCCATGTCATGCTGTCTGAATAATGCCTCTTGAGGATGGGGAGGAAGAATAGCATCACAGTCAGACCCCGTGGGGTTATAAATAGCATTCTAGCAGCCTGAAAGGCTGAAGCCATCATTAAGTTGCATGCAGCTGTAGTGGTGTAGGTGGGTGAGTAAGAGCAACTTGGAGATGGGATAATGGTAACCTGGTACACAAAGGTCATTTTTCATTGATGGCGTCACTTCACTGGGCTATTGTGCTGTCCCTAAATTAGGTCCCTGTGTTTAAGAGAGCTGAGCAAGCTCAGCCTTGGCCAAGCACATTTCAAAGAAGATTAGAGGGGAAAACAGTTTGTTGTGTATTGTGATTTATACCAAACTGTGATAAACTTTTCTCACTTGGGTCAGTAATTGCTTTTATCAGCAGTAAAGTAAATGCAAGCGGAAGAGCCTTAAGCAAGCTGCACACCAGCCTCCTGCATGTGGGCAATGGGGACTTTCACTGGACAAATCAGGAAGTTAACACAGCAATTTAACTCAGGCTGTCCTTTCAGAGTTCTTCTCAGCAATGTGATTCATTTTGTCATCTTGGACTTTTTCAGTGACAAGATGACAAAGGTCTTGGTTTTGGAAAATCTGTTTCAATATGTTATTATTAATTTGGTTGCGGATATACAAAAATGGAAAAATCCTACAGTAATTTCACATAATTTATATTAAAAAAAAAAAACCAGATGAAAATAATTAGCAGCTTATGTTAGTTTGAGCTTGCATACACAAACATACTACTCTTCACTCATTTCTAAACTGAAAAAAATTGAGATCTTGATCCTACTCCCAGTGAAGTTGGTGGGAGAGTTGCCTTTAACTTCAGTAGATATATGACTCAGTTTAATTCCCCCTGTGGGGACCTGTCAGTATGTAAAGTTCCTTGGAGGTTAATTGCTTGCAGAAGAGACTTTGCCTGGGATCTAAAAGGAAGGTGCAAATTGCACAACTGGAGCCTTAGCTATGTACTGTAGCCTGGAAAAGACACTGTCATTTAAAGCAAAGGGATCTTTTTCTTCAGTTATCCTGTGTCTTAATAATTAAATTTGGTCATTCATTAATTTAGAGTATGTCTTAGAGAGTCACTTCCTTTGCCATCTTGCCCAGTAGCTGTGGAAGTAGGACAAACGCTTCTATGTTTTCCTGAAATTATTCCTTTTAGCTTTTTTTTTCATTTGTACTCTCTTTCAAGAGTACTTTTTTTTTAAAAAAATCACTACTTTGAAGTAGTAGACTTTTAGAAAGTATTTATAAAAGAAACATGAAATAAATAACTGTTGCAGGAGTGGAATAGAGGACTTCTAAACTAAATAGAATCATTCTTATTTAGACTTTTCAGATTTATGTGTGTGACTTCACTACATAAATGTGCCCTTTGCTATTCTAAAAAATCTAAGAGATGTATCACTACCAGTTAAAAGCTGGGGGAAGGTTTTTTTTTCATCTTTAAAACTCTGTATCCATTCTCCCATGTCACATTTTTTGTAATCCTTTCCCACCTGTATTACACTTGGAATAATCCTTCTCACTCCTAGTCACATGTGCATTAAACCTCTTTTGAAGTACAGACTTAGAACTTCTAAAACAAGCATTTCATTTTTGTTGCACTAAGTGTGATGTCAAATCACTATTAGAAATCTCACGCATATACCAATCTGGAATTTATTCTGGAAGTTCCTTCCTTCATAAATTGCTGTACTTGGTCAACCATGACATGTACTGCTGGCACTGCGCCTCTGTTCCCTACAGCTTTTTTTATTCATCTGGAGGCAAAACATTAGCCTGTAAATAACAGAGTATATAGCTCAGTCTTCCAGAAATACCCTTGTAAGTGCTGTGAATTTGGGTTTTCTAGCAAGTATTCTCAGTGGCAAATGGTACTAGTACTGTCATTTTGCTCTTTTAGGATTGTAGGAAAACCTTAATATAGGAAGGACTAATCTCCTGAAACTTTGATTTGTAACTTTGAGAGAACACTGTGGCTTGTAAGAAACTATATAGTGCTCGAGCTTATAGTCAGAAGAGGGATTTGCCTTTTTTCTCACGGAGGTTCTGTTGATAAATTCTTCTTTGCATCATTTTACTAGACCTTGGTGTGATGGCACCTGAATACTATATACATTTATCAGCCTCCAAAAAACAGAATTCAGATTTAGAAAAGATTTTGCTAATTATTGGTCTCCAGTACAGGAAGTTAACCCTGTTCTCAGACACACTCTTTAGTGTACTGCATCCAAGCTTCTTTGAATAGTGCGCGCATGTGGAAGGGCTGACTGAATCAATGAACCTGCAAGATTTAGAAGAAAGTTTTACCACACTACCAGCAGAAAAGCTATGATGAACAAGTCTGGAAGATTAAGACTATTTACTTTTAGAAACTTGACAAATGTCCAATTGACTAGATACTGTTGTATCTGTAATTGCAGTTTTCTAGGTATTTTCTTCATTAAATGTAGTGGCATTTAAAAAATACAACTTGCAATATAAATTCTTACCTTACTACCTAAAGTGAGTTTTAGTGTGTCTTTCTAAGGAAATTAAGTTTTTGTGAGCACTTTGTTAATCTGTTAATCTTTGTTATGATAATTTCTAGCTCTTCAAGCCTGTTTAATCTGCTGATGAGCTTCAAATACATTTAAAAGATGGTTTCAGATCTCAGTTATCAGGATTTCTTAAGTCTCAGAAACACTGTTGGTTGGATAAAGGAAAGACCCAAATTAGTGGCTCAATTCAGCTCAATAGTTTTGTCTCCCTTGCCTTTTTGTCCAGCTAGTCGATAGAGGAACATCTGAGGAACTGGAGGTTCCCTTCTCTGAGCGGGCAGAGCTTGTGGATTAAAAAGTATACTCAAAAGGAATGTGATGCATATACCTGGGATATATATGGAAAGGAACTTAAATGAACACAGGAAGAGAAATCCATTGAAATTCAGCGTTAAATAATGCTGTTAGAAGTTTTTAAGTGACCAGCACAAACTCTTACAGATACCAGGGAGTCTGTGAAACAAGTTTATAAGACCTGTTGAAAGTGGCTTTCAAGTTAACTTCTGACATACTTCTTGTCTCATATAAATGAAATTTTTCTCATAATGTTGCCACTAAGGTAATTCTCTTGCCCATTTAATGATCTTCACTGAGTTGCCCTTCGGAGACCTTTCCCAAGGTCTGAAGCAGATACTTACTGTCTGCACTGACAGGAGAACTTCCCGAAGCTAACAGAGGTCACTAGCCATGGTCCATGTGGACCCTCTTCATACAATGCCAGCATTTCCAGTCTTAATCTGCATTTACTTCTCCTTTGCTTCCCATGCCCGGCACTGTAAAGCAACCACTTTGCCCCTCCGTTTGAGTTATTATTCCAAAATCACTCCTTCCATGGGGTGTACCAGAAAGCTGTGGCCAGAAAGAGCAGGGCTGGTGACAGGCTGTGCCTGCTGCTGCTGACTGCGGGAGAGTCCTGTGGTCACTCCCAGAGTTACTTGCTACCTCATTTGACCCGCATCCCTTAAGCCCATTTGTTTGCCTCATCCCCTAACTACACCTTGCCTTTGAGAGTGTGTCTGTACTGTTCTCCAGAGAAGTAATTACACAGCATGTGCAGTCACACCAGTCTCGGATGAGAGGCAGTGGGGCTGATGGCCCTCGCTAGCTCTTTAAGGCATTGTCTCTGCCATGCAGGCTGTCTCAATCTAATTTTGTATCATACCTAAGCTACAATAAAACTGTTTAAATTATATCCACAGTTCCAGTCCAAGTGTAGAAATATTTCTGGACAATAAACTTTTTGAGCAAGGACTACCAGTGAGTACGGTCTTTGTCAGGACTCATGACACAGGACTTTAAAACACTGTCTCACAAAATTTTCCTTGTAGTATATGAACTCTGTTCATATTGTGCATAAAATGTTGTTCCTGCTGTTAAGTCTCAAGAATAGCAGCCAGCCAGAAGTTGTTCAGGTTTTGGGCAAAAAGGCAGCCTGGGAACCAAGCATGAGTTTGATCAATGGGCCGTGCAAACTGCACTCGTGAGCAGGGCACACGGACCTAGAGATGGCGAGGCGGGGCGTGGCACCATCGAGGAAATTTCTAAGGTGCTAAACGTGACCATCCCTGCGTGGCCGTTTGTTCCTGCGGCGGAGGGAAAGCAAGCAGGGAGGCAGGTCCCTCCAGCCGGGGGCAGCGCCGGAGCCCCGGCGGGCGTCACCGGGGCGGGCGGAGCGGACCCTGGCGGGCGCGGNGGGGCCGCCGTTGCGGGTTCTACGCTGCGAGCTGCGTTTTTAATCTCATCTCGCTGTGTTTGTTCTCCCGCCTCTCCCCCGCGCTCCTTCTGCCCGCTCAGGTGCAGTTTCTCACAGAGCCGCTTTCTGTGGGAACTCCCCTGCCGAGAACGGCGTCTTGTGCTCGTTTACCGTTCAGTGTTTTCTTTCCATCGTGGAAAGTTGCGAGCGGTACCAGGACGCAAGGGCCGGCCGAGGGCTGGTGCCCGGCGGGCTTTTGTCCGGCCCGGGTGCAGCGGCGGCGGGGCCCGCGCCGGCTCTGCCCTGCNNCTGCTGCCCGGCAGGCTCCGCCGCGACCCCGTCAATAGCGGGGATTAAAAACTGCGGCGGGGGGCGTTTCAGGCGTCTCGCTGAAGCGCAAGCAAATCCTTTCATCCGCGGAGGGACAGAGGCTCGCAAAACTTTCAAAGTGCGCTCAGGAGGGAGCAGCCTTAAAGGCAGCGGGCACGGGCTCAGCAGCTGCCGCGTTTCACGTGGAGGTGGGGAGCGGCTGTGCGGGACCCGCCGGGCGTCCCGGCGGTGTCCCCGCGGTGGAACCCCCGGCGGGCTCCTGCATCTCCCGCCGCTGCGCCTCCGCCTCGCCCACACCCCCGGTCCCCTCTGCCCTCCGAGCCCCCGCGGCCCTTGCGATGGGAAAGAGACAAAGAAGGGTCCGGGGCTGCCGCTTTCCCCAGTGCACAGCTGTACGCTTTTTCTCCTTGTTTTGGGGCAAGGGGGAGATCCCCCCCGCCGTCCCCCATGACTCCGCCGACAGGGCAAGTTTTCGAAGATCAGCCCCTTGCTGAAAGAACCGTGCCATGAGCTTTGTTTTTAAGGTGGAGCCAGCTTCAGACTGGGCATCCTAGTGGTTTTCGGGGCATTGTTTACCCTGGTGGGGCAAACGCCTGCCTGCCTGGCAAAGACCCCTGGCCAGGGCAGGGGACAGACCCCGGACAGCTTTCCCAGGCACTCGAGTGTGGTGTGGCCTGCTGGATCTCCCAGGCTCAGCTGGGGAGGAGATCCCTTACAGCATGTCCCAAACACTCCAGGCACTTTCAGATTTAAGTTTTCATCCTGCTGTCACCACAGCATAGGGTGGCTTCTGGGTATACTGCTTTTAGTTCTTGTTTTCTTTCATAGGGAAAAAGACTTTGCTGTGCACTTGATGTTATTTTTTAGGATTTTACGTGCCAAGGGACAGACAAGTCAGTCAAGTGTCACACAACCTTCCAAGAGAAGCAAGTGTAGGAAAAACTATGCCTGTTTTCCTCTTCTTTGCCTCCTGTTTGAGAATTAGGTGTCACTTGATAAATGTGTTTTAGATGAAAACCTCCCACGTGTCTTGGGGCTCAGTGCATTGCTGTTTTTGGGAATTTCGTTCTCTTAAGTGTATATGAGGACTGTATTTACCATTGTAAGGTAGGTGTGCTAGTCATACTGAATTTATTAGCTGATTAGCATTAGAGAAACAAGTACATATTGAAATTATTCTGGTCTTTTAAATTGCTAATGAATGCAGTTATACTCTGAGGAAGTTACGAATTCCTTCTCTGCACCCCTGCAACACACTTTTGTTTGCCATAGAAGAACTCCTTCATTTTGTGTGTGTCTTTATTTCCCATGATGTAGCTCAAACTTCTTTTAGTTGGGGCAGAAAATTTTCGGCACAAGATTTGCTAACGGTGGCTTTTGTTTTCCTGATGCAGGCGGCGCCGCCTGAGGAGCTCAGCTCACCCAGTCGATGTGAAGGCAAGGCAAACCAAGGTGCAGCAGATGAAGGGGAGGCAGCGAGGTCGGCTGCTGGAGACAGCAGTGTTGCTTTGAGCTACCCCAGCCTCCGCCTCCATGCCTACAGCATCGAGAGCATGACAACATTTCCGAATGGCTGTGGAAATGGCACCACCGTTACTTGCATAGTTATGGATAATAAAGAGCCCCAAAACCAGACTACCTGTGCCAGTCATAATGGTGGGCACAGCACCAGCGACAGTCATGAGGAGGAATTTCAAGAGGATAAACTCAGCCCTTCCAAAATCATGCGCTTTTTCACCACCCCTCGCAAACGGGCTAATTCCAGCTCTGACAGACCTCGCTCTCTGGTTTTGACGGGCAACTCATCCACGTGGAATGCCTTCTCTTCTATCAGAAAGATGGGATCTTTCAAGAAGTTGAAATCTTCAGTTCAACAAGGAATTCAAACAAGGGAATCCTCAGACATCTTAAATGAGAACAGCATAGGCAAACATGGTTCAAATGGGGCAGTGGTGCAAGTTCAGAATAACAGATATTCCTATTCGGGGCCTTTACATGATTTCCAGAATGCAGTGGATGGTTTAGCTTCTGACTGCTCTGATGCAGAGGAGAGTGATGAGTCTTTCCTGAGGAACACTCATCGCTCACGCAGCATCAGGCGGGCCTATGGTGCTGGCCGCATAAACTTGCTAGACACAGATAAAGTTCAGAGTCGCCATAACTGTGTTAGGCCAACATCACCTATCATTGCAGACACAAATATCTGTGAAATTTTGGTGAAAGACTCTGAAAACAACAGGATCATTTATCGGAGAAGCAAAAGTTCAGATAATTTGAACTTTCTGAAGAAAAGCTCATTCAAACGGAAGTCCACCTCAAACCTTGCTGATCTGAAGGTTACGAATGAAAAACAGATACCAGCAAGGACTGTGAGTGTTGCTCCTGCTGACTCAGACAAAAGTGGTGGAAACCCTGAGAGGAGATCCAAGCGATGGAAGAGCCCTATCAGAGCAAAGGATTTTGACCGAGTTTTGAAACTTGTAAGCAATGTTACGGATGTTGCATGGAAGAAGGATGGCCCCAAGAGCACAGCTCCTTCTCCCAGCGAGCTGTCCCAGAGAACAAGGTCAAACAGCAGGCTGCACGATGACTACTCCCGCAGGGTTTCCAGCTGCACTGATCATGACAGGAAGAGATGCACCTCCTCAGTATCCAGTCCCGGCTCTTCCTTGCCGGGAACACCTTGCCTGCAAAGCCCTGTGACTGCTCAGGATAAAGAGGCTGAAATGAATGTAGCTGTCACTGAAGATAAAAGCCTCAGGACATCATCAGGTATCCCAGACTCTGATAGCTTTTCAGCCACGCTGAATGACATTAGTCCATTTCCTAATGAAGTCTTTTATTCGGACTCAGATGAACCAAAAGCTACCCAGCAGTGTACAGATGAAGCCGAAAACCTTCACATTCCGGTCAGGCCAACTACTCCAAAGCCTCAAAGTCCAACTGCAGGGAAGGTCAAGTGCAGTATGAATTTCCAGTGTCCAAACCATCACAGCACGCTGTCGCTGAGCTCATCAGAGAGCGAGGAGAGAGTTGAGGTACCAGGGCTGAAGCTGGGCAGGAATCCTGTTTGCTTCCAGGACTCAGTGCAAACTGTGTACTATGATGATGGAAATGAAGACAGTGGCATAAGCAGCCACTCTCAGCTGAGCCTCAATTTAGCCTCTGGTACTGAAGAGAAAAAGGAAGAGGTAAGAAAGAAAGCAAAATCCTTCAGAAGCTATGTATATATCCTATCAGGTTTTGTCTTTATGCATGCAAAACAATGCAAACAATGCAAAGTAATGGCTGCTGCAGCTTGTTATTGCTAAAATATGCTGACAGCAATTATTTCCTTTAATATATTCTCTTTGGATGCTGATGTCAAATTATTTTTTCTTTGAGCATTAATATCAAAGAAAGTTTTGGCAGCAAAGCTATTCATGTGTGTTTTCAAGGGCAGCTCATTGCACCCTGCAGATACACCACCTTGTCATGTGGCCTTGTCGGATTTTACCAGCCCGAGCAGGGTCTGGCTGCGTTTCCTTCAGAACTGAAAGGTCTTTTTAATTTTAAAGAGTCCGTGTATTCTGAAGTAGTGTTGACTTACTGTAAAACACTTTGCCTGTGGAAACCTTGCAGAGCATGGTAATATTTGTAGAGCAGTGTCGCATGAAAGACACAGTACAGAGGTTTAAGCATTCCGTTGTAGCCAATGTTTTCCCTGTGCAGTGATCACCATACTGAAGGTACACTGCTTGCTTATTCTTTTCCTTGCCAGCTGCAGACAGCAGTACTTCGGGCACTGGGCTGAGTGTGTCGCTGCTGTTGTTTTGGTGAAGACGCTGTTGTTTTCACTGCACCTAATGCGTGATTTCATACTCGCAGTGAATGGGTAGATAGATATATCTGCAGCACCTCTGAGGTAAATTCACGTGATAACACTGTGCCCCCACCTAAAATATGGTGCGAGTTGGCACCAGAGAAGTTGCAATGATTTGGCGGTGTTGGTGAGGAGCTGTCAGACATGCCCTGCCCCTGTCTGAAGCAGTGAGTTTTAGCTGAGCCCCAGGGATGTGCAGTAATGGGGTTTTGAGATACTTGGACTCAGGTAGCTGTGAAAGGTTTGCTGCTCATTGGAAAAAAATACACTGGGGCAAAAATCCATCTGGATTTGTATAAATATGCAAGTCTTTTACAAAATAAAGCTGACATATCTTTTAAGTCACCTCAGTTTGACTAAAGTATCTTAGACCTTAGGTATGACACCGGCAAAGGCAATGCTGCAGCTGCACAGGCTTCTGCCTTTCATGCTGTAAAGTTTTAAAATGTCCATGAAGCTGTCCTACTTTTAAAAGTTTGGCACAGTTTTTGCAAACTAACTGTAAATGGTTACAGAGCTTATCAGTATTGTCCTTCCGCTGGAGAAAAGCAAGTTTGTTTACTGTTGTGTTTGCAGCAATGGTAAGATTGAAAAAATGCAGTGTGTATAAATGTCTGAACTCAGAGGTTATTCCTCTTCTGGAGCCCTAGAACTGCTCCAACCATCCTTATTTTCCAAAACTCTGACATGAAAGGAGATGCTTTCACACTGCCAGAAGAGGTGAGAGCCCTAGTGTGGGTGGATGCTAGTTGTATTTCTCTGGAATAAAATGGGAGGTAGAATTGATGCTACTCATCTACCATCTAGTGGTGATCTGCCATCATGACCCAGAAGAAATTCATCTGGTCCTTCCCTTTGGCTCCTGACAAACCAGTACAGTTTTTACATGAATGTGTGTACATTGGGTGGGTAAAAGTTACTGCAGTTTTTAGTTTTAACACCGTGTTCTGTTATTATCTAATATGCAATTTAAACTTTCTCTTTATATTATAACATATTTTAGGGTAATTGTGAGTGTCTTTTAGTGCTTGCTTCAGTTGCCTAAAATACAGAATGTGCACTGGTGGCAGCTCTAGGTTTGTGTAGTGGCCAGGCAAACAGTATGGGATGGATCCCTGCAAAAGATGGAGGAAGTGGTGGCCAGGGAACGGGCTCCTTGGCTGTAAGCCCTCACTCTGCTGTGAGCACTGCCTGCAGCCCCTGTGCTTGGTAGAAACAGCTGTGGCCACTCACATGGCGTAGCTACATCCAGACAGACCTCTCTTCTGATCGAAAAAAAAAAAAATTTTTGGAGGCAGTAGCTGTGGGTTGGAAGCAGGAGCTGTGCAGGACAGGGTTTGCTTTTATCTCACTATGCAAGGGATATAAAGTCTGTCGTTTGTTTTTTCCATGCCTGCTTCTCATCTCATACACAACCCTAAAGCTGTGGCACTCAGAGTGACTGCAAAACAGGTAGAGTGGTATGGTTTCTTCCTCCCATTTCTGTGGAGGATTTAATTTCCTCCTTTGCAGCATGCAGTATGGAGGTAGCTTGGCACCAAAGATACTTGTGCCAGGTTATTTTTTAATTGGAGTTTATTCACCCTGTAGGCACTTTTATGAATGCCATGTACTCATACAATGAGGTCACTGGGGTTTGAACTTTTGACTACAATTCATTTTTACCTTACACCTCCGCGTTGCAGAGCTGTACCTGCCCAGCAAGTTGTTCCTGTGATGGCTGAATGCTTGGTTCACTCTCAGCAATCACTTGAGATGTAGTGTGGAGCCATGGACATCACACATTTTCAAGATTTTGTCTGAACCTTAAATACACTGTGTTGATGGACAGCTCTGCACTGTTTCCATGTTTTATGGATCTGCTTTTCTGTACAGATTTCATGTATAAGCCAGTATATATTCCAGTACAGCCACTAAAGCTTAGAGGGTACTACCAGTCAGGCTCAAATAGGTTCTCTTGTCAGGACTGGCTGCCATAGCTGGAAGCAGATATAGTTAATTCCCTTATCCACTCACCTAGTAGATTAGTCAGCAAATGAAATCTGTGGAATTTGGACCATCTCTGTATTTTCCCGAATATGGAAGCTAAATAGTTCTACCTTGTGTTTCCCCACAGCTGATTTTGCAGTAAAGCTGATTTTGCAGTATTCATGCAAGGACATCTATTCGTTCATCAGAATCGAAGTTTTGGGAGATTTTTTTCTTACATGATTGAGTCTTGAGATCCTGCCACTTCTGTTACTTTGTTGGTCTCACCAAAATGCAAGATTTGAACTGGAGCAGGGGAGATTACTTGGGTTTTGGTCCTGACAGGGGTTGCTTCCCAGGGAAGAACTAATTAAGTGCAGCCTGGATCCATGCCTCAGCACTTCTGACGCTGCAGAGCTGTGAGTCACCAAAGCTCACCTGTGACATCCCGTGCTTTGCCACTGTCTGCTTCATGCCACTGTCATTTATATTCAATATGTTGCTTTTAAATAGCATGAAGAGATGATTAAGTACAAGTTTGTACTTGTTTGGAGTGTTTCACATAGTCTTTGCTTTCATGAAGAAAGAGCCTCATGTCACTGGAATAATGAAAACTTAGTCTGCTTCAGATGGGCATGTGTCAGCCACTAAGGCTGCCCGAACAAAACACTGTTCTGAATTTGTTACAAGAAAGTAAAAATCAAGTTATTTGACATTTCACCTAGTCTTTCACAAACTCTTAGAGCGTCTGGTATTTAGGTTGCCTTGCTGGCATCTGGCTTCACAGTACACCAGACTTTTTATTGCTTGAGTACCTTATCTACATGACCATAAGTGAATGATAAATTACAGTGAAGAGGTAGCTGCTGCAATTAAGGTTGAGTCACAGTTTATTTGCAGACAATATTTTAAATGTTCTAAGACCTGTCTGTCAACTCATATATGTTCATGCCATTCAAAAGTCACTGGTCCTAACTAGTCCACATCACAAAGTCCCCAGTGCTCAGCTGCTGGCTGAGTTGAGCTGGTTTGTCCTGTACAGGACTCTGGGCTCTGAATATTGGGCAGAAAGGGCTTAACTTGGAGGACAGCTTATGAAGAGGAAGAAGAGCTGTATAGGTGGGAATACAGAGGGCTCATATATGTCCTCACTGTTTATCCTCAGTATTTCTAGCTTCAAAAAGTGTCCTCACAGTGAAGGACCAAAGGGTGGTAGCTGGATGTGGTCATGTTCAATACCCACAAGGAGCAAGCAGCAGCCAAGAGCTGAGGGTGATCATCTGCAGTACCTGCCTCCAGTTCCTGAGTGCTGTAGGGCTGGGCATGAGCACAGCTGCTGGGAGCTAGCTGCTTTCAGCTCTCTGAACTCTCCCTTTTGGATTTATTCACCTCTGGTTCATCCACATGCAATTCAGAGTGTGGCTTCATCAACCTAATGTGTATAACTGTAAATGTGATAAACTGTGACGGATAATTAGGTAAAGTAGTGGGGGGAGTTTCTTAAACTGGGTTTACTCCTAAGGGGCTTGTAATTTGGAGTGAGGGCTCACCACTCCAGTGGCACTCTGGTCATGCTGGCTGCAGGGCCTGGGGACAGAGCAGCAGAACCCCCTCACAGGCTCTCAACAGCATCTTACAGAAATCTGGGGTTTCAGTGAGACCAAGGCACACTGGATTTGCACTAAACTCTGAGCTGCTCTGCACGAGTCAGGCTGCATTCACACAATGTCCCCACAGCCACTCAGTGAATGACTTCCAGAAGCGCTTGCCCAGAGCTGGACTAGAAACCATTGTGCATTGCTACAAACCCAAATTGCAGAATCCATAGCTGCAATAATGCAGCAGGGAGCCCTCAAAGGACAGGAATATCTTCCTATCACAGCAAGAACTCTTCCAACTCTCAGCAGCAGAGCTGTGACCCATTCGGTGCAGCCCATAATCATTTGTTGCTGTATCCGCTGCTAGGAAGAAGAAAAACAAGGCAGTCATGACAGTAATCTGAATTCTGGATTGCGTTGAGTTTGTGACCAAGTTTGAGTTTGTAACTCTGCAGTTCTTAGTAAAATTGGCCATTCTTGAAAACTGCAGGATAATATAGGAGTTAATGTCATCCCTGCAGAAGTGGTGACAGAATAGTAACAGGGAGAGCTCAGATGGACTTCACTGCAGTTAGCCTGGGACGAGCTGCTCCCTTTCTTTATTGCATTTGTGCACCTCTGCCTTTCCAGACCATCTCATATTGGACCCTGCTGTAGCTGTCCAGTGGCACCTCAGTAATACCCAGGTATTGCACACCCTGGGATCAAGAGTAATAAATAGTACCCCAGAAAGTGAAACAGCACCTCTGGCTATGTGATTTGGTTTCTTACATCAAGTGCAGTGTTGAGTTGTTAACACTGAAAATCCATCTCAATGCTAGGTGGTTGGGATATCCAAAGTGAGCAGAGGCAACCTGCAGAGAGTCTTCTGAGCCACCTGCATTTTCCCTTTCTGGCATCTGGAGGCTGCTGTGTTGCTTGTGGTACCGGGATGCTGTGGCAGGCTGGGAGACCGGCCAAGTGCTGGTGGGAGCTGAGCACAGCAGCCTTGCCCCCACCCCATGCTCTAGGAAGTAATACTTGGCAGAGGTGGAGTTGCCCAAGGCAGCTCCACTCCTCACAGGCTGGGATTTGTGACTGCTGCTGGGACTTGGGGAGGGCAGGGCTTGGGCTTGAGCAGGGATGGTGAGGCTTTGCTCTGGAAGGGTGGGGAGAGTGAGGAACCAGAGGATCTCACTTTGGAGAGACTCTGAAGAGAGGCAGAGGCTTATGGCTTTTTATGTTTTGCTTTGTTAGCATAAAGTTCAACTTTCGACCTGTGGTTATTGTCTGGCTTTTGAGGTTTGCCAGTGAGTATTACAAAGATAGCCTGAAAGATGGAAAAAGTTTCTTGTTTTGCCAAATAAAGGGAAATTTTTTGAAATTTTTTTAAGGCACGTTACTTGATCTTGGGTGTTCTGAGTCAATTCAGAAAATACTTAGGGATTTGTTTAGGGTTTATTAGTACCTATACATCTAAAAGAATCAGAGAATATGAATACCCCTGTACTATACAGTACATGCATGCTGTTCCAGTTCAGATACTGAAGTAAAGAAGGAACAGTGTAAGAGCATTGCCCAGCCATCCCCAAGTATCAAGAAAATTAGAGGAAACAGTTTTCTGGTTTTAGCACATTTGCGTTTTTATATCAGGGATAAGATTATTTCTGCAAAGGAAATACATTTCCCTGCAAACTCCTCCCCTCTGCTGTTCGGAAATACGTTAGCTGATTTGGTTTTGGAAATGAATTAGAGGAGAGGACGAAGGAAGTCCTTGAGCCTGAGGAACAGATTTGAGAATCATGAGATCCGCTTGTCATTTCCAGCCCAGCCCTATGCTTCTACATGACTTAACTGCTTTGTATCTGTTCCTTATCTGTGAAACATGGATATTACCAAGGTGAACTCGCTAATCTTGGTGAGGCATATTGCTGAGAGGGAAAGCTTTATGCTTTATTGTTGATTGCGATAAGCAGGCTTTCAAGGATCAGGTTAAATGAAGCAAACTTGCATTAAAAGGCTTTAGAAAATAGATGGCTAAATTTTCTTTGTATCTATATAGCCTAATCTCTTAATGTTGTTTTATATGTGTATTTGTTAGCTAGAACACAACAATTGCTTTGGTGTCTACAAATCTCAAGAGGAGAATTATACACATTTTCCCCCAATTTTTAAAACTTCTAAAATGGATATTTTACCACAGCAGTTTGTGTTGCTAATGGGGGTTGATTTTGCTATGTCACAGAGCACAGTAATATGATTTTTCTTCACTAAAATGCACAGTATTTCCTGTATCCATTCTGTGAGCTCGTTCTGGTGTAGTGCAGTAAGTGGGAATTTCTTTAGGGAGTCCTCCTCAGAAGCAGTGCTTTGCAAATTTTTAAATTACGGCTCCACACAAATTTTAATGTGGCAGAGGGGGAAAAGAAAAGGCAGGTTGTCCTCCAAGCAGCTAAAATGTACGATAAATGTTGACTATGGTTGTATTACTTTGATTGCTTCTGCTTTGCTTGTTTATATAGGTGTAATAGCATTAGTTTTTAAGCAGAGTTTTTTGCAGTTCTTTCATGGATTGTATTTTGCTGTCTTCCAGACCACTGGATGAATAGCCCATGGTATTCTAGGGATAGATAATCAATGCATTTATGTGGGGTCTTCTCAAAGGCTAATTGAAAAGAAAAGATGTTAGTGGCAGAGGAGGCGGAGGGATATAAAGAAAAAGAATATAGTGCAATTTGCATTTAATTAGAAAGGAATAGATGGAAATTTTCTTGAATTGGACTGGTTTATTTGTTGTTGAAGATTCAATTACTGGAAGTATGCTTTCTTCAACAGTAAATGCAGTCATTTCCATGGTAGCTATTGGTGTGATGGTATCACTGTTGGAAATTGTCAGCCTGTTGGATCAGTGGGGGATGACTGGGCTCTCTTAACACTTCAGAAACCTTTTATAAAATCTAGAAAGAAAGCAATAAATAAATTTTCTCTGGGATGCTTTATTTATCCAGAGTTTCATAATCTCTGTGTCTGTTGCAACAGTTTGCAAAAAAAGACATGTGCATGAAACATAAACCAAGCTTTTGACCTCATTTAGTAGTGATGATAAATGAACTCCAACTAATGGTCTCCCACTGCTATTTAGCAATGAGAAAAAGTGCAGAGGTTACCTTTTATCATGTACCTGGGTGGAGACATGTTGTCCAGACTTTTACTCTGTTAGATCAAGGTGGTAAAATAATTTATAGCTACTAGGTCATGATCCCTTAGCCCTTTTTATGTTTGGTGGCTTGTCTGAACAGAAAAGCCAATTCTAATATTACTGCTGAGTTCCTAAGATTTGGCAGTTACTGTCTTATACAGAAATAACAGCTATTTAATAGTCACCAATTATAATATGTTATATAGCTGTCATTGCTAGTGCAAGAAAATTGTACATTTTTCTATAGACCCTTAAATATATGCAGAAATGTATATTCTTGATCAAAATACAGAGATACCTACATGACCTAGCACAAGTGTTGTGGTATTTTCAAGCCTTGTCATTTACGGAAGAACTCAACTGATTACCTATCACAATTTTTCACTGAGAATATGTAGTAATTGTGTTCTGAAACTTCTCAGCCTACTCAGGTTTTCCTCATAACTTATTCTCAGTCAGAATCATCATCTGTTTAATTTATCACACCTTTTAGTAAATTGCATTTGGAAATTAATATGCATTTTTGTAAAGACATAATTAGATTTTGATTATCTGTTTTCTCTGGGTTAGAAAAAGGCAGCAGTAGTTAGCAAAATTACATTTCAGCCAGGTAGCTCAAACATACAGAACAGGAAGTGTTGCAACTTATTGTGTAGGTAAGGGAAACAAAAAAACCCCAAAACCAACCAAACAAAAAGAGGCAGAAGCAGGGCCAGGATGCTCTTTTCCCTGGAGAAGAGGAAGGCTGTGGGTCTTTGTCCAAGAGGCACCTACTTGTGACTTCCCAGCAGACTAACAAGTAGGGAAAAAACCATTCAGGAGAGACGTGTCCTCTTATACCTTCGTACTTGTCTGTATGTGTATGTTATGAAACACTAATTGTATTTGGAACATAAAGATAAAATTTTAAAAATCCCAATAGGTAACAGTAGGGGTTGAAATGCAGATTAGTGGTCAGGGAGCCACAGCAATGTATTCAGTCATCAAGACTTTTATAAAGTGGGGATTTTAATTAGGGAGTTTATTGGCTAAATACATTGACAAAAAAAACCACTCAGGGCTTGTTTTTCCTTTGCTATCACAGTGTCAGCCCTCACAAGTGTGCCAACAGCAGGAAGCTGACCAGCAGCAGGCTCTTTTGGGTCAGACTTCTAGTTTGGGCTTTCTGTGCAACAGAGAATGGGGTCAGGTATAGAGGATGAAGGGTTATTCATGGCTGGTGTAACTGCACCAGCAAAAGTTCTGCCATGCAATTTCAGATACCGGCAATTTATTTGCCATATCACTGATAAAAGTTGCATCCACATAAGCAACACTTTATCAGTACTGTACAAATCAGATCTTGTGCTTCTTGGGCAGCACTTCCTCTGAAATCAGTTCTGAGTGCTGAATTTATCAAAGTTACACAGTGATCTAAGTAATAATTGGAGAACCTGGCTCTAAAGAACCTGGCTGTAAAGACTAAACTAAGATTTCAGTGATTAAACACCTGATGCTGATGTTGCTTACCTTGGTTATTAATGAGTACAGAGAACGCCAAGAGCAGTCATGTGCCATTACATGGAACAGGGTTGTACCAGTGCCAGGTTGAGCTGAGTGAGATGATGATCAAGTCCTTGAAGTTGCTGTACTTGGATTAGGAAATCAGTCTGGGCCCAGACACGGGAGGGGTTTGGTCTGGCTGGGCACAGACTCTGTGGTGTAGCTGATTAGCTGGGAGCAGCCTGGGAGAGCTCCCACTGTAGCCTTTTGGGTGTGGTCAGGGGGTCCTGGGGAGCACAGCATTAACAGCACACCTGAACGTGGCACCTGGAGTTGAGCCCAACTAAAAACAGCGGTCAAGTGAAGTGAGGGGCAGATATCAAAGACAGCTGCACACAGCTGGAAAACACCTCGTGGTGAACCTGCACATTGCTGGAGCAGGAGGTGGGGACCAAGCCAGGTTGTCCACAGCACTGGGGAACATGGTTGTAGCTCCATCTAAACCTACCTGCAATCCAGCTTGATCCAGCTTGGCACCTGATTCCTGCCTGTAGTGCTGCCTGGCTGGTCACTCAGTAGGCTTGGGTGATGCTCTTGTTTGGGGGCTCAACTTGATTCCTGCAACATAAAAGACCCAGCACTGCTGGAGATGTCCTGACAGGCATCCCTTTGTCCACAGAGACTGCCACTGGAGGGCCCAGGCCTCCCATAGGTCGTGTGTCACACTTGCATGATGCATGGCATGCGGAGATATCTTAGATTCCTTTGGACATTTGAAATGGCCCTAGGTGCTTATGTTCAGGCAACAAAATTTCATCCTAGATTTCTACTGGCTATGATGACAGCTTTACTACCTAGTTAATGTACAGACAGCTCCACTGCAGAACAGAAATTTAAATGTGGGAATCTGCAGCTGAGTGACGGAAGGGAAGAATAGCAAATAAAAGTGTAGCCTGGATTGAAGTAAATGTTCTTTCTAAATGGTTGTATTTGTAGATATGCTGCTGTCAGGAATAAGGAAAGCAGTTGAAATACAATGATTTAACTAATTTGCTGTTGTAGGAATTTAGTTATGCAGATAAAATGAATTCATTTGCATCAGTACAAACAAGCAGAGCTGTTTGCTTTGCAGTCTCAGAAGAAACCTAACTGAGGATACAGCCTAAAAGACAAGATTAATAATCTTGATTGCTAGCATTGGTGATCCTGTGCTGTTGCTAGACTAGCAAGTGTGAATTTCAGAAAATCCAATGTGAACTAATCTTAAACTGTAACTTCTCAGAAATCTTAAAATGCCTTGAAATTTTTCACCAGCACTTATAAGGCATGAGCCAGTGCATAAGATTTTGATTTTCATCCTATATGAAGTGCCATATGTATCTCTACACATCTGTGGATGTTCCCAGTAATAATTGTACAACATCAACCTGCTTTCACTTCTAAAGTATTCATTAGGAGAAGGTAATTTGAGGTCAGCAGTGGTGCACCAATATAAAGCCAGTCACAGGTGGAATGCAATTGTTTCCTCAGTATTTTTTCATTATGTCAAGAATCACACTTATGCTTAAGTGACTGCAGTACTGGAGCCTGTGAGTTGTGTACTGGGTATTTTTATCCCTGGTAGTAAGTGGTCACTTGATCAGGTCCTGCTTGAGCAGGTCACTTAGAGGAATGTGAGATTATCAGTCCAGTTTCCTCTGGTTTTTGCAATGACAGGATTGTGGAGTGTTTTGGTTTTTTGGGTTTTTTTTTGTTGTTGTTTTTTTTTGATTTTCAGTGCAGTTTATAGATCTAAGACTAAAACCACACATCCTTCAGCATTGTTGGTTGTACAGCAGAGATTAATCTGGCTGCCATTTGGATCACTACTGTAGGTGGAGTCCTGCAGAACTAAAGCAGTCCTCTGCAAATGTTATTGCTCAAGATAAGGGTGTAAGCAGCAGATTATGAGATGACGTGTGACGTGTCCTTCCCTCAGTCTAAAAGTACAGGATCATGGTATGAACTTTGCCTGACTGGTTATGCAGAGAGTGTGCTCACATTTGTAGCTCTTATGGACAAGACTTTGTGAAACAAAAACAGAAAATGACTCTCATGAGCTCCTTTCTCAGTCACTGCATATGCGGAGATCCTTTACCTGTGTCTGATTCTGAGGTAAGAGCCTTATTTAACCTGTGACTTTGCTGCTCAGATTCCGAGGGGCTGTGCTTAAGGGACAGCTTTGCTGAAGCTTTGTCAATGTACCAGCCAGGGAGTGACTCTCAATTAAATGCACTGTTAAAACTGGTGCTGAGCGAAAATCTGTAGGGAACCTGAAGTTCTTGCTTGAGTGACAAGTGCCATGCCATAGAAACCAATTTTATTTTAAGTACTCTATTTAGAATAAATTTCATGCTGTAAATGAAATAATTGAATGTAGAGCAATGTGTGATGTTGATAATTTTTTCATAATTGCAGTAATCATGTTAAAATATTGATTATCGAGTAACTCTGCTTACTGGCTGAAGTACTTCCATACCATGAAATTAATCTCAAGGTGTCCTGAAAACAAAAAGCAACATCTGCCCACTGTATCATGTGGCCTAAAAAAGACTCACTGGATTTGTAGTGGCCTGGCTGAAAACGGCAGGTGGAGAAGAAGGTGGGAGAAAATAAGTCCTCTGTCACAGACGTCATTGTTAGAGGCTGTTTCTGGGCTGCATGTTTGCTTTGATTATGCAATATCTGGAATGCCTTCATCTGGTCTGGAACAGATGAACAAAATACAGTTAGAGAGAGACAGAGCGATGCTTTTCTTTTTTGGAATACTTATTAGCTTTCTCTGTTTCTTTTCTATTTTTATTAAGGAGCTGGGAAAAGCCAAGAAACACCAATAAATCAGAAATTTGAGGGAAAAGTGAACATACATTTTTGTGTGCAGATTTTTTTCTGAAAAATTGCAAGGGTTTTGGTAGAAAAAATTACAGTAGTATTACTTAAAATGCTTTGAAATGCTTAAAAATATTCCCTCTACCAAGTATTTCAGCTGAGATTCTTTTATTTCCAAATTTGTAATACCAGTGCAGTTATGATACTTGCAGGCATTACCTCTGTGAGCCAGATGTGCTGTTAAATAGGAACAACATGCTCATTTTCCAAGCTTCCTATCTAAACCCATCATTTCTTTCTTGTGTTTGTGCTGTAATATATCTTCAATCATAATCTGTATGACTTTAGCCTCCCTGAGCATATGGGAAGTGAGCTTCTCCCTTGCAAACTGGATGAGCTCGCTCACCTAATTCAATCCTGGCAGCAGAATCCGTAGACCAGGTGGGATTGTGGGAGTGAGAGGTAGGAGGTACCAGACTGCCCAGTCTGGTATCAGCCTACAGTTACATGTATCTGCAAGCAGTCGAACTGCAGCCTTGCTGTTCGTCACCAAACAGAGGTGAAACAGAGAAATATCGTAGAATGGGTTGGCTTGGAAGGAACCTTAAAGATCATCCCATTCCAACCCACCAGACATGGACAGGGACACCTTTGGCTCAACCAGGTCGCCCAGAGCCCCATCCAACCTGGCCATGAACAATACCAGGGTTGGAACATCCACAGCTGCTCTGGGCAACCTGTTCTGGTGCCTCACCACTTTCATGGTCAAGAATTTCTTCATAATATCTGATCTAAACCCACCTTATTTCAGTTTAAAATTGTTGCTCTTTGTTCTGTTGCTACAAGCCTTGGTAAAAAGTCCAAAACCACAGTTGAGTTATTTTTACTGGTGTTACCTGTAGCATCCTACCTGTGCATAGAAACAAGTCCTGTCAGCACAGAGCTATCTTTCCAAGATACTATTCCATGAATTCAGTGTTTGTGATAGGACCTGTCTGTACTGCTGAGGTAATAGCTGAGTTTTTAGTGTTATTAGTCTTGTTTGCTGGAGAGGTGCTGATGGTTGGGTGTTTACCTTACTCATCACAAGCATCGTGATGTCTCTGCTTTGCAAAGTTATCTCTTCCTGAATTGTCAGTCGCATTTATTGTATTTATGGTAACTCTGTTTTAGAAATGTTAAGTTGATCTGCCATATGACAAACTCACAAATGATTAACTGTCAGAAAATCCTGTGGCTTATTTGACTTGTTCACATTTAAAAAGGTTGTTTCTGATGACCACTGGAAGAGGTCCACATCTCAGGAGGAAGAAAAGGCAGACTCACAAAAGGTCACACCCAGGAAATGGGGCTCTGGAAAAAGATCCCGGCCCAGACCTCTCTCAGACTATGGCCAAATGTCGATCCGAAGTTTCTCTATACCAGAAGATGCAGTTGCAGTGGAGTCTCAGAAGACAGACTGCATGGATGGAGAAAATCAGCCAGGACTGGCATCGGTTGGGTCTGTGATCCAAAGCAGTACTGTAGGCTACCACGGAGGGGGAAAAAGAAGACCCATCTCCGTAATAGGTGGGGTCAATTTCTATGGAGACGATCAAGTAGAAGAGAGAGAAAATCTGCTGACACAAGTAAGATAAACAGATGTGCTCTGCAACCTGCAAAAGACCCTTTCACTTCCTTGTCTCTGTCTTCAGCCTAGAAAATAGAATGGATGCTTCCTTCTCTTCCTTCCCTTTTGTCAAGCTGACATCGTGTACTTAGAATACTGCTTTCCTGGTCACTAATTACTTTGTCTTCTTGCTAAAAAACAATACAGCATGGAACAAACCTGATACTGACTTTGGGATAATCTTTTCTGTATTGTAAATTAACCTGATTTCTTTCTTGGCATGGTCCTTACATGTCATGTTGGTCTATAAGGGCTCGTTTGTGTGTAAGACAGTTGTGTGTTTAGTCTCCTTACAGGGTGTTGGGCCTGAGGAACAGAGGAGTACAATCAAATGCAATAATAACACATTAATTATTGATCATTTCAAATTATCCAAAAGCAGGCCTGTTCAAAAACTGTGGCACTAACAGTGGTGTTCAAAATCTTGGTTTTGGCATAGCAAAGATACTTAAAACTAATGAAGACATTGCTTGAGAAAATTGGTAATGAATTGAGAAATTATTGAAATTAAGATTTCAGAAAACTGACAATATGAATGCAATGTCTGTTCTACTAAATTGATTGCCATGTACTACTAAATTGATCAGATGAAACAAAGGTTGGAAACCTATAAACAAGCTGTGTGTACTTGAGTAGTACCTATATTTGCCATCTCTGTTGGCTTAAGTAAAAGAGTGAGAAACTGAAAACTTCTGAAAGGTAAAAATTGCTTCTTTATCCCTGGAGGTATTGCTGAGCAAACACAATGTGTAGAGGAAGTTACTGTGGTGTTGGTGGTCGTGGCCCCATCTTGCACTTCATTGCAGAGCTTCAGGCTCACAGGCTTTTTTGTAAGACTGCACTGGTCAGGCATTTTCTACTCTCCATGAAACCTGGAGGACCTCTGCCTAAAGCAATTGTCAAGCTGATAAAGGAACAGAAAAAAGAAATAGTATTTGCATCCTCAAAAAATTTGATTCTGGTCGTTATTAATTGAATTTGAGTCCTCTTAGTCTTTCTCATGCCACTTCATCTCCTGCTGGGAAGTTTAGGGGTACTAAAGTGTTGAAACAAGGGCAGGATTTTAAGTTTCCTGTGAAAAACATTTTGTAACATGGACATTGTTACTGTATTTTGCACATTTTTTCTTTATGATTCCCTGATGAAAAAATGCATCTTGATGCAAAACCCCAGCTGAAGCAAATGAACCTTTTGCCCAGGCAAAGGCTCTAGTTTCAAATCCTATGTAATTAGGATATTTTAAAATTGATGTTACCTGTTAACTTGGAGAAAAAAGAAAGAGGAAAATAATCATTATAAATTCTAGGCCATCTTATTCAAGAATAATAGATGGATTTCAGGGGATAGTAAGTACTGGCAACTTGCTGTACTGTGGAGGTGACTAAACACTCTCCGGGCCCTTCCTTTAGTGCTGAAACCAGATTGATCTCTTTTCAAACCTTGTTCACATCAGTTTAACAGTGAAGGAACATGCATCAAGGCAGCTATTTGAGTTAACTCTTTCCATGCTCCAGTGCTGCCGTGAGGGCTTGGCCGGGCTTATGTGAGCACATTGCTGGATCACTGTGGTCAAGAACAAAACTGTGGAACATTCCCAAGAAGGGCACATTATTAAGGCAAATTATGGCCTTCCCAGGACTGTCACTGAGTAAAAGCACATCCATGTCTGTCTGGGGAAAGGATTTGGGCTGAAGCCTTATAAGAAAATTTTAGTTGCCCAGAAATAAATAGCCTTTTTTTGCTTACTCAGCCAATTATTTGCATACAGTAATTGCCATCAGTTCTATTAGCTATTTGATACAACAAATCAGACTTTTTGTGGTGAAGGATCCTGGTATACTGATAGGGCACTTAGGAAATGGAGTTTAAAGATGAGGTTGTAGATAAATCATATTCAGTACACATTGAGATTTTTGGCAGTCATAATAAAAAAGCAAACTTTTAGCTGGAATGTAAAAAAGGACTTACCAAATAGGAATATATGCACTAGAAGTATTTTATGTGGGGGTCTCAAAGACTGCTCTTCACACTGGTGATTTTTTTTTCTTTAAAGCTTTGAAAACCCATGGGAATACTTGAAAAGTATAAAGCTAATTCCTTCTTTGCTGTATTTTGTTTTGGTCTGACAGCTTAGGTGTGAGAAAACATTTTCAAACAATACTGTCACGGGTTTCGTAACAGAGTGTCAAGAGATAGTTCATTAAAAAACCATCCCTGATGTTTCAGATTACTTGATAGAAGAACAGTAACAACTGAACAATGAGATCTAAAGACAAGTTCCTCTGAAGGTTGTGTGCTGAGGCCTGGCTGTTTAATGTTGAATGCTTATGCAAGATCATACAGCCTGGCTAATGTGGCATTGTTCAGGGACAACATAAAATCAGACTCAATTTGCAAATAAAGCGGGGGTAGGTTCTCCAGTCATAATTTAACAAATAAATGATTTGTCCTAAGAAAATGACTTCGAGATGAAGTTGCAGTAAACTTAGTATTAGCTCTTTTATATGAGACTCCTGGGAACTCAAAACAGAGCATCATTTAGACAATTATTATTGTCTTGTTTATTTTACTGGCAAGCAATACATTTAACTGATGAAAGCAAAATCCACCACCTCTGCGGGAAACCTGTTCCAGTATTTTACCATCCTCATCCTAGAAAGCCTTTTCATTGATCTAAATTGACCCTCCTTCAGTTGAAAGCTATTCCCAATCATCCTATCAGTACAGGCCATTGTAAAAAGTCCCTCTCCAGCTCTCTTGTAGGCCCCCTTGGGTACTGAAAGGCCACAGTGAGGTCTCCCTGGAGCCTTCTCTTCTCCAGGCTGAACAACCCCAGCTCTCTCAGCCCAGCCTTCATAAGAAAGGTGCTCCCACCTTCTGACTGTCTTCAAAAAAGAGTATTACAAGATGAAAGTTATAGAGCATGTCTGACCACAGCAGAAGGCTAAGGAGTTTTTAAAGTAACAAAGAACTGTAATGTAATAAAACCTGTTCTGTGATGCTGGTGGACATGGTATGCAGTGTTTAAGCAATGTGACTTTAATGTAGGGGATTTTACTACCCATGTAATTACCTGGACTATCTGGAGAAACCTTACTTCATACCTGAGCTTTGCTCGGTTGGACTTGCTGATAGCTTTACTAATACTGGATATTCCTGTTTTCTCGGTAGCCTGTGGCACGGCCACCCGTTCCAGCACACCAGGTGCCCCCCTACAAAGCTGTTTCAGCCAGGTTCCGGCCACTCACCTTCTCACAAAGCACCCCCATCGGCCTGGACCGGGTGGGACGGAGGCGGCAGATGAGAAGATCTAACGGTAAGATGAGCAAGTATTTTTGGATCAGAAACTCACACCCCAGTCTGAGCAAGAATTATAATATAGTATGGAACACTAAAGGGTGCAAACCAACTCCGTGACAAAGTAACACCCAGCTAAGTTGCTTTGTTTCTGGGTTTCTTATTAGTAGCTGCTGTCCTCATGTAAAAATTTTTTTTCACTTCTACTGTTTGATATTGCTATGGTTTATTGTTCTGTACCACTTACACTCCTGTATTTTCCACTCTCTATTCATATACTTGCCCAAAGACAATAGATTATGAAGGAAGTAAGTTCAAATATCCTTGAGTTCATACCTGAACCCTAGCCACAACACACATGTATTTTTAATTTTCTGTTTGCTACGCATCCAGCTTTACTTAGATAGGCAAGCCTTAAATAATTAAGCGGCTTGTTGGTGAGTGTAGCCCAACAAAGGCTCTGGTACATGAGGGACAGGTTCTTGGAAAAAATTGCCTTTTTAGAAGCACTGCCCTTTAACAGGCTTACTGATGTGTCTTGTGTAATTTTGCTGTAGTTGTTTATTCTTAGCATGCAATGCTATCTGGAGTTAATAGAAGTAGTCTATTAACTGGCCTAGTGGTATTAGAACATTTCTTCACAGGTGGGACCAGAAGAACCTGGGTTAACACCATTTGTGTTCCTTCAGACACTGACAAGAGTTGGAAATAAAAGCAAAATTTTCACTTTGTATCTTTCACTGTTAATAGTGAACAAAGCACTGTTGGGAACCTTCACCCTGAACCTTCTGGATCAAGTCTTCCCATGATTGAAGTAGGAAACTTAAAAAATAGCATTTTCAATGTTTATTAAAATTCCATGTGTGTTTACAAATCAGTACTTGGCTTCTATGGTCTTAGCTAAGTTTTAGCTGCAGTGATGTCCAAATTCTGCTAAAAATTCTTTAACTACAAATTAATTTATGTAAGAACGTATTAAGACTGAATTCTCCTGTCTTGAACAGAAAATGACAGTTTTCTTCGGGAGGTGCTCTCCAAGAAGCAGACTTGAGAATTTCTGACCATGGCAGAGAAGGACTAATCCACTGAGATGAGCTCAGTTGGATGGAAAATGGTGCTAATAATGCCAAGGCTGTGGGTTTGATCCCCATATGGGCCATTCACTTAAGGGTTGGACTTGATGATCCTTGTGGGTCCCTTCCAACCCAGAATATTCTGTGATTCTGAGATACATTATTGTGCAGGTTTAGACAGCTGGTTTAGGGAGCTAAACTCCAAATAAGCCACTCCCTTTCTGCCTGCTCCTTTCAGTAATGGAGGGACAATAGGGAAAAATTACGAGATAACCATTTACTAAAATCACAATGAAACAGCAGTATTAATAGCAAAAAGTATGCAAAAAGAAGACCCCCTACCCACAAAAAAAGGCATTTACCACCGTGAAAAAAACCCCAACACTTCCTGAAGACAGTGCCTGGTGTGGTCTCCAGACAAAGGCAATATAATCACTGTTCCTGCATCTGGACCACGAGATATTTGGGATGCAAAGGCAATACATTGAGGACAGCTTCCACTGCTTAGTGTTCTCCCCCACCCCAGTCTGAAAACAACGAAGGACTAGGATAAGCAAACCCCTCGGAAGCTCGATCATTGCGTTTTGCCACGCCACCACCTCAGACCGCTCTGCTTTGCCGGTTCGATTCTGCACAGCTGCCTCTGGCACTGATGCTGCTCCGCCCAGCTTGGCTCAGTCCCACACAGCTGCCGCCGCACCAGTGCTGCTGCATCTCGGCTCCTCTGGGCTCGGCTGGGCTCAGCTCCGTGCCACTGCCTCTCTCTCTTGCTTTTTGCTCTCTGGGAGCGGCATCTCAGACTCATCCTCGCTGTCCTTCAGCACTGTGTCTTAAAGCCGCGACTTGAAGGAATGGGAAAGGGACTGACAGTGGCCAAGAGGGGCTGAGTCCACTTGGCTGATGCCAATACCTTCTCCCTGAAGCAATCCAGCAAGATGGCAAACTTCGGTTTCCAGTGCCCGGCTTTTTCTGCCAAAACCACGCCCCCAGCGATGATGTGGGTGGTATGGAATAAGCGACGGTAAAAGCTCCACCCCCTCTTCTCTCTAACCATGGCAATTACACATACTCCCTTTGTATTTTCCTTCTAATTTATATTGTAGCAAAATATTAGGAACTACTTTAAAACGCATGTCTGGAGTGTGTTCTGCTCTATGCATCTTAGTGGAGTTAATGATCCAGATCAGGCACTGAGGTAAATTAGACATCTAATGCTGTGACTCTTGGTGAGATTATGAGGTGTCTCAGTCCCTGCTTCCAGAAGGACCACTCACAGAATAACAAGTCTGCCATAATGTGGTTTGGGAAAAGAAGAGGCTCTTTTATTATCACAGAGTAGGAATTATTTTTTCTATTTTTAATTATCCTTTCCAATTCATGTTTGGAAACCACATGGAGTAGTATTAGTTACCAAGACGACTGCCTGAGAGCAATATCTTTCTAGGTATTTAGGTTTTGAATAACTGATTTCCTAAACATAAGCATCTGGATGACAAATACACAAACCAAGATTTCTGCCACCTTTCAGGACAATGAAGCCAAAGCAACCTTGATTATGTTAGATGTGACTTTTATGAGACCTTACAATAACTGTAGCAGTGGAGCAGGAACAGCTTCTGAAATCAAAACTCTGAAGACTGGTGGAGAATATCATGGACTTCACAGTTTGAAAGCAGTTGCAAAGATCTGTTAAGTAGCTCCAGAAGAAAATTTGTAAGTGACTAGTGTCACACATTCTGATCTCTTTCCTTTTTTTCTCTTAAATCACAAGGCATTTCCTTGTCTTTGAACATGTGAGCGTTTTTTGTTTGCTCATGCACAGTGAAATTTGATAGCACAAAAGCCCTTTATTATAGAAAGTAATTCTAAACCCAAGCACTGAACACCAGTGGTATCTTATTTTAGTTACTTGCTAAAGCCTAATACATTGCATGACTTCTTCTAATAGCAATGGCACATAAAAGTGGAGATGTAAATTTTTAGAAAAACAGATGTTAGAAGACAGTGAATTGTCATCTGTAGGAAACAGAATAAGAGTAGATAACAGAAGGGAAACTTTCCTTGAGACTTGCATTGGTACTCTTGCACTTACAGGGCTACAAGTTTTAAATTATGTTAAACAGGTTCCCCATTTGTCACTGCAGAGCAATTTTTACAAACGTCTTAAAAACTAACCCATCTTTTTTGCATATTTTTCTGTGGGACTAGAATTTGGCTAAATTCATTGGTCAGCTCTTTCAGATACGTTCAGCTCTGAGTAGGTAGGGTGGGATTCAGCTCAAGTTGACATCACCTAAATTTAGTCTAAATATAGGTACCTACATAAGAGTTAATCTGTAGTGCACCTGTTGCAGGCAGTGGAGGACTAGTGCTTGATTCAGTTACCCATCTCAGGGTCCAGTGCTGTATGGGGTACCTGAGTGTCTGCCTCCAGCTGCCAGATACGGCAGGGGCCTATGGGAGACCTATTTATTCCTTCAGTGGCAGCTGGAGGCCATCAGGGTATCCAGAATACTTAAAATGATGCTAAGTAGCTATATTTAAACAACTGATTTGAGGCCCTTGTCATGGCAGTCAGTGAGGGTTAGAGTAGAACTGCCTTTGGATGAGGTGGATTGCTCTCAACTCTTTTAAGCAGTATCTGCTGATTTAGATGGTTTTTATTTGAATACATTTGCCAGCATTTAGATTAATAAATTTAAATGTCTTTACTTCAAGTAGTATCGTGTTGTGGATGTTTGCCTACGAGTGCTAAACTAGTCAAGCTTTTCCCCGTTCATCAAGTTGGATAACTGAGTGTGTTTCAGCCTGTGTGGAGCACAGCTCGGGAATGACTCAGGAGAGCGGTTGGTTTTCTTAAAGAGAGAGCTCGTGAGTGGAATCAAATGTTCAGTGTCTGCACGAATGATGTGGGAAGGCGGGTATGAAATGAAATGGTAATTCTTGCTGGTGTGCCTAATTCTTCATGGTAGTAAAAGTGAGACACGAGGCACTGCACTGGCGCCAGGTGTTGGTAAAGGCAAGGTGATGCATGTGGAAGAGGAAAAGAGCCTGATGTGCTTGCAGAAGAATGGACTTTGAGCTGGATATTGTCACTCAGGAAGAGATCTTGCAGTCTTAACAGACATTTAAAGAGTCAGTGCAGTGCATAGTAACAGTCAAAACAGTAAATAAAAGGGCAGGAGTTTGTAGAAAATGGGTAGAGAACAGAACAGAAGGCCCAATTGTGCCACTGGTGTGTGTGGGGGCCATCTCCCTGTTCCTTTCCATACCAAAAGGCATTTTTTACAGGGGATGATACAGAGAAAAGCAGAAGGACAAGAAAATGGACCTAGTGTGTGTCTCTGGGAGGAGTGATTAATGTGGCTTGGGCTCTGCAACATGGAAAAAAGGACAATAGGAGAATAAAAATCTGTTTGGCGTAGGAAAAAATGAACAGATAATAGTTATTGTTTCCAATAATTTAAGAACTAAAGGCCACCAAATGAAATCACCAGAGAGCAAGCTCAAAATAAAAGAGAGTTTTCACACTCTATAATAAACTATAAAACTAATTGCTATACATTATATTTCACATCCCAACAGTTTAAAAAAATTCAGAAAGTAGTTTGAAAAATCCAGTTAATTAAACACAAAGATATAATTTCTGCCCCAGGAGAGATATGACTGATCTGCAGATAACTGGAGTTTAGAAAAGTACATCAGAAAAATGCCATCACATGCCTCATCTATTTTTATGTTCCTCCCTGGGCATCTGCTACTGGCTGCTGTCAGAGAAGTGGTTGGGGGTGACCTGTGGTCTGCCCCAGGATGGAGAGTTCTATGATACCAGAGCATATCTAGAACTGAATTTTCCTGAGGGGATAAACTAGCTTTTAGTATTTTAGTAAGAGCTACCCACAGCCTTTTCAGAGTGCCCTGCACAGTGGCTAAGCCAGCTCAGCATGCATTTGGGCAAGGTCACTGTGGACTTGCCACTACAAAGGACAGCCTGCGCCTCCTCCTGTGTCCCTGGCTGATCTACAGGGAAATGAACCCACCACCACCTCACCCCAGATGAGTACTTTTGTGGTGGTTCAGTTTGTGGCTGCACCGTTGCCAGATGTGCCCATGCAAAGGAGGGAGAGCAGACCCCCCCTCCATCCCAGCAGCATCCCACAGTGGCATTAGGTTAGTCATTGGGCAAAAGCCCAGAGTCTGTTTTGTTCAGCAAAAATCAGACCAAAAGAGTTTCAGGTTGTTTTTCTAAGGTTGTTTTTAAAGTCTCTTGTAACAGAGTGCTATGGGGTTTGATCTGGTTTTCCTTTGGCAATTGAACTATTTTTCCCTGGTGGGCAGGGGTTTGACATGGGAAAGAGCTTGTGCTCTGGCTGATTAAAAGTGTGAAGTTTTCACTTGCAGGTGCCAGGATCATCAGCACTTCAGTTTCATCAGTGTCAGTTCTGTTTGCCGGCTTGCTTTTTTTTAATGGTTTGTGCCAAGAAAAATGCTGTGTATGAAGATCTTATGTAGTAGCTTGTTTGTATTGTGCTATCCAGCTAGAGTCCTTGCAGCAAGAAATAATAGGGAAGTTTAAGAGATTCAGAAGATAATTTCTGTTAGTCTCCCGTGCAGCATAGCACGAATGGGATTTTTGCGGGAAGATGGTATTAATATTGCAGGGCGATGTTTGGCCTTTCCTTCTCTGTCTGAGGCAGCTTGGGAAAACCATGTGATTTCAGTGGGTGTTGTGAAGTTGCTGTATGCAGAAATGCCTCCAGGGTTTTGTGAACACGTCCCTGGAGAAGACAGTCTCCAGTCACAGGACAGGCTCAGATGAGCAACAGTTTTCAGGTAAAGAAGAAGCCGTAAAGTTTATGGGGCTTTCCAAACTGTAAACGTAGTGCTGTGTGCAGACATAGGTTGCAGCAGGCTTTGCACTCTCCTGATGGGAGCAGCTCCTGCCGTTGCTTCCAGTGCATGGACTGATCCAGCTTCACTGTGGGAGGACACAGATACAAGGGGGGTGAATGCTGGCCCATGGTGAATGAATGAGGTCAGGCTGGGCTGGGTCAGACCCAGAGAAAGATGGATGGTTTGAGTGCTTTGCTGCTTCTTTCCCTATTTCATGGAGCAGCTGGATTAAGTTTGTATTTCAGTGAGAAAATGTCTCCCTCCCCCCCTGTTTTCCTGGGAGCAGTCTGCTGCAGCCTTAACACTTGTGCTGCTTGTGCCCTAAATAATGATACAGCATTTGCCTGTGAAGCAAGAGAAATTGTGCAAAAAATACCTCAATTGTTTACTTCTACTGGAATTTTAACTGGTGTAGTTATGACAAGACCGATACTCTGAACAGTGTTGTAATACAAGGAACTCCCAACTCCCATCCAAATCATCTCTCTGGACTGCAGTCATTTGAATATAGATTGAAATCGCATTTAGCTGCTTTAATGAAAAACAAATGCACTCCCCGGCTTGCTCTGTTTGCGATGTTCAGGCTCTGTGGGAGCGGTCTGGGCGGCTGCAGGCGCAGCGTGGCCAGGGCCAGGCAGCCAGGTTTTTGTTTCTTTTCTGGAACTTCCTCCCTAAGGGCACCCCATGATGTCAGAGAGCCGGGAGCTCTCGGCAGCCAGGCTGAGCGGCTGAGCGCGCTGCTGGCAGTTCCCAGCCGGGCTCGGCCCCGGAGGCACCGCCGGGAGCTGAAGGCAGCGAACAGGCTGTTCCTCCGAACTGTGGGTAGCTCAGAGCCTCTTGTGATCCTCCGTCAGCCCTGTCGGACTGAGCATCATCACCTGCCAGAGGTCTGACGGCAGCATGGTAGCCAGGGGGGCAATGGCACGTTTTTGGAGTCTGGAGAGCCTTCAGATGGGTACGTGTGAGTAGAACATGCTCGCTCTTGCTTTTTTCACAGTGTTTTTTGATTGAACTGGTAAATGGTGGAAGCCTGACTCCTATGACACTTACTCTGTGTCATCCGTGGGAACCTGCAGTACTGGCGAAAAGCTGCTAGGGGGTCCGCATCAGTCCCAGGCTGTCTTTTTAAGTTTTTTGCATCCCGTTGGTGCAACCGGGAAAGCAACACCCCTCCCTCTGGTATTTCTGTCTGTATCCAATAGAGGAAAAGATGCAGAATGCAAGCAACTGATTTTACTTGTTTCTACCTTACAAACTTAATGTAAGCTTGTTGATTTGGTACAGAGTAACAAACAGCTTTCTGTCCCAAAATTGTAGTTATTTTTTGTTTGGAGCCAAATGAATTAGGTAATTTTGATGTGCCATTATTACTGAAACAACCCCACATGCAGTACGGATGGTACAGTGGAAATGTATAAGGGATCACTGGGATTAATTTTTTGGATGTTGCTTTATAAGATAAAAATTGATTTAATGAAATATTTATTGGCAGTTTTTTTAAATAAAGCATATTCAGTAAGTTTCACAAGATATATTTTAAAAGTTTATCAGTACTCAGATTAATGAGTTTGTAGAGAAAAAAAATCTTGATTTTTTAAATAGGGGTTCTGCATCCACCCTGCTTAGGCAGATTATACTGTTAATGTGAATGTATATTTAAAATGCTAGGGAGTAGAACAGAATGGTCAAATAGCCATGTTCTGGTGTATCAATGCCGTATTTTTCCATTTTTAATGGGAAGAAAAATCTTGGAAGTTTTTTAGTGAATCTGTGTGGTGATCTGCTTTGATCTCTCTGGCAAGTTGATGCTCTGATGAGTGAAGATGCTAGTGATGGTATGCGTGCCCTGAGGAGGGGGTTGCAGTATTTCTCCCTATAAGGTAAATAGCAGATGGCAGCAGAGTGCCTGGTGCTAGTGGGTGCACGGAGTAAAGCCAGGAGTTGTCTCCTTGTGATTCTCACCCATCCAGAGCCCAGAACTCAGCAGACAGGCAATACCCAGGTCTGAAGCAGAGTAGAGAAGAGGCAGTGTCAGGGTCCTGCTGCTCGGCCTTGCTGCTTGTTGGAATTGGCAGGTACAGTGATTCTGCTTAAAGGTTCCTTCCCAGGCACTCAGGAGTAAGGGTTGCTCTGCTGTGTGGCAACTTAGCTGGATCACACTAACCTTAAGCAGAGGAGTTCAGTGCTAGCAGCCTGTTCTGAATTTTACTTCTTACTTTTTAATGCCTTTTTGAGCATTTTATGATCTCAAACTCTCTAGTTCACAGCTTGGGCTTGCCATAGGAATAAATCTTTAAGAATAAATTAACAAGGACCAGAGGGTGCACTCAGGCATGGGGCCCCTGGTCGTGAATGCTTTTTGATCCCGGGTGGTTTGAACATTTCGCGCAAACCCACTTGGACAGGGTCCAGCCCTGAGCAGTGTGGATGTCAGTCAGTCAGTCAGACTTGTTCCTGAGGTCAGCCCCCAGTTCTCTTCCTCTGCCAGTGCAGAGGTGATGGCCAAAGGGATCTGTCACCCCGTGGTGTACCCCAAATGGGTTTTACAGTTTCATACAGTAACAGTGTTTCTCCTGGCCTATGTGGCTGTGTAGTAAGATGAAGCCCATCTTAGTCCTGGCCTCTCTTTCTATACAAAACTGCCTCTTTGGTCAGAAAATGTACAGTTGTCAAACCAAGACATTTTTGTGTTTTAGGACAATTAGAACAGGTTTTTTGTAAAGCCATTCCACTGTGCCCAGGCTGGACTGCCTGTCCCCTTGAGCCTTGCTGCTGCCAGAGCCTCCCCAGTGCATGGCAGAGGTGGCAGCAGCCAGCGCAGAGCTGGGGTTGCACACGGGCTGCCCACCCCTCTCCTGGGTGGGTGGGCACGGAACCATGGGGTCCTTATGTCCCTGCAGGGGATGTGATGGTGTGAGGGCACCCAGCCTGGGGTGACAGTGTCCCCACTGACTGCTGGGGGCTGCTGGAGCTCTCACCTGCCACCTGGGAAATGGCATCAGGGCCTCCCTTCTGATACAGGTCATTTGAGCTTGCCTCTGGTAAAAAATAAGTAAGGCATTGTTGTAGTTCTGTTTTTTTGTGTACAAAAGTTTCTCAGTTTTATCAGCTGCTAAATGAGAAAATTCTGAAGAAGAGTAAAACATATTTAATGACAGAAAGGGAGTTTTCCTGAGAGCTCTGCTGCCCTCCACTTCTGCTGTTATTGTTTTATTCATGACAACAAAGGCAATTTCTCATCAATTCCTCTTGCATTGTTGTTTTTCTTTGAATCATAAATGTGATGAAGCAAACAGCTGTTGCACTTTTGTTTTAGTTGCTGCAGATGGTGGGACTGAATCTTCAGCCTTAGTGGATGACAATGGCAGTGAGGAAGATTACAGCTACGAGGAACTCTGCCAAGCTGCTCCCAGGTACCTGCAGCCCGGAGGGGAACAGCTAGCAATTAATGAGGTAATGTCCGAGGCCTTGCGTTGCTGGAATGATTGGTTGGGGAGGGCAGAGACAGGGATGGGGGATGTGGAGGGATGTTTTCCACAGCTCTGAGATTTCGTAGTCATGAAAAGTTCAATGGCACTAGCTAGTTTCGTATGTTTGTTCGGTGTTAAATACCTTTTTGTGTGTAAAACTTCCTTTGGTGCACTCTTTTATTAACATTGTTGTGGTTATTGCAATTTTTCAGTAAATTGTGTTTCCATCTTATAACCTCTCCTAGTGTTTCCTCCACTATAGGAAGGGAATGAGGGAAAGGGGACAGCTTGAGTGGATTTAATTTTCCCTCTGGGTTTTAAACCATCACAGACTGTAACTGCAACTGCTGTGGAGCAGGATTCTAATTGTTTTCACTAATGATTATATGCATAGATTTCTGAAAATCTGAAATTTTAGTTTTATTCTGTAACAGGAGTAATAGTAGACACTCTAGTGCGCTATTTTGATCCCTTTGTAGTCTATAAACACTTCATACTTTATCTTCTTTCCTTCACAATCTCATTTTCTTCCTATCTTAGCTGATAAGTGATGGCACCGTTGTGTATGCAGAGGCTCTCTGGGACCATGTCACTATGGATGATCAAGAGCTGGGCTTCAAAGCTGGAGATGTCATTAGAGTTCTAGAAGCTTCCAACAAAGACTGGTGGTGGGGGAGAAATGAGGACAAGGAAGCCTGGTTTCCAGCTAGCTTTGTCAGGGTGAGTAACTCCTTTGCTTCCTGCTTTTGCATCGTTGCAAGATTCCTGGAGTGCAACAGTTGTCGTGGCATTGCATTTCATACCTGATCCTCAGCATGTTTATAGTTGAACATCAGTGCTGTAACCCCTAAAGAGCTCACAAGGAAAAAAGCAGTACAGAATCACACCCTAAGATCCCTTAGCTCCTCTGACGACTTTTACTCTGTCTTCTTCGTTTGGTCCCTTTGTAAGCAAAGGAATTTCTCAAGCAGAGATTACAAGAGCAGAAAGCTCAACCAGAAATGGTCAGTGTATACAGAGGGGACACAACAGTTCTCGTAAAGGGTTGGGGAGAGCTATGCTGCAGGAGTTTCTTGGTAAAATAGGGCTTAATTTATTATCAATGACATTGCGTAGAAATCTGGTTCGTAGTCTGAACTCCGCAGTCAGAACTCACTCAGATTAATAACAGTATAGCTCTCAGATGGTGTAAAATTGAGGTATGTTTTAGAAAGTAATTTGAACTACTGCAGTAGTTTGAAAGCAACCTAGTGAGAGACTCCAAGTCAGAAATACAATTTAATAGGAAAAATTAAATAAATGAAATAATACAAAAAAACCAACCCACTGACAGAGTCAGAGGAAGTACAACCTGACCCCCTGACAGTCAGGGGGTTGGTAGCAGTCCAATTAAATGGTGGCTGCAGTCCTCCTGGAGTGATGGTTCTGTTGAAGCAGTGATCCTGTAGAAGGGTCTGGTCTTCCTCTGGGAATCCAGTGGAAAAGGCTGCTTGTGCTGCTCCAAACCCCATATTATATCCACATGGAAATGCTTGGTTCTTCCCCCTGGGCAGAGCATCTCACAATGGGGTGATGTAATTTTATGAGTCATATGGTGGGTCCTTGCTTGCCCATTAAACAGAGATTGCTCCCAGAGGGAGTTATCAAGGATGAGTCATGGTAGGGGATAATGAGCGCAGCCCCCCCAGTTTAACAGCTTGTGGAGATGATGATAATAGAATCCACACTTTTGGTTATATCTTATACTATAACCTAGGACAACTACCTTTTGAGAACCTGTGGTGAAGCTTGGGCCACACTGCATGAAGTACCACATACACAAAGTGCAGCAGGTGGTTACTCCATTTCCCCTTCCTAGATCTCTAGACAACATGGGCAGTCAGACAAAAGTCAAAAAAGGAGGTGCTGCTATCTACATTGTACAGAGGAGGCACAGGGAAACTATTTAAAAGTGGTTGAGTGCCCGCTTTTATAATTTTTACCCCTATGCTAACTTTGCCAAACACATTAACTATTACAAGGGTCAGAAATAAGCTTAACTCTGAAAAGTACATGAACAGCACAACATGGTCTCTGTCAAACCCTGTGAGTAGAAATCCATGTATTTAACCAGACAGCAATCTCAACGCTTTATTTGAATATGCAGTGAATACAATGAGATAAATCCTATTCTGAAACCCTCTCTATAAGGAAAGAATGGAAGCATTTATGTATCCTCTCTTCTCTTAAGAAGTTTGTAAGTTTTACCACATATTGTAAAACTTTCTGCTTCACTCTAATTGCTTTGTTTGTTCTGGCTGCAGCTGCGGGTTAATCAGGAAGAAGTGCCAGAAAATTGTAGTAATATCCAGGATGAAGAACAAGATTCAGATATTAGCAAGCATCGCCAGAAAATAGCTGAAAACAGGGATCAGATGAGAACCAATGTTATCCAGGAAATTATGAAAACAGAACGAGTCTATATCAAGCATCTCAAGGACATCTGTGAGGTACATGCTTTAACCTGAGGACGTTCTGCTGACCTAATGAGGACAAATCATTCTATATAAGTTGAGAACCACAGTGGTTTCTCATATCAAAATACTCCCAGTTGTGCTTCTGAGGCTGTCAGTCAGATCCTTCTTGTTTCCTCTTACGGCTTTCCTCTCTGATGACTGCCATGAGCCATTGCTTCCTTTCTTTTAAAAGAACTTCCATTTTTGACAGCGAAAAAGTGCCTCTCTGACTGCTATTTCCATTATAAATGAGAGAAGGAAGTCCAGTTTATTTAGAGCTTTTCACTACTTTATATGTATAATATCTAATATACTATATATTATATATTATATATATTAATCAAATATATAATATATAAATTTGAGTAACTGTAATAAAATAATTTACAGTTCAGTGATAAAACTGCTGAGTGTTTTTTTTTCCCGTTTTCTTGAATGACGAGATTTTAACTGGATGCTTAGAAGCTATGGAGAAATCTAAAGGTGTTTTATATCTACCTTCCTTGTTTGAGCCATAAAATGGGGGTAGTTTTCTGCTTTTCTTCTCAATATTTGTGGGAGGCTCACACGTGGCCAAGAAGCTTCTTAATACTTTTCACTGAAGTTTGCCTCTTTTTACGTGGGTTGTGATGCATTTGACCTGTATTTGACTTGTCTTTGTGGTTTGCATCTGGAATGGTGCTAAGCAACCTACAAAAATCATTTTTGTACCCTTAGTTTGTCCTTGTATTTATCATGCTGTCATCCTTTAGTCCACCACTTACCATTAGATTATTTCATGCACAGCAAAGTAGACAAGGCAACAGTGAGTTTTAATGTTTTTTTTCCTTTCATTTTTAGGTCAAAAAATTGGTTACCAATTGGCTTATTTAAAAACATTAAATGTAAATTTTGTCATTTATATTCATTATTTACTTAGGCTAGTAAGATTGATTGTGTGCATGAAAGATCAGGGAAGAATTTGTATGCTTAGCTATGTTGCTGCCGTGGTTAGCTGAGTTCTAGGACATGACTCATATTTTACTGACCTGTTAAGAGTAGACAGATATTAATTAATCAATTTTCTCTAAGACATATATTCTATACCTCTTTTTTAAAATCTAGCAAGCCTCTGAGTTTAGTACAGGAGAGCAAGCACACACTTTCCAAGAAGAGAAGCAATGTGCCATGTGCAACATGTGGGGTAGAGATGGTCTGCTGTCCTCAGAGTGAATCTGTAGGGTGGTGCGAGTAGGACTTAAGGCTGAAAATACTCTCAAGTAAGACTAAGCCAGAAAAGCTACACAGATAGTAATCCAAATTTGCAAGCTCAGCCCTAGAATGAGTCACTAAGGCTGGTTCTAGCCAGGATCATGAAGCTGGAGTATACCCATAAAACATGTTTTACATTCAAGAAGTGTCTGCCGTCCACATTAGAGGAGCCGCACAGGAATTAGCTTTCCTTGTTGGTCCAGTAGGAAATGCGGTAGCTGGCTTGCAGCGTAGCCACTGCACAGCTCTCAGAGCAGATGGCTGTGGAGGAGACAGGAATATTCATAACAGTGCCAGCAATAGTCAGTGTTGCTTTCTGGTAAACCTCACCAGAGCAACTGCAAGGCTGTTTCAGCTGTCTGCTCCCAAAGCTGTTGGGGAGAGGCCTGCCTGACAGCAGCCAAATCGAGGAGCCTGGCAGATAGCCCCTATCACGCCAGTTAACCTTTGCACTCCCTGAACCCCGGTGCCATAACTGGTGTGAGACTGTGAGCACAGCAGCTGTTCCTGGAGGTTCAGCCCCTGCCTTGTGCTCATAACAGTGACATGTGAGTGGGCTTTACACTGGGGAGGTTCCCTGGTTCATTTGGGGTACCCAGAGACAGGAGCTGGACCCTAAGAATCCGTGTGTGAACATCACAGATGGAAATCTGAACTTGTGCTTCTGTGTGTGTGTGGCTGGGAAACCACTCCCTTGCCTGTAGACCACAGGGGTCTTGCCAGCTCAAATGATTTTGTTCAGGATAGGACCTGTCTCACATCCTCAGACTAAGGAGTGTTTTTTATTTCATTTCAGGGTTACATTCGGCAGTGTCGCAAACATACAGGAATGTTCACCACAGCTCAGTTAAGCACCATTTTTGGAAATATTGAAGATATTTACAAGTTCCAAAGGAAGTTTCTGAAGGATCTTGAGAAACAGTACAACAAAGAGGAACCTCATCTAAGTGAAATAGGGTCATGTTTTCTTCAACATGTAGGTTGAAAAAAGTTGATTTTATTTATGAAATTAACAAAATATGATAATAAAAAGCCGAGGTACCATATTAGGAGGGGATTTTAGTAACAAGTGCTTTTTTAATACTGAATTGGCAGTGTTTTAGAATGTAAAGTAACTTGCAATTAATTAAATACTTGTTTTAGATTTCTCCTCATCTTTAGCAATCATGTAATTTTGTAAACAGTTTCGAGCTTCCTTGTCAAAACTGTAATGTTCACAGATGAGCTGGATTATTTGCAGTGATCTCATATTCAGCATGCAAAAACTTAATAAAGACATTAAGGAAGGTACGTAGTGGGGAAATAGGCTGCGAGTTCTTAATAGACACTTGCTAAGCCTATAGCTGTCTTCCCATAGAAAAATACTTCTTAAAGTGGGTTTGATTATCCTGACTCAAGAAGAGACCTTTATTTCTGTGTTCTGACAAAGGAGAGTATGTAGTTCTGATAGCTACAAAGTAGATTTCTGCATACTTTCAAGGCTGATAAGCCTGCAAGCAATATAGAAAATGGATTACTTAATCTAATTATATATAGTAGATGTTACAAATATAGCTTTTCTCCTTTATAGACAAATACTTTAGTAAAGCTGTAACTTTTTTTTTTTTTATAGCAAGAAGGCTTTGCTATTTATTCAGAGTATTGTAACAATCATCCCAGTGCCTGCATTGAACTCTCCAAACTAATGAAGCAGGGCAAATACCGCCACTTCTTTGAGGCCTGTCGCTTGCTTCAGCAGATGATTGACATTGCCATCGATGGTTTTCTTCTCACGCCTGTTCAGAAAATCTGCAAATATCCTCTGCAGCTTGCAGAATTGCTCAAATACACCACCCAGGAGCACAGGTGAGAGAACTAAAACAACAAATTCTATCATAGTAGTAACACCTAATTACTTAAGTTTTCCGGGTGACACAACACTGAAGCTTTTGAGATCAGGAACAAAATTGCCGTGACCCACAATAGGCAGGGCATCTTGGAACCATCACAATAACAAAAACAGTATCTGAAAATGCAGCACAGGGGACAGAGAGGATGCAAGATAGTATGAGGCATAAGTCGAAGAGGGGGAAGGAAAAGAAGACAGTGCTCAAATGGGACACAGGGAGGGATGTGTAATTCAGAATGCAAAAAAAAAGGTCAATGTGTCAAAGAAATCAAGCAGAAGGAAATCCAAAGAAGAAGAGGGGAAGACTCATAAAGGTTGTGGATGTAAGAAAAAGTAAAGAGTGCCTTAGAAGAAGAACACAACCTGAACAAGTTTGGAGGTAATTTTTTTTTTAGAAACTTAGTGGTAATAAACATTGCCTTAGTTTGCAGTAAAGTTCTCGTATTAGACTTTCAGTTGGCACAAATAAAAATAGAAGTTGCAGATTATCAGCCTTCCTGGTATACCCCTGCGCTGATTAAATCTTTGACTAAATTAGGATTTTATCTATAAGTGTCTGTCTTTTTACCTTGTATAATTGCTCAAAGTCCAAATGAAGCCTGAGGCAATGCTTCCTTGGCCAAAGTCAATACTTTAACCTTGAGAAAACTCCCCTTGGAGACAACTGGATTTTTGCCAGGGGCAAAATATGAAGTGTGTGAAGTACTGACATTTAGATGTGAAATGCCTCTATTGAGTTCTGTGACTACCTGGGAAGTGCTGCAATAACAATTACTAACGAGAGTTTCTCTTTCACTGCTACTAATTTTAGAAAGGTTATTCTGTCAGCTATTAAACCTGCAGATAAAGTGACAGCGAGGTCTTGCCACCTTACACCTGTAGTACCTGTTTTCCTTTTTTCTGGCACAGCATCCAGAGATGCTTTAAAGCACAGAGAGGTGCCCACTGTGCAGAGGTGCTCACAAACAGGCAAACCTACACTCACACAGAGCCTTGTGGCTCCAGCCACAAGCTGGAAAGCTCCAGCCAGCTGGAGGTTTTGGTAGCATTTTGTTTTTGTAAAAAAATTGAAGTTCTAATGTGCACAGCCTGCTGTGAAGGCCACAAGTTATGTAGCAAGTGTGGAATAAATACTCACCAAGAGAGAAAAAAGGGAACTGAGATAAGGAAGGGCAAGTGTAGCAGTATGGATATCATGTGGTCACCCTGTGGGACATCTCCCTGATGTTAGTAGGATCCTGTTATTGTTAATCTCACTTTTTGTATTCGGTATGGCAGAATAGAGTTTCCACAGATATAAATAAAGAGAGGAGAGAATGCACACATTCAGAAGGGAGGCGCATCCATCAGCAGCAGCCGATGAAAATTGGAACTGAGATAGAAGCAGATAAAAAGGACAGCAAGGCTAACCCCTTGGCAGGATTTATTTCTGGTTCATGCTTTTTTCTGCCTCTGGCTCCCTTTTCTTCAAGAGGCATTCTGATAAAAAAGAAAAAGCAGTTGCTCTGCTGGGACTCCTAAGGCAAGAAGTACATCTCTTTCCCTCTCTCTTCTGAGAGACTCCATTTGAGGAAGGTGAAGGAGAAATGGATGCTATTCTGAGGAGGAAAAAAAAAGCCTGCCTGCAGCTTGGGGAGATTCACAGGCATGTTGGGAGCTGAGGAAAGAAGGAGAGGAGGAAAGCATTGAAAGAAGGACCGGAGGATTGGCCTGAGTTGATTGCATTAGTCCCAAAGCAGGAAGAGGAAGGTGGCCATCATGGCTCTCACACATTTGTCCCGTTGAAATGGGATGCTTTCTTCATCTTGTCTCCTTTAATTCCTCTCTCTGCTGCCCCTCTTCTTGTGTTCCTCTCTCACCCTGTTTGGGGTTGCTTTTGGTTTTTTTCCTGTCCACCTAGCACTCCCCATTTATGTTAATTGACCCAGGCACTGGGAACAAGAAGGAGAAAATACAGTTGTTAAACATGATTAAATTAATGCCCTTCCCAAAAAAATCCCACTAAAATCTTGCTTAAAAACACAGTCCTTTGGTGAAATACAGCTATCACTGAGGTCATTGAGAGTTTGACCCTTGTTTTCAGTAGAGACAGTGTTGCAGTTCATTAATGTATCTCCTCTGCCTCCTTCCACCTTCAAAGTCTAACAATTTGCTCCTGGACAAGCCCAGCAGTAAAGCAGCACTAAATTGTACAGGCTACTGTGTGGGGTTTGGGATAGCAGGAATCAGGTTTCTCTTATTTAAGTACCCAAGTAAAGGGATAAGTGGATAACGTGGGCTAGTACTGCAAGCACTGTGGTTGCATCATGTCCATGGTTTGTGATTGCATCATGTCCATTGTATAAGTGATCTTTGAAACGTGCCTACATTTCACAGGGATTATAGCAACATAAAAGCTGCATATGAGGCCATGAAGAACGTGGCATGCCTGATCAACGAGCGAAAACGGAGACTAGAAAGCATAGACAAGATTGCACGTTGGCAGGTCTCTATCGTGGACTGGGAGGTGAGTGTCAGCCTGTGCCTTTCCTGGGCAAAGGTACTGTGTACAATACTTGATGTCCCCTGCAGGATATGTCTTTCTGCGTAGGTGGTTGTTTGTGGTGTCTACTTTTCAAGTGGTCATTGCTCGGTTAAAAGTCCAGTTCCTTCATTTGCAATGTTTCTGTTACTGATTAACATTGTTTATAGTTCAGGAAGAGCAGCATGTATTAACATGGACACTTGTCTTTGAGATGAGATGACAAAATGGATCTTCTAAAAATGCTAGACACGTTGAATCTCATTTGGAATTTTGGTCGTTCTGTCAGAACAGGAACCTATTTCGCTGACATAAATTTTTCCCTCTGTTTATGCAGAAATAAAGTAGAGCAGAACCACATTGATTGAATTTACCTCTATGACATTATTTACATTGTGTGACATTTTCAAATTTAGTAATAAAAATGCAAGAAAAGTGAGTGAACTTAAGACTTGATCATATAGTGAGACTGGTTAGACACACAGTAAGATCTTAAAATATTGTTTACTTACTACATATCTCTATATCTCTGAATCTGTCTTCCTAGGGACCAGATGTGTTAGCCAGAAGCTCAGAACTGATCCACTCAGGAGAACTGACCAAAATATCAAAACAAGGCAAAAGCCAGCAGAGGACTTTCTTCCTTTTTGACCATCAGCTTGTCTTGTGTAAGAAGGACTTGCTGAGAAGGGACATCTTGTATTACAAGGATCGTATTGACATGGACGAGATGGAAATTGTGGACACCGAAGATGGCAGAGACAAAGACTTTAACATTAATGTCAAGAATGCTTTTAAGATAATAAACAGAACAACAGAAGAGATTCATTTGTTCTGTGCAAAAAAACAGGAGGATAAAAAGAGATGGATGGAGGCGTGTGAAAATGAAAGGAGAAGAGTTCGAGAAGACAAGGAGATGGGTGAGTGTAACAATTTCCTCTCCAAACAGTGGTTAAAACAAACTTGCTTGTGCAGTTCTTTACGTTTTGTACAAATGTGCACTCTGCCTTCTGGAGCTGGTGTCCCTTTCTTACTTGACATGATGTTCAGCTGTGTAAGTGAAGCCTATTCAGGTGGGTTTGCCCTGTCACTGTGAGCCAAAGGTCCAAGGCAGGCAGTGTCACCCATATGATTCTGGTGCATTATGGAGCAGAATGAGAGATGAGATATGGCAAGATGCATTTCACAAAGACTAATCAATAATAAAAATCCATCTAAAATCTAAGCACTTTTGTATGAACATTTGGCCAAAAATACTTGTTTCTAAAGCACACTTTTTTACAAAGCCAAGCAGCAATAATTGTAGATTTGCTGTCTGTGTCATATAGTAGCACCTCCTGTGTCTAAGAGGCCCGTGCAGTTTTATGGTGTCATTAACTATAGACCCAGCAATAGCACCACTGGGCAGTGCATGGAGAAATAAAGCCAAAACTTGAGTGAGCAGGAAAAAAGGTAGGAAATCCTAGGACCAGTTTTAGACCTGCAGCCTGTGGGACACTCTAAGGACAGTGTGTCTTCTGTGTCAATGTATAGTTAGGATTGCTTTTTTGGTTTTGCATTGTTGCATGCTCCCTTTAAGATCAGTGACAAAAGCTCCAGCAAAATTTCATTGGCAAAACATACACAAAGAAAGCAGCAACACTAATAAAAAAAAGAAAACTCTTTTAAATATTTCTAAAAAGTCATGTTAGTGCATCTGTGTGTGTCGGGTGCATGAGAACTCCTTTTCAATAACACTCTTGAGGCTAAGGCTTTGGATTGACATCAGGTTAACAGTGGAAGTGCAGTGAAGTGGATGGTACAACTTAGTAATTATTAAAATTTAAACAAGATGCCAAATCTTAATATGCTATGTTCATGTAAAACACCTGGTCAGACAGGAATAACCCTTACATTACAAATGTAAATTTTTGATCTTAGTGGCTTTCTCTCATTTGATACTGTTGTAAATATGACAAAATTAGAGCCTCTTCCGTATGTATTTTAGATAGTCCATAAGCAGAAGAAAATACTTACAAGTTTGCCAATACATTCTCGATTTAAAATCAGTTTTAACCCTTCCGCATTGCACCAACTATTGCAATTAATCCCAGTCGTCTTGAGTCTAGAGTAAACAATGAAGGAGCCACAGCTAAATTTCCCTCAGACCTTTCAAACCTGACTCTTCTCCAGTGCTGAGCATCACAGTGTGACACTACAGTTGGGCACAATGCTGATGGCGTTCACGCCTTGCTCTGTCACCTTGTGCTCGCAGGCATGGGAGGTAGCTGCCTTCCCTAATTCACCTAAACAGAGCTCTAAAATAGTGGATATTGCAAAAGGGTGAAGATGATCAGAGGGTAATAGAGAAATGCTGAGGATCTGATCATAATTGTCCACACAATCCCTCTTGCAACAAAGTTACAGAGCGACTCCACTCCAGTATACAATGAGAACTGTAATAGAGTGACATGGAAGGATGCTACTGAGTAAAACACAGCTCCTGCAATTTTGTGAGGAGGACTGAGCTAAAGAAGATAAAAAGTGAACAAGTGAACACTTCCATTTCCATCCTTTTACAAGAAGAAGCATTCTTGAGCTCTGCACCTCTTCCTGGGTGGTTACTTTATGGCACACTGGGAGAGTATCTTGAGCAGGTTGACTGCTGTCTGTCAGGAAGCTCCCAAGGCTCTGCCCTGGGCAGCAACAGGTCTGTGTTGGTGTTGCCATTCCTCCTAAGTGACACTGCTGCAGAAATCCCCAAGTATGAGGGAACTGCAAAGGTGTAGCAGCTACAGCCCTAAACTATTTATTCTGCTGGGACCTCATGAAAATCAACATATGATATTCGAAAGAGTAACCATTCAACAGTGGTGGCACTGGCAGTGAGATTTGTCATAATAGCAGTAACCCTTATGTAGGGTCACAAAATGCCATGGTGCTGAGTGCAGGAATTGCACAGGAGGGTCCACTGTGCTTGATGCTCTTCAGGCATAGTGCAGTATAGTGCAAAAAACAAAAAATCAGTAAAAAGAGAAACGGTATGTTTGATAATGGCACATAGGCACATGCAGTGTTTTCTGCCCATGTAACATCCAGCCTTCTGTGAACGAGCTTTTCAAATGTTGCAACTCACTATTCTGATGTACCTGTTTTGGGACAGATACGATGAACCAGAGGAAGGATTGAGTTGTAATAGCTAATGTCCGTCTGGTCCATTGAGTCACAGTGACTTGGATGCTTCTCCATTAACCAGAAGACTGTTTCTTTTCTAAAATTTCTTCTTTTTTTGGCATAATTGAACATTTTCTTTAGCCAAAACCAATGGAAAAGTGCCAGTATTCTCAACCTCACGTTTAAATTTATCTTGTTGATTTTGTGAGCTATCTTGCTGGTCTATACATAAAGCCTGTAATCTGACCACTCAGAGAACAAATAATACTCTTTCAATTCAGAACTGCAAATGGCATTTTACTTCTATTTTCAAAGACACTTTGGTGTGAGTCATTGTCTCCCAAGCCATATCTAGCTTTTCTTAGCTTTTATGAATATATGAGAGGAAAGGCCACAGCCAGAAAATCCTTCTCCAAACCACTAATAGTAACCCTAAGAAAGTGGTCTGATCTCTCGATTGCTTTCATTTTTAAAAATCTATTTCCTTGTTTCTATAAGGAAAAAAGAAACCTGCAGAATAAAAAACTTCCACTACCCCAAAATTATGGATGTTTTAAGTTAATAGGTTGATTTGTAATAACTTCTTCATAAGTTAAGGATAAGAAAGTAAAGGGAGTTTTAAAAATATAGAGAAGTGAGAGAAGATGCAAAATGGAACCAAAGCAGACACTTCATTCTGGCTTTGAACCACAACTTCTGTGCTCTTTCCGTGCATCTGAGTGGAATAAGTGAAAGGAGTGCAGCCTTATGCACAGCATGAAATGAAACAGCATGTGCACCCTGTTGTCACCTTGTGCAAATGTGACATTTCCATGTATCTCAACTAGAGGAAACTGGCGTGCCTGTACCTGGGCTCCAGACAACCCCAGCCTCTGGTGCCACCTTCTCGCAGGTGTCTGTCATCTCTACTCAACTCAGCTCAGTCACACACCTATCACATGATAGTAAATAGCCTAGAGTTGCCCACGTGCTTCATGTAAGTTACACAAGGGTGTGAACAGGTACATGAGGAACCCAAGTGAGGGATCCAGCCCCAGAATGATGCAGCCAAAACCACATCACAGCCTGCTTCAGTGTCTGGCAGATTTTTTGATACTCTCTTCTGAATGGAGGGAAAGATACCCAGATTTGTACTACTGCAATACCAGTGACTCCAATTTGTTACCCAGGTTAGCTCAGAGTGAATGAAAAACAAAAGGATTCTGCATTTGTGATCTATTACTTGGTGACTTGTAGATTTCAAAAATGTTCATTTACCCCTTTTTTTTTTTTTTTTTGATCTCTTGTTACCTGGACTTATCTACCATTATCCCAGTGGAAAACCCTCTTTAAGTTGATATGACAATATAAAACATACTTCTAAACACTTCAGGTGTATTACCACTAAGGTTTACTAAAAATTGTTTAAGATACAGTTTGCTTATTTGTTTTAATTTAATATAATCAAATATTAGATACAGTAATTTTATAATAGTGCCCTAATTTACACTTTGACGTAGGTATGGAAATCTCAGAAAACCAGAAGAAACAAGCCATGCAGAATGCCCGTAAGTCAAGGCAAGGAAAAATGAAAGGTGGGTATTCAGAATTGCGTTACCTTCTTACTGTGTTCCAGTGATCTTTTTGTTAGGAAATAGCACAGTCTGGCTGTGGCTGAGTTCTTCAGTCTTCTGAAAACATTTTTTGTGGTTTACATGGAGCCAAATAATTGCCATTAACCTGTATTTTAATATTAAATTCCAACATCTCTGTAAACTGTTTACTAAATCATCTCCCTGAGCTTCTTTGAACAGATGAGTCAGTATTCTGTATGTTAGAGAAGATGCTGAAGACGTCAGGCGAGCTGTTTATGTTAGGGTTGTGAGGAATTGCATGCAGAGGTTAAATCAGAAATGAGTGTGACTGATTTCTTCCTTTGCTTTTACGCAAAGAGCTTGTTCTTCTTTACCAATTCTGTGCCTTCTTTAAAATGTCCTAGAGTTCTTTTTGCAAGCCACATTGTTACATTTTTTACAATAACAGTCAAAATGGCTTCTTCTGGCATCCCTCTAGAAGGAAGGATGGACTAGAAGCTTGTTTATCAGGAAACGTCTTTTTTATTTGTTTCCTCTCTCAGAAAATAATCACAACAGAAACAAATCACAACAGATTTTGTCCTTTTCCATCTTAAAGTCAAACTCGGGCAAATCTTTAGTGTGCTGAGAGAAAAGTGGAACAAGATTTAAGTCTGAGTTTAGGAATGAAGGAGTTGATGCTAGGTTGTCTTCTGTTCCCTGGGATTGATATTCTTAAAGCATTTTCTCTTTATCAATCACAAGATGCTCATAGAATCTGTCTGGATTTTCAGGGGAGTGGCTAAAGTTTGTGATTAGGAGATTCTGTTCAGAATGCACAGAGCTCGAAGTCTTAAGAACATTAACCCATAAAAATATATTCTCAGTGAAAGAAACATTTTTGTTGGTAGCAGTATTCTACCCAACCTTACTCTGAGAGTGGACTGAAGTACTAGTATCTACTGTTTGAAGTCATTCCTTTGAAATAAGAGGATTTACGTGTGCGAACAAAATAGTCCAGCAATATGAAACTGCTTCTTGTTTTTGGTAATTCTGTAATGCTATTTTTCCTGGTGCTGTTGTCTTGTTACGCCAACTCAATGCAGCAGTTAAAAAATCTAACATCAGAAAAGGTGACCTTTAGTAGTTCTGCCATTCAAGATCACGGCAAAATTCATCGTGTCCCCTGGCTCTGCTGAAATTTCTCTGGCTGACTCAGGTGCTTTCTCCAACTGTTCCTTCTGCAGGTGTGAGCTATAACGGGTGTCCCATGCCTCCTCCACACCAAACCCTGCATCCCCTTCACCAGCGACACATCACTGTGCCTACCAGCGTCCCGCAGCAGCAGGTCTTTGCCCTGGCAGAACCCAAGCGGAAGCCATCCCTCTTCTGGCATACCTTCAACAAACTCACTCCCTTTAAAAAGTGAGGGGCCAAGGACCTGGAAGGACATCAGCAGAGGGGGAGACTTACTCCAGAAGAGGACCTCGGAGACATAGTCAAGCTTACTTGAGCTCAGCGAATCTCCCATTTCAGAGGCAGAACCTTGGGTTCCCTTGAGCCAGGAATGCAGCCTTTGTCTTGGATAAGAATGAAGTTTGTCACTTGCTCTGAAGTCCATGCTGCCAAGTGTCAGCGTTGCTGATGAAGAGCAGTCTCTCTTCTGACAAAGACAACTTGCTGTTACTCAGAAGCAGCAGTATTTGATCTCTGTTTCTTAGGTATGTTGAAGTAGTGATGGAATCATGCAGGTCATTGTAACATTTCATTTTTCTTAACCTTATATTGATGGCCAAATTTTGGATAGGGAGGAATTTTTCCTTAGGGATATATCAGCAAGCAGTCTTAGGAGAGTTTTCTCCTTCCTTCTGCAGCACTGAGCACAGATCACCCATTAAAATCAGGTGGACATATCCCATGTGATTAACCAGCTATTGCAGAATTTAGTGGACCCTAATCCTTCCTGTCTTTTTTCTATTACATTGCCAAATGGCAGGAGAATGTCCCGCAAGGCCTTACCATGTTCCAGATTGGAACAGGGAAATTTTATTCTGTCCTGTAGAAACATGAACAGAGTGTGAAATGGACTGTAAAGATATGTGCATTTATTGCACACAAGTGGAAACGAGGAGCCTAGGGCATCTCAGATTGATTAATTTCAGTCAGAGCAAAATCCTGCATGCATATATGCTCTTCAGTGTAGAGCCTTTTATATCGCTTTTCACGCATTTCTTCACCTGGGAGACTCTTCTTTGTATTTCCAATATGCTTATTTCTCTGTGTAAAAAATGCTTTTTTATTTTCTCACGGAGATAATGTGAATGTACAAAGTCAGAGTTGAGACGGTACATAGTGACTGCTGGCTATGTTACATAGGTCTCATGCTTTTTATTCATACAGTTGGACTTAGAAAATGAATAAATAGTAATGTAAATATATTGAAGTGGTCTGGATCCATGCTTCTTGTACACATTCAGTCAACAATGGGTTTTGACCAATAACTTCGTCAAAAAGAAAGAGAAATCCTTAATGGAAGGGACAAAGAAATCGTGTGAACCAGAGATGGATTTTTGTCTCGGTGTCATCAGTCCTCATTGGAAGGGGAAGAACTTGACTTGATTAAGGTCAGCTCTGGCCAGCATATGCAATCCGTGATTTGCATTGTTTCAATTTATCTATGGCATGAAGTTGATCTGGGAGAGTAACTTTTAAAAAGCCAGCAGGAAGAAAGAGGATCCTGATATTTGTAGCACTGATGATTACTGCTTCCTTGCTCTCATCAAGGATGATAAGACTGCTGGGAATATGGAAGGAAATAAAAGACTCGATATGTTTCAGAACTGATTTGCTATGAATGTCTTTACGATACTTTATCTTATGCTGCTGATTAGGGGCATTACCTGATAATTAGGATAGATCCAAGGGTATTCTTTGACAATGGGCACAATCAACTTTGTCATGGATCTGTAATATATGAAGAGCAAACAAGGGGCTAGAGGCCAGGCATCTCAACAATGTAAAAAAGCCTTATTTTAAAGATGTATTTGTTCCTACTACTATTGTTACCTCCATATTTTTATTTATCATCAGTGTTGTGAAGCCCACTAGTAACTAGATTTTGTGATTTCATAACTTTGTGGCCACTTCTGCAAAGCCCAGGTTTGTGGTTTTGATTTTAAATTACATCTTTTGACAACTGTACATTTCAAATGCCTTGTGTATATAGTTCAGCAATAAGGCAAAGTCTGGTATGCTCAGCCAAATTGTGCCCTGCATAGTGAACTTCATTGCTTGTGCTTTCCCATAGCAGTGGGAGATGACCTAAACTAGTTAAGAACTGGAAATGCACACTGACATTTTTAATGATCCAGCTGAAAGAAAATGCTTGGGGAAGTCAGTGAAAAAAGCTGCTTGTATATTTCTCTTGATGTTTAAGCCAGCCATTGCTGTTCAGATTTTTTAAAAAAGATAATTCTAAGTGCTCAATTTAAACACGAGGAGCAGACTTCCAAATGCAGGCGTGGATGCATGCCCTTCCCCTCAAATGCCCTTCCCCTTTTGCATTTCTTACATACCCATTTTTGTGGGTACTCGCCACGTTCAGGCCTGCAAACCAATGAGAAGCATGTGTGGTGCAAGTGAAGATGATGTTTTTCATAATCAGATTTTGAAAGATTTGTTCTAGGTGCAAAAAAAAGGTTGAAGTTGGATTGCAGTGCTCACCCAGAAACTTTGCCAGCTGGACCTGAAGACATTATGAGATTCACACTTATATATGTGTCTTTGCTGAAACCTACTTCTTTCCAGCACTCGGTTCTGTGGGGTGCAGGTGAAAAAAGGTTTGGGGATCTTTCTTCTGATGTGTCAGTGCCCATGAAGGCTCTTCCCATGTATAAGTGCTGGTGCCTTAGCCCTAAAAATGAACAGAAATGTTTGTATATGATTTTGGATGCAGCAGGTTTTTTTCTCAAGAAGTGAATTTCAAAGAGATAAAAAGAAAATATTTCATGGTGCAGATTACTCAGGACAGTTTTACATATAGTACCCTTCATATAGACATGATTGTTTTGTAATGCTCTCTCTGTCTTTCTTTGCAATATAACCTTGCAACAGTTTTAAGATCAAATATAGTAAGACAGGCCAAATTTATACTATGCCATAGTATTTTTAAAAAATTATAGTGAAATAAAAACACACAATTACATTATTCGACAATTAAGACAAATACTTACTTGGGAGTCAGCCTCACTTCAGAGTCTGTGGGAAGGAGTTGCAACTAAAATGTAAAAGTTTGAATTCTAGCAACTCTTGCCCCAGTTCTCCTTCTGCTGACAAAACTTATATCATCACAAAGTTGTGATGGCAACATCTGTTCTTTTCCACTTGCATGCTTTAAGTTACTATAAAAAATTCTAGGGCAACTACTAAGAACATTTGTGCCTCATTTAGATAAAGCCCAGCTAGAGCCTTCCTGATGGCCTGCTGAGCAGATAACCTCAGACTTTTTGCATGAGATGCAGTAAGATATAATTGTCCTCAAATGTGTTCCCACTGAGTTAGGAAAATGCCAAACCATAATTGCATCCAACTCAGAGCATTTGATGTATAAAAGAATAAGATTGTTTTACAAGTGGCTCTTGCCATGCTAAATTTCACATTGAATTTTAGTGGTCAGTGTAAAAACTGAGTTCAAAGACGGACTTCTCAAATGTTCCACATTTTTAGTTGTCTTTTGAAAATAATTATATCACAACTCTGGAGCCAAAGGTCTTTAGCCATAACTAACACGTACCTTTCTCTGCCTTTCTGCTTTTTTTTCTATATGTGTGGCATTTGTACGTAGGAGATGCTTCTGAAGGATCTCTAATTTAAAACTCTTTGTTGTAAATACTAGGGATAACTTGCATATATATTTTATTTTGGTAAGTGTTTTGTAACATTGTACCTTCCGTACATTGCTTTGTGCATCTCACCCCATGTGTGTGCTGTTACACATGTTGTAAATGAAGTGTCCTGGCTGCAGAGCAGAGGGATTGGCTGTTGACGGCTGAAGTACAATGTATAGGACTGCAGTGGCTTGATGTGCATTTGTTCTGGAGTAACTGCATTGCAAGGTTTATTTACTCTTTGAACGTTGTTTGTCAAATGAATCTATTTTCCGGAAATAAGTACAAACTTACATTCCTATTATTTTTCTCTTATTGTACATGTTTGAATTAAATAATATACAAAGCTGAAGTTCTTCATCTGTGTCTTATAAAACTTTATTGTGCAATTTTTAAATTGTTGTGAGTTTTTTATTGTCTACAAAATTTCCCTTGTGATGCAAAAATGTATCAATGGTCATATTTCTTGTCATATTTTAAAGAAAAAAGTCACACTCTCCTCTCTTGGTTTCCCAGTAACTGCTTCAGTACTTCCCAGCACAAGTTCATTTTAACAATGACTAAGCCTGGTTCTGGTATTGAAGTCTTCATTGTTCAGGCAAAACCCGCCCTTGCTGCTGTCTCAGCCTGTGACTCCTGTGCTTTACCTTGAACTGGCAGAGGGTTCATACTGTACCCCTTGGAATACATACAAATGCAGCTTCTGTGTTAATAAAGCTCTTGCTAACAGAGGATGGTGACTTAAGTACTGCAGTGCAGGTAAGGAGGATTAAATTTTATTTTCTTTGGAATGAAAGCAAAACCATTTAAAAAGTTTCACCCAGAAGACACATTCTGCAAATATGTGTGAACAGGCTTACCTGCCTGCTTGATAGAGCAATGAGCAACACAGCTGGGGATTCAACTTCTCTGATTCGGGGAAGATTTTGTATCCCATTAGTCTGACAGGGCAGAGGGCCACATCTGAAAGGTGTGCCTGTGTCCTTCCTGCTCCAGGCTGTGTCAAAAATTGTGTGTTGCTGAGACACGTCAGCTTTCACCAAAAAACATAGTTTGCTGAAATCTTTTCATCAGAAGTGTTTTGGCAAGTTCAAATGCTGGCACAATAGTTGGTTTGCTAATTCTTTACCCGTCTTTCCAATATCCAGGCTCTTAGGTTTCTTGGTTCACCTCAAAGATTAGAGTTCCTCAGGCCTCCCAAGGTGGCTGCTGCTGTGGTGGGATAGGTGCTGAGTGCTCCAACATTAAAGTGAAAGGCTCAGTTTGAGCACTTAGTGAGAGAGATTGGATGACAGAAAAACAAACCCTAAGCAAACACTAGAGTAGGATGTTGCAGTCAACAGGTTTTCTAAGGACTCCGTGGTTCATCTGGCCAGGGTGAGTTCATGTGTGCATTTTCTTTCATGCTTGGGCAGTCAGGCTAAATCCTGTAGATTGTTCTATACTATCAGCTTTTAAGTTCCTTACGAGCTGATCTATCAGAGCTTTTAGCTTGCACAGAAATAGCACTGCTTGTCTTTGACTTTTTTGTTGTTGTTTGTTTAGGTTTTTTCCAAAGGCTGCATAATGATCTGTGCTTGGTAACAGAGACAAGGACTCGGGCATTTATATTTTCCAGAATCAAAGGAGAAATGAAAAACTCAGTAATGAGAAACAGCACACCATGTAGCTTGTAAGGAAAGCACACAAATACCCCTTACACAAATAAATATGTTTATAAATGCTTTACAAAATCCAGTTACTCTAACAATCTAGAGGATATATAATTGTGAGACTATGACAAAACTGTATAAGCTGTCAGCACAGCATGTTTTTTCTTAATCTTAAGTCTCCATTCAGTTCACTGCAATCAGAACTTGTCCAGTGCCTGGGGTTGAGAACTCACCCACTGCCACTATCAGGTATTTAGGCTCTGATTTTAAAAACAGACATTTGTGTGTGTGTGTATTTGTATAAATGTGTTTACACTGACACCTCCTTTATAGACTCCAAGTGGCATCCCCCAAATGTCTCTGCTGGCACCTACAGCAGGTTGCACCAGACAGGTGACCCACACCCATCACACCTTCCCTCTCTTTACATTACATCCTACATTTCTGTTGTTCATCTTGGGGTGTATGCATGATTGCATGACACCTGGACAACATTTTATCTGCGTCATTTTAACGTTTTAAGCATTCAGAGTGGAACACCAGCAACGGAAGCCAAACTGTTCTGCAGACAAGCAGAGGTTTGAAGGTGTCCATCCACATCACTGGAGTCACATCAGTGAAGTTCAGAAGGGCAGATCTGAGAGGGCAGAGGTCAGCAGAGGAAGAAGTACCACTGCTCTTCAAGGGCTGAATTTCTCTCCAAACACAAGGTGATGTAGGATTTATCAACTCTTTCTTCCAGGAATTTTTTTCAGGAAAGCTGAAACTGCTCAAGGGGAAAGGAGGGAGCCCCAGGTACACCATGGCCCCTTCCTATAAGTACACCCCAGACTTTAGAGATACTGACTCACTGAAAAAGTGTCCAGAAGCTGCTCTGCTACTAAGGTCAGGTACATCTCATTAACCATCTCTCTCATTGTCATTGCTGTCATATTCATCTAACAGGGGTGACTAGCACAGCAATCAATCTAAAAACTCCTACATCTCCTGCCTTTCAGATGAAATGTTTTTTAAGAGCAAATGATGAACTCTTGCTCCTGTGTAATTATTTTCAAGTCGTCATTCTGTGATGAGACAAGGTACTAAAAAGCAGCTGAAGGAAACATTTGTCTTTAAGGCTGTTTCTACAGCAGTTGGTTGTCTGCTAAAAATGCATCAAACCAGACTAACTGCGGAGTCCATCAAGGGAGGGCTAACTAATGAATCATGTTATTCCTATCTGGTAGGGTAGGCTGTTTTTTGATGACTGAAACTTTTAAACGAGAGAGGAGGCTGAGGCTAAGCAGCCTTAGAAAATTTCAGATGGTGCTTAGTGGGTTGTTCGTTGTGGCTCTCCTTTCCTCTTCTCAGTCAGCACAGCAGCGAGGTTAATGTGGCTACAGAAGGTCATTCAGGTAGAGCAGCGAATTGCTGCACATGGTCCTTCCTTTTCTTCAGAGCTTGGTGGACACGATGTCCCAGGTTCAAGCCAGGGCACCTCAAGTCATGCAATATTTTGGTGTCGCCACAGGGTGGTGGTGAAGATCTTACAGAAAACTTCGTTTCTCAGCGGTGCTGAGGGAACGTTCTTTGATTTGTGCAGAGCACATGTGTCGCGTCTTTGCGGTGTGGTGACACCCTCAGACACTGCAGTCGCTTGAACCAACAAGGGTGAATTAAGGCCACTTCCTCTAACACATTAACTCCTGTTACATTTGGTTTTATCCTTCGTGTTGATGATCAGCATTTAAGGAGTTGATGATAAGCTCAGTTGACTTCCACTAGTCCTTAGACAGCAGCAGTTTCAGTAGTTTCAAGAAGACACAGTTAAGAGTTGAGTTACGGCTTTTTTCAAATTAGTTACCAATAACGTATAATTTAGTAGCCCAATAGCTTTGACTGTTGCTTGAATAGCTAGATAGGGAGCCTGCTAACTATACATGAAAAACTTTGTAATTCTATTTACTTTAATTCAACCTTGTTACTTCTTTTCCATAACCACCTAATAATTGTAATGCCACGTTCTCAGCATTTTTAGTTTTAATTTCTGTAGTCTTTGTACCTATATCCATTGTAAATTACCTGATTCAGAAATGAACTTCATTACATATTTTAGCAGCACAATAATAGTGTGAGACATGCCTTCCTTCCCAAAAATCAATGAAGCTGTCAGAGGCTAACATTTGTGTGATGTATTTGTACAAAGGAGCAGGGAAATAAAAATTTTTAAATCCATTTTAACAATTTTCTTTCATGTAACACTGGTAAAAGCCAAAGTACAGAGCACTTCAGCTTAATATTGGAATAAATAGAAAGATTCCACTTTAAACCTCTGTTTTAATTATTGAACAGCTCTCAAAATTAAATCACTGACCTTTGAGAATTTAGTGACCAAACAAGTGCTTGTCCTCAAGGCACATACCCGAGTGTGCATTCCTTTACATGAAGCTTTTACACTCAGTTTAAAGATGCCCAAGAACACTGCAAGTACCAAGTGAATGAGGTAAGGACAAAGGTCCCATATATGTGATGATGATATTGATGTCAGCTTGTGGAGTGGAGCGCATGTATGGGGATCACACTGTCTATTCTTTAAGCAAGGAACACTTCCTTAGACAACTGGGAATGGGGGTTTCTGTAAGTGGACACAGACTGTTGGACTTCTCTGTGGGATGCACCATATCCTAACAGCATGATACAGAGCACTTCTTCCTTTTGCACTCTTCAGGAGTCCTTTGACTAAGGCAGCAGATGTTTATATACCTCAGAAGATGAATGTTTTATCTATTTTCACCTTTCTTTAGTGCCAACCAGCAGTAGCAGACTAAGTGGGATTTTTCTGATGGGTGATCAAACATCTCTGAGTAAAGCCATTGGCAAAGACACCATAAATCATTTCTAATAGTGGTTGCAAAATGGGGAACTTTTCAGAACACGGAATAAAATGATTAAGGAACATGTCCCCAAAATTAAAGTCTTACTCTATAAATCAGGTTAGGGGTGTAATTATTCTTATTGAGGACATGCTGGTGTCTCTCTACATGGTACTTGTATGCATTGTTTCATGAGAGTGAGAAATGGTGGTGAAGAGGTTAAAGAGAAGACATCATTTTTTAGTCAATGCTAGTTAATATTTCAAAAGGAATACTGATCTTACTCCTCATTAATAAAATAACCAATTCCAAAACTAATTGTGTAAAATTTACTCATTCTAACAATCACCTTTACCTGTTTAAGTACTTAACCTATATAGCCAAAGCTTCTATGCATTAGACATTTATGGACTCCATTAGACATTTATGAATTCCCAATAAACAGGTATTAATTTTGTTGCTATTTACTTTTTATTCCTCAGTCTAATCTCTTCCCAACAATTGCTCTTACACTCAATTAAACCAGCTGTGTCCAGGATTAAGTCTTTATGTATTTCAATGGGCCTATATTAAAAGACATTTTATAGGAGAGACTCTCTAGTGAAAAGATAAATATAAGCTGGACTTTTAGTAGCAAAGTTATATGAATTGGGAGAACCCAGCTAAAGACTTGTTTTTGCAAAAAAACTCTCTTACTTGACTCCTCTCACCTTTGCCCTCATTTCACTCTGCTCCCACTCTGACCCCTCCTCTGAGGTCATTCAACTTATTAACCCAGG
>VYXC01003766.1:532153-573037 GCA_013397175.1 Platysteira castanea | reverse complement strand
AAAAAGTAGTGATTGCTTTGTGGCGAATGAGGGGTTGAATTGCCTTACCTCCCATGGCACCATCTCCTGGGAGATGAGAAGTACAACCTTCCAGTCACAAGTAGGTGCAGGGAGAAATGCGGATGGAGAATTGGGTAAAGCGAATGTTTTAAATATATAATGATGCTATGACTGGTATCTCCATTAAACAATTATTTAAAATAGCACTGAGTAGTCTCTAGGACTAATTAATGCTATATAGAGATTTATAAATAAAACAAAACAGAAGAATAGACATGGTGAAAACCCATTTCCTTATTTTCCTCCCTCCACCACCCTGCACCCCCTTCTAAGGTAGACACAGGCAGATGTACTTTTTCTTTCTTAAACATTTCAGCCAAAGCCATAAAACCTATCTAAAGAATGAAAAGCTGGATTGTACTGCTGGCTATTGTAGTCAGCACAGCAGAAACACAAAAACAGGATGTCTGCACCCAAGGGTATCCTGGCATCCCTGGCAATCCTGGGCACAATGGCATACCTGGTCGTGATGGACGTGACGGGTCAAAAGGAGACAAGGGAGATACAGGTACTATGTTCAGAATGAATTATTTAATGTATCAAATGCAAGGCCATTCACTCCCAAATCTGTCTGTAGTTACTCTGCATGAATGGGATTATTCTACCTAGCCTTCAGAAAACATTTCCGACATTGGTCACTTATCTGTTTGAAGAAGGAAATATAAAGAAAGGCTTAATAATGAAAGCAAGACAGCTAGTATTATGGAGATGTCAGGTTCATGGGATAAAAACAAAAGGAAAAAAAGTCTTTACCTTCTATTGTGGGAATACTTTTAAGTCTATTTGAAAATGTTAAAGCCTGCAAACCTACTTCTTCTCCTCTAAGATAAAAACTATATTTCTGCAAAGAGCTTTAAGCCCAGTAAACAGAAAAAGCAACAAATGATACCTTGTTTGGTGTAGTAGGAAGTATGCAGTGGTGAGAAGATTTCTCTTATCTAAATTATACATTTGTAGGACTTGATTCTGAGTGTGCCTAGTTGCTGTAACTCAAGAGTCACTAGAGTAAGTTCAGGAATGGAGACCATTGAAAAACAATGTAGGATTCATGTCTGCTCCAGCAGGCTATAATAGATATTTGTGTGAGATATCAAAGCCAGATATAATCTCAGCATCCTAAAGCTAATCACCCCCATAATACTTTAAGCCTTAGGTTAATGATGGCCCTTGCATCCATGCTGGAATATCAAGGCCAGGGTTGCACAAGGTGATAAACCTGCAGGCATGTGGACATACCACACTTCATCACCTTTTAAAATATAGAAAGAAACAAAGATTTTCATTAGCATCTTAGTAGGCACATACACTTAAATGCCCTCTTTTTCTGTATGCAGCGTTCCAGAAAGGTCTGAAAAATAGAAAATCTTGATCTTACTTATTTTCATTTAACTTATAAAGGGCCTTCCTTCACTCCAGTGAGTTAGCACAGGACACCATTTGATTCTGATAAACTCCCCAACTGTTTTTCCTAAATTAGTCTATTATGATGACTATACTGACTATTCTTTGTTTGAACAAAGTGAGGTGGCTGTACCATTCTTTATATCTACATACATACATCCTTGTGGTTTAATACATGAAAGTTAATTCTGTTCCTTACCAAGTCAATGAAATTTCAGCAGTTCCTGGGATGCGCCCATTGTGCAGAAAACTGCTAAAGAACTGTTCTCTGGTCCATATGGCTGGAGAGCTTCTCTTGAAATATGGTTACAACCAAACTGCCAACTCTGTTTTTCTTCCATTGCTGCACTCTGAATGCAAATCCAGTTATTTGATCATGGACCACTTGGTCATCTGTATTACATCTGTACCACAGAAGTAACTTCTATAATTGCTCTCTTTAGAGCAGTGCAAAGTCCATGTCATGCTAGGTAGAGGGATCAAGAGTGTGAATGCCTTCCTTAATTCTACAGGCAATATTATTCCACTGTAATGATCCATTACCATCGGTCAAACTCCTGCGCATGTCTCTTCTTGAGGCAGGAACTTACCATTCATAGCATCATAGAATCATTACAGCTGGAAAAGACCTCAAAGATGATAGGGTCCAACCATTACCCGGCACTGCCAGGCCCACCTCTAAACTATGTCCTTGTTTCACTGCTAGGCTTCCTGCCCCTGCAATGCTTCTCGCTGAATGTGGCTTCCTCACTCCATTTCCACTGATGGAGGCAACAAGAGAAGAAGTTTTCACATTGGTGGTCCTCACCAGGATATAGCGACTCCACATATCTCAATAGCTCACCTCTTTATGTCAAGGATTCCTTCTGCACCCAAAAAGCACCATCCTCAAGCACAGTTTCTGTGCTCTTTGTCAATCTCTCCATAAGATAAAAGTATCAGCAGTGGCAGCCACTAAAAGTCAGGAATAAGAGTATGTTTTGCATTAGTGTTTGCCCAGGATTGAAGAGGAAGGATTAAAGAAGGACTCTTTCCAAATTTTCTGGTAATTTGTTTAATGAAAATCTTTGTTATTTCTGTACTAGGTGAACCAGGAGTTCCTGGCAGTCCAGGAAAAGATGGTGTCAATGGAGAGAAAGGCGAACAAGGTCAGAGAAGAAGTGTTTCAATTTAATATTTGTCTATGAACTGCTGCCCTTGTGTTTGTGAACTCATCATACAACCTCCTCTATTTTCAGTTCATTACTACTGTTAAATTCTCTCATTTAAATTGAGAACAGCCAACAGTACAAACAGCATTATTCCTAACATGAGAAGCCAAAGACTCTTGTGCATAATTGATCAAGTTCTTTTCCTACTGGATTGAGCATACGTTCTTTATGATGTCCTTTGTCTATCAACTGCTAAAATGCCTTTCACATCATGAGATCTTCATCTTCAAAACCTTGTGCAGCAACCAGAGGAGTTTTGAAGGCTTTGATCTTCAGACCAAGAGTGGATGAAGGATAAATAAAGCATGGGGTGGCAAGTAACCAGGACAAAAAGCCTTTACTTGTGCTGCAGTAGCAATCTAGCTAACCCAAGAAAAGCTCCATCACGTAGAAATTATAGAAACACCTGGCAAGTGAGCTCAGGGTGTTGTCAAAAAACCCCCTTCCTCTGAATAATTGTGAACCATCTCAATCATTTTTTACACCAAAGGCTGTAAACAAGTGTCTGGACAGATGCTACTTTTGTATGAGATGATGTGAGCTGGCAGTGTTATCATCAGGCCATAGACAACCTTCCTTTGTTTGAATTTATTCTTGCTGCTGTCAGCCAGAGCACCTGTTTTCTAACAAAATAACAGACTCTTCAGATATTATGCTTATCCTGCACTTAAATGTATGAGAAACTGTGTCTGCAGTGAGCACAGTATGTACAGCAGAGACGCACACCTGCACATATATTTCCTCATGCTGAAACTCAATTTGTGCCTTTCAGTGGAATATCACAAGGAAGTTGTGGGGTTGTTTTGTTTTGTTTTTATTATTATTTGTTTTTTGTTTTGTTTTTCCTTTTAGGAACCAACGGAACTGTTGAAGAGAAGGGGAACAAAGGAGATAAAGGAGAAAGAGGACCACCTGGGAAACTGGGACCAAAAGGATTCATAGGATCAGTGGGTTACAAAGGTCAGAAGGGAGAGCTGGGACTGCAAGGACAAAAGGGGTTAAAAGGAGACATTGGACCCATAGGTCCAAAAGGGACAAAGGGTGAAATTGGCCATCCTGGAAGAGTTGGTTTCCCAGGGCCAATTGGCCCGATTGGTAACCCAGGTCCTAAAGGTGATACTGGAGGTATAGGGCCACAGGGTAATCCAGGAGTTCAGGGGGAAAGAGGCTTGAAAGGAGACAGAGGAGACAAGGGGAACGTAGGTGCCCCAGGAGTCCTGCCAAGGAGTGCTTTCAGTGTTGGCCTTACAGTCACCACCAAGTTTCCCCCTCCAAATCGCCCGATCAAGTTTGACAAGGTGCTGTATAACAGTCTGAATGACTTCAACTCAGCTACTGGCAAATTCACCTGCAGACACCCCGGTGTTTACTATTTCACCTACCACATCACTGTCTACTCAAGGAATGTGCGAGTAGCTCTTGTTAAGAATGGCATCAAGATGCTGCACACGATGGACAGGTACCAGAGCGGAGAGGACCAGGCCTCGGGAGCCGCCATCCTCGAGCTGCAGGGAGGAGACGAGGTGTGGCTGCAGGCCCACCAAGGAGAGGCTTTCAATGGGCTGTTTGCAGACAGTGATGACGATACCACCTTCTCTGGGTTCCTCCTGTTCAGCACTGGTGACCCGCTGGAGCCACTGCTGTGACCCACCCCGTAACTCTGCGTTACCCCTGAATGCTGCATGTCTGTGCCCTTCAGCCCTCCCTAAGAAAGTTGTTAGCTGCTGGACAGTTCCTACTGGATTCAACAGAAAACAGACAGTTGGATTCAGGAACAGCTTCTGCACAAGAGGGAACAGCTTCTGCACAAGAGAGGGCAGCTCTTCAGAATCTACAGTGCTGGGCTTAACACATTTGTGGTTTGGTGACTTACTGTAGGTGGGTACCCCAGTTCCGAAGAAGAAATGTTTTAACACAAAGTGGAGTGAAATAAAAGACAAAAGTTCCAGAATTATGTCATGTGGGTCCCTGACATCTTGTATAAACAAGAAGCAACAGTTACTTCCAAGCCAGTTTATATCTTCCAAGGTGGCACGTGTAGATGGACTTGAAACTTGGTTAGTTTGTATCCAACCACTTTAAAATAATTTTGAACTTGAAATTAGTGTAGTTTGATACCTCTACAGAGACTGCTTGTTGTGTGGTGCAAGCAAGTTTTATTGTAGGTGGGTGGATTTTACAGCTTTTAAATATGGTTTTTTGCTCTGTGTGTAGTCACAGGTCTGAAATTGAGCAAAATGGAGTGTTAGGAGAAAGTGCCATGTGGATTCCCTGATGAAGGCAGATATAGGCCAGTGCAAAAAATACAGCATAAAGCTGCTGTACTTTAGAATTAGCAAAACAAATTCTCCCAGTTGAAAAATGATATTTGATCAACACTGAAGTAGCCATGCCAGAGAACTGATCAAGAGATACTTCCTGTGCCATAAAACATTAATTCTGTGATTTTTTTCCCCAGAATTTTCATTTTCTTTTTTTACCTCTCTTCTCCTAAAACTCAAAAATATTAAAAAAAAATGTTGGGAGGTCTCATTCACTTCTCTTAGAAGAAGAGAATAAAGTAGAGATGCCAATGGAGATGGGTTAGCATCATGAAATTCAGCGCAAATGCAGTGTTGGGAGCGTAAGGCCTGGCTCCCATCAGCAAGGAGCCAGGGGGACAGGGGAACCTGCGCATGTTCCCACAGTAGTTGAACCCCGATCACACCGAGCCCAAACGAAAAGGGCACGGTGGGCTTATTCAGGAGGAACAGCTGCACGTCTCAAATGACAGCGAGGGAGATCCAAGGGCACTGAGGCGGAGGAAAGGGCTATGTGAATTTTTCAGCAAGACGAAGTTTTTTCCTGTAAGCCACAGGCTGCAAGTTTGTATCACAGAAACACCTAGACAAAAACCTGTTTTTAAATGGCCTTAGGTTTAACTGGAGAAAGTGTAGGACAGGTATCAGGGGGCAGAGGCCCCGGTGCGGCCGGGTCGGGCGCTGGTGAGCCGGGAAGCGGGTCAGGCCGGGTGAGCGCTGACAGCCCGGCGCAGAGGCGCCCGGCAGGCTGAGGGGCGCTGGGAGTCGGGAGCTCCGCCTCGCTCCGCCTCGCTCCGCCTCCTGGTGCCGCTCCTCCCCTCGGCGCGGAGGCGCGGAGGTCGCGGCCGAGCGGGGCGTCCGGAGGCCGCGGCCGGGCCCGCTCCGGCAGGAGGCGGCCCTGGCTGCTGGCAGCCTCGTGCTTTGCTCTGCTTTTGCGAACCTTTTTAAGGGAAATTTTTTTTTGGCGTAATTTTTCTCTTGTGTGTATTTTTTTTTTTTTTTTAAATAAGAGTTTATATTGGTTCTAGCAAACCCAGACGTTGTGACTTCTGGACACAGAAGCGTTTGACAGTGATGGCCTTGTGCGTGGGAACGCTCAGAGCCTCAGTGGTGCCCATATGTCCATAAAGTGAGATTACCCCTTCCCCTGCCAGCCCTGCCCTGGCTGTGCCGTCGTTCCGGTGGCAGTGCCGTGCCACTGCACTCCGGCAGTGCTTCAGGAGCAGCCACGCTGCTCACATCCTCTTGCCTGGGCATTATTCTTGACGTTTTGCCTATGGCAAAGGAAGGATTTGTTTGCTGATTTGGTGACACTTGGGTTTTCTGATGCGTATCTTTTTAGGGTAGGTCAGGGACGTTTGTGAATGTGTGTCCAGGGAATCAACAGGCTCCCGGAGAGGGTGAGATGGCACAGTGCATACAGAATAGGTGCAGCTGTAACATCCAGGTGTTTGCCTGCTGACTCGGCTGTTCGGGCCATGGTGCCCAGCCTTGGTGGAGCTGTTGAACTTAGATTCAACGAGGACAAATCTGACCTCTGTTTATAATCTGGCACTTGCTTGGGGAACCTTTCTTCTGGTTCTTATGCCTTTGCAAGCACACTGGTGTAAGTCTTGCTTCAGGAAATAACCCAGTTAAATACTGTTCATTGGCTGGTCTAGGGAAGGTGTTCCGGATGATTCACTTGGCCCACAGTTCTTTTGGAATAGAGGTGCACATTTTAGGCACACAGAGAGGCTGTGCCAGGTAGGGTGTCAATGCTGAGGCCAAGCAAAGAGAAAAATGTTTCAGCCATGCAGCCAGTGCCATTAAAGAACAGAGAGAATTGCACCAGGCTTTTTTTTTTTTTTTTTTTTTTTTTTTTTTTTTTTTGTAATTTTTAAATTTTTATGTTAAACTTGGTATCATATGTAAGAGAAGTTCCATGCCTAATTTACCTCTAAGAGGAGATACCTCCTGGTCACAGAGCACTATATGTTTAGAAAGAGCTTGCTTGAGCAAGCTGGATGATGATGTAGGGCAGCTCCTGACCTGGAGTTGTCAGGAATATTGCAGGACACTGCATCATCTGGCTGAAGATCTGAGTAAAGGGACAGTCTTGAGTCTATTACACAGCAAGCATTTTTCAAGGATGCTGTGATACAAGTATATTTATGTTTGTGTGTATGTGTGTATAGATATAAAAATACCTTTTTCAGTGTTCACTTCAGTGCAGTTCCTGTTCCCAAATAATAAATTAAAACATGGGAAGTGTGAGGAAAAGTTTTCTTTCTTGAGCAAAAAAAGAAGGTGCTTTTAGCAACAGTGACAGAAAGAAAATAAGAAAAAGCAACCCAGAATGTCCCAGATATGCACTTGAAGGGTTGCTTTTGCTTCAGAATATATACTTGTACAGACAGGCTGTCAATTTGTAGCTTTTTGTTTTATTTGGATAAATACTTGCAAGCTATATGCAAACCTACATCTGACTGCTATAATACAAACAGTGTGCAGAAAGTGCATTAAAAACTGACTGGACTGCAGATTTGAAAATCCAGATAGTGATTTTTAGATACTGAGGTTGAATTTGGGACAGGATAGATGTGTGAAATTATGTACCTTTCATAGTTCGTTGATGTAATTTTGAGGTAAGGAGATGCTCATGTTGTAGCTGGGCAGTTGCAAAGGAAGTGTGTTGCTTGAAGAGATGCTGTTTTAACTTAAATGAAATTAAGGAATTTTTAGGATAGGGTTTTTCACCCAAAGGATTGTTGAGCACTGGAACAGGCTCCCCAGGGAAGTGGTCACAGCACCAAGCCTGACAAAGTTCAAGAAGTGTTTGGACAGTGCTGTCAGGCACATGGTGTAACTCTTGGAGAGGGTGCTGTGCAGGGCCAGGAGCTGGACTTCAGTGATCCTTGTGGGTCCTTTCTGTCCCCTGGAATAAAACACAAAACTTTTCCTAACAGTGTTAAAAAGATAATCTAAAAGCAAATATTTAATTGAAAGCCTTCAAGGTGCACAACATGGTGATGTACATATGTAGTTCTACAATTTTTATAAGGTTAGTTGATTAGTATACCTATCAAATATTGTCCAATAGAAGAGCTGTTGGGTTAGGTAATTTCTCCCCTGGATTCAGCCCCATTGGAGCCCCCCTCCTGATCTTCTGACTCTTCATTTTGTTATCTCTGTGGTACATGGTGCAAAATAAAGTGTCCTTGCTAAACTAACAGGCAAGACTAAACAGAATTTCAAGAATGCATCAATAAGAGTTTGTTATCTGTGAGAAAGAGAGCTGGAAAAGTACTAGAAGTTATAACTATATATTAACAGTCTACAAACCTACAGATACACGAAGAATACATAAAACCCAAAAATCTTTATGCATCACTTCCAGCTCAGGGGATTCTGTGATTCTTTGAAATCTTTTTACTGTTGTAGGTCTGCATTGTGGAACTTCTCTATCTGCTAGCGTTAGTAATTTCATTTGATCAGTGGTAGAACCATTCTACCTCTCTTCCACAAATGGAGAACATAAGTGTTATATGCATCTACCCTGCACAAATAAGTGTGTTTACCCTGCCCTGTGGGACAGGGCCAGGCTTGGTAGGAACTTCAGGAGTAAAACTGTTCACTCCATAAACATCTTCAGTTGTTGTTGATTATTCCTTTGCGTTCTGCTTCCACTATTTGGGGTTTATTTAGTGAGCCTGAGACAACTGTCCTATTGCCTGCAGTCCCTTGGTATAACTAGTGCTGCTGGCCAGTGAAGCTAGGGTCATTTTGGTAAAATTCTGTAGTGATAAGTCAGGCTTGAAACAAAGGTGCAGGAATCAAGGAGGGTAACAGTGATGTGTTTTCACTGTGTTCTGCACTGCAGGGTCTGTTTGGTGTTCCAGAACTGAGCTGTCCAGAAGGATTTCAAGAAGCTCAGGACAAAGCATTGCAAGAATCGGAACAGCTTGTCCAGAAGGCATGTTCAACACCACCTGGGCCAGAGACTGTAATGATCTTTGATCAGCTTTCAGATAGCTTGTGCAGAGTAGCAGACTTGGTACGTTACTTTATTTGTTTTTACATAAATTGTTTTAAACTGACTGAGCTTACACCATGTTGTTCCATTTTATGATTTTCTGCACTGCAGTAAATAGTAGATCAGCTCTGCTATTTAAAAATGAAGTTTTGTGTTAAGTCAGAAAATTAAATTGATTGAAAGTGAATGACAAAGGCTTTTACCAAATGATAGCTAAGTACAAATCCTGTCAAACTGTCCAGTTTTTTTTGAGACAGATGGAAAAATAGTGTAGAAGCCACAACAAGAAAAACAACTGTAAAATCATACTCAAGTTTCTGCTGTGATAATAATACATAAGCTCTCCAGTGTCATTTATATTGTGGAAAAGAGGGTTTTGATTTCCAAGTTAAAGTTGGAGTGGTAATGCACATGTTTTAAGTTATGATCGTTTATAGGTGAAGGTCCATAAAGAACTTTCAGATTAAAAGCAGCAGATGAAACTCAACAGTATCCCTTTTTTATTAACACAAGAAAAAGGCAGCTATTTCCTAGATTGTAGTTTTTGTGGTCCACAGGTTTAGAGTACTTGGTGTGATATTTTCTATCACAAAACGTTAAGTTTAATAGAGCATTTCATATTGCTCTCTGGAAACTGTTTGCTCAAACTGTATCTATCAAAGCATCATTCTTTGTTTGAAGAAAGCAGAACCAACCTTCATACTGAAATCAGTTCTTATTAAATAGGTCAGTGAGTTTTTTGACTTGGACTTTCACACTTGAATGTCTCTGTGTGTTTTCAATTCTCCAGTCTTGTTTCTTATTCTTTTCTAGATTTAAGACATCTTTTTTGCCGAGCACTTTTTCCTTCTGAAAGTACTTACAAGCTCTGTCAAGTCACTAGTTCTTATGTTTTGTGTAGACTATACCTAATTCTGCCTAATGAATTAATACCTAAGTAAAACACTAATGTCAGAATTCAATAGCCATAGTTTTGTATCAGTTTGCTGAGTTAAAATTACCTCCTTTGTACTATATTGAGGTTTTTGATGTTCAAAGATGCACAGTTTGCAGAACTGTCTGGAAGTAATTTGGTGATTGTTATCTGTTGTTAGGAATTTTGATATTTGTCATTCAGCCGCTTTTCTGTCAGTATTATACAGGATTTTAAAACGGAATTCTAAGAAGTAAAAATCTCAAGTGCGTAACATTTCTAAGGCTGCCTTTTCAATCAAACTGCAGTCATATTTTGTACTGTCAGCTTGTTGCATGTACTTTTGGTAAAATCATGCTGAATGTTTTCAGTGTATTCCTAGACTTTAATTTATTCCTAATCTTTTAAGTCTTTGTCATTTCAATGCCAGAACTTCCCTGAATTCATGTCTGCAGTCATGGAAGCCCCTAGCTACCCAGCCCCCTTTTAGCATCCTTCTAGCCTTATGAACCTCCTGAAGTATTTGGAGACTTACAAAAAAGCAGCATTTCTTTCTGTTAGGAAATATGCACATTTGGTGCTGTGCTTTCTTCTTAACTAGAAATTTTAGTGTTAAAAATCTTTTTAAATAACATTTAAATACATTGGAGTAGCTCTGTATTGTAAGGACTCTAAGATACACACTATATTTAAAATGTTTTAAGAAATGTATGAATTAATCATATTTATTGGAAAGACACAGGCAGTGTGTGGTTTAATAATTGTCAGCAAAGTCATCGAATCAGCTTTAGGTCTTAGACAAAAAAAAGGCAAATTCTACAAAATGATTGCATAGAACTGTAGAAATAAATATTAATATAAATGGAACTTTATGAGTGCAATTTGTTTATAAGCTAGGATTTTTAAAAATTTGTCTTTTTGCCTCACTGTTTTCTTCTTTTACTGTGTCAGGCTGATTTTGTTAAAGTTGCCCACCCTGACTTTGCATTCAGAGAGGCTGCTGAAGAAGCTTGCAGGAACATTGGTACCGTGGTAGAGAAGTATGTTTTCTTCTTTCTTTTTTTCCCTTTTTTTTCTTTTTTTTTTTTTGTTTTTTTGCTATTTCCTTATGCATCTTTAAAAATTACTGAATGATCATCTTCGAAAACAGCAATCAACAAAAAATATTTTCACATGGGAACAAAGTGTCAGTCTTCTGTTACAGATATTTAAGGGTTTAGTTTTGTTACAGTATCTCATGAAAGGTGAGATAGTTTAGTTTCAGTTTATGACTCCGTGTTGTGACAATTCACTAGTGGTTGTAAAGTTTATGTACAAAATGCTTGATTTCTCAGGACTTGGATTAAGCACACCATGTATAACAATGTGATTTTAATATCTGAATACCACTTCAGATATAAAATTTGTAGAAAGAAAATGTATCCACAAACTATCCTGAGAGACTCATAAACTATTGTGTGTGTATGTTTCATTCCCCACTGCATCCCACCCAGGAATGCAGCATAACATGCCAGCAAATCTGATGGACGCAGTATTATCTGCATGGGGACAGTGCTTGGTGTGTGGAAATTTTCTAGGGATAGTAAGTTCTTAGTTTATTCCAGTGGCAATCAGCAGCACATTCATCTGGTGGCAAACTTGAGCAGAGGTATTCCTTTAATGGAGTCCTTTCAAAGTAAGGATTAGAAAACAATTCTCCCACCTTTATGCTCTCACCATGATTATCTTTGTTCATAAAAATCTAAGCAGTCAGTATTAGACTTGCTCATATTGCCACAAAATACCATGCAAAAGTATTTTTCTATCAGATGCACAAGACCTGTTTCCATGCTGGTTTGTCCACACATGCTTTGTCTAGAAATTGTCTACTGTGACTGTGAACCAGAAAGCATTTTGAAAATACAGTCCTTGGCTTTTAATGTTGTTTCACTAAATACTGCCTTTGAATGAGTAATACCAAGAAACTGAAATATTAATGTTACTAATGCATGATTCTTTTACTCTGTATCTTTTCAGATTAAATACAAATGTTGAACTGTGTCAGAGTTTGAGACGCCTGCTAGCTGATGAAACTGTAATGAGTTCCTTAGATCCAGAAACCAGGTACTTATTAATGCTTATAGATCTTTATAGATTATAAATAGAACTTTATAGATTAAGATTCTTAGATAGTGTATATTGTTCCTTATTGCACTTATGTTTTGTGGTTTTTAAAATTAATAAATGCAACTTTTGGAAAACAAACCACATCTTCATTATTAATTTATTAGTCACTACTAAATTACCTGCACAGGAGTTAGGAAGTTTGTAGTAGCATAATCTTGGAGAATGTCTCTGTGACTATAGAGCACAAGATATATTTATGCTGAATAACTGAGATCTGCAAGAACAGAAAAAATGAAAACATAAGATTTTCTTCAATAACATTCTTTTGATTGAAATTACATACTCTACAGTGGCATACATATCTGTTTTTAGGAATAAAGTTAGGGAAAAGACTACATAACTTGATTTCACTTTATAGAAGCTTATTTATATTTTTCTAAATCAGATTAGCAGTGTATTTGTTGAGGGCTTACTTTATGATTGCTGTAATAGGTTTTACTAGCTGTTTATGCATTTATAGTTTTGAATTGTTTATTCACTGACATGGTTAAACAAGCTTAAAGTATAAGTTACTTCCTTCTTCCTTCTTTCCCTATGATCAAGGATGCTAGATTTGAAAAGGTATTTTTATGATGTTAGAATAAATGAAGTGTGAAAGGAAATTAAAATGGTAATTTCCACAAATTGGTTGAACATCTAGATTAAGGTAGTGGAATTATTTTGAAGGCTATTTTCAAAGCAGATGACTAAACTAAGAACAAAGGAAAAATTGTTCCTCACTGAGTAAATTGTTAAGGACCTAAAACATAGGAAATCTTTGTCCATAATAAAAACATGTGACTGTGGCATTATTCTCTGTGAAAGACATGAAACGTAAATAACTACTAAAGGCAAAATCTGTTAAGAAATGATGCATACTATCAAATGAGGCTGTTTTAACAGGGATTTACTGTATTTTTAGGCGAGTGGCAGAACTTTTTATGTTTGATTTTGAGATCAGTGGCATTCATTTGGATGAAGAAAAGGTAATTTCTGGCTACAATATATGAACAGAAATTTGTCTGTCTATCAAAGACCAGATAATGAAACATGTGGGACATGAAAGCACGTGATTTTGGGTCAGTTTGTCCTTTGTGCAATTTTGTTGTTTTAGAAGTGATTGATTTTGTCTATTTTGAATCACTTCTAAAGGTAGTTTTTAGATAGTTGGTTGTTCTTCCCAGTTTGGTCCTCATCATACCTTTCTGTTCTGAGGAAGTATAAGCAAGTCCTGGAATCCTATTTTCTTTTGTTTGGTGTCTGCATCAGATGTTCAAAATAGCTACTCAGCTGTCAGAACAGCATATTTACAGAGAGGGAAAAGCAACATTCCATGCACCTTGATGACAGGTTAATCCAGTACAGTGTTTTAGAAGGGATCAGGTGTGTGTCCGGGCACTCCTGTGGTGCTCATGTAACCAGAAGTTGTGAATCTTGTTCAAAAGTGAATAACTAGGCATGGTCTGATTACCTGTCTTGGAGCTTTTACATACTTTAGCAGTAGTTAATGATGAGTTTTCCAAAACCAGCATCTTACAACATGCTTCGTGATATGGATGCTCTGTCTGTTCATAGTTCATGTGACTGTATAAATTTAATTCCTTGTTTGCGTCATCCCCTCCAAAAAGTCTGTACAAAGGCTCTTCCACCAGATTTATGTGGGAGAGTTATTCTGAAAATCATGGTTGTGATGGTATTTTGTGATCTAGAAAATGGTTCTGAAATACATTTTTATGATTACTTAGCCCAAAGAACAACCCTGAAACTTCAGCTCTGGGATTTGTGTCTGGTTTGACTATTGATTCTGTGGTGCTTCATCTCCTTTTGGTTACAATTTTACTTATTTTTGCATGTTTTCCTCTTCCTCCCCTGCATGTTCCACTTTTCTTCCTTGCTGCTCAGTGTTTCTTTTCAATTCTCATTTAAGACTTTAGAAATCCTTCCCTGTTGTAAGTTGAAATTTACTTCTGCTACAAAGAATTTCTGCTTTTTAAAATAAAACTCAAAGATATATTGTCAAGAGTAGGGGTGGAATGAGAGGATAGAGATCAGGTTATGTCATTCTTTGGACTTCACAAGTTATATTGTATCTGTACCCTCAGCCTTTGTTTTTTTGAGCGATGAACCCACAGACAATAGAGACCATACTCTACTAATGTGAGCACGTTCACTGAAGCAAATCTTGCAAGGTTAAATGTGTGAAATACTGTAATGAAGGTGATAAAACTCTAGATCACAAACTCCTAAGAGAAGGGCTGAACTACCATAAATAATTTGCAGTCTCCCGAAAACAGTGCAATAAAAACAGGAAAAAGAGAACTTCAATTCTATATCTATTTTAGGATATTTCTCTCAAAGGTGCTTCTTTTTTTTATTCAGTGTTTTACGTAGCAATCAGGAACAAGCTAGCAAAGCTTATGTAAATTCTACTTGAACTCCACTGTACATTTCCTTACTGCAGAAACATAGGCATTTTCATGATTTCATTGAAATTTCAATGCTTGATGAAATTACAGATCTGTATGAGCATCTGATCTTGTTGACTTCAGCCCTGCATTATGACTTTGTTGATGCTGTAAGTCTAATCTTAAGTGTTTTATTTTCTGCTTCATTTTTGAAAGAGTCCTCTAAGGTTTAAAAATTTTGAGTTCTGCTTGTATTGTGTCTGAAGACATTATTTTGTGCTTTATTTTTCTTACAGCGTAAAAAGGCAGTCGACCTCAACGTCAGAATACTGGATTTATGTAACGAATTTCTGATAGGATCTCACATTCCCAACAAGATTGACAAACATGTTTTGCCAGAGCATATTCGGTATAATTTTACAGCTGAAGGCAATTACTTACAAGTTGCTGGTCTACATGCTGATTGTCCTGATGATCTGGTTTGTATTCCTTGACTTTACTTTGGCATCCTCTATACTGGAAGTGCATATCAGTTATTTTACATGTTAGTCAGACAAATACATGTGGTTTATGATTATGCTGTTATTTCTAACAAGGAAAAACTTTCGTAGAACATAATAATCAATTGCATACTTGGCTGTAGCAGCTATGAAATAGTGGCTGTGCAGCAGAACCTGAATGTCTGGAGGAAGAAGAGGGGTAGAGTACAGACTCTTGATTTTAGGCAAGCACACTTCAGTTTACTCAGTAAACTGAGGGGTGGGATCCCATGAAATGCAATTCTGAAGGGTAAAGGAGCTTAAGAAAGCAGGTAGTTCTCTAAAGACAGCATCCTCCAAGTGTGTGAGTATTAAAATACTCAGTATTAGTTCATCCTGATCCTTAGAAAACCAAGCAGATGTATCAGGAACCAGGCTTGACAAACAGGGAACTCTTAATAAAGCTTCATCTCCGAAAGATAGAATACATGGAATGGAAGCAGGTACAAGATCCAGGGAAGGAATGTAGAAATACTGCCTGGATGTGTAGGGATGATGTCAGGAAGATCAAAGCTCAACTGGAGTTGTGGCTTGAAAGGGACATTAAAAACAACGAGAGCAATTAATGCTGCATTGGTACTAAAAGCCTGAGCAATGAAAACATGGACTCAGTGCTGAGCAAGGTGGGTGACTTAGTGGCAGCAGACACAGATAAGGCTGAGATGCTCACTTGCTTTTGTCTCAGTGTTCATCATAGACTTTAGTCCAAGGTAGGAGATTACAATCTGGATTGGTGGACAACCAGATAGATAAAAAAACTAATTTCATGATCAGACTCAGAAAGTAGTGCTTGAAATGTACCCTACAGAAAGACTGGTATGGAAAGAACTGTTCCAGGGGTCTGTCCTGGGTCTCCTGTTTAAAACCTTTATCAGTGGCATAAAGGAAGTGACAGAGGGCTTTTTGCAGGTGATAGCAAATAGGGAGGAACAATCGATACACTTGAAGGTCAAAGCTGACATTCAGAGTGGCCTAAAAGCTGAGGTAATGGTTCAGTGGCAACCTTACGTAATTCAAAAAGGACAAGTGAAAAATCCTACACTTGGAAAGGGAGAATTCTTGGTTGTATGACAGGCTAGGGCTGCCTGCCTGGGTCTGATCTGTGGCAAAGGCCCACAGTGTTGGTGAGCAGCAAGCTGACATGAGCCAGCAGTAACCGTGGTAGCAAAGGGGCCAACAGCATCTTGGACTGCATGAACAGGGGCAGAGACTGAGGGAAGAGATTATAGCCCCACTCTTCAGGAGTGTCTTAAACAGAGGCCACCAAAATGGGCAGTAACTGGAGTGCTTGCACTATGAGGAAGGGCAGAGGGGTTTGGGCCTATTCACCCTATAGCAGAGGTGGTTTGGGGGCACCCTGGCAGCACCCTGCCAGCACCTACAAGGATGTCATGGAGAAAATGGAGCCAGGCTCTTCAGAGAGGTGCATGACAGAACAAGTGTCAAAAGGCACAAGTTGAGATGAGAAATACGGGTTGGAGAAATTTTTCCTGCTGGTGATACCCGAGCAGTGAAACAGTAAGGTCATGCTGTCTCTCCCATAGGTGCAGGGTTTCAGGACCAGACTGGAAAAAGCTTTGTGTGACTTGGTCTTAGCTCATAGTTGTCTCCTCTTTGTGCAGGAGGTTGGATTAGAGACCTTATGAGGTCCCATCCAACCTGAATTATCCTGAAAAAAAATCTTAATTTAGTTATTGTTGTTTTTCTAAAAAAGAATTATTAATTCTTTTTTATTTAAAAACCAATCTATTAATTAATTAAGAGTTATTAATTTAAAATTAATTTAGATGCATTGAAATATGGCAGTGGCTCCCTAGACTTTTAGATACAGTTCTAGAATCAGGAGCGTATTAAAGCACTCCAGGGTTCTGTCTTCACTTCTACTATGTAGTTAAGTAATCATACTTGCAAGGTGGCTTTGAAATCTTATTTGTCACAAAAAGAGGAGAAAACTTTACTGTGGTAGAATCCAAGCTGTAGTGTTTAATTTCTTACAGAAATTAAAAATTAATTAAATTATGGCACTGATAGGGTGTAAATAAATGAATAATGCTCATTTTATATCATCTCTGAACTCTTGTCCTGAAATAGTGCAATCTGCAGAATTGCTACTGAAGCTATGAGTAATATCTCAATTAAAGAATGCAGTTGTCTGAATCAGCACTTTGGAAAGACTCTTTGAAAATCATATAATTTAGATTGGAAAGGATTTTCAGAGCTTGTCAGTTTGAGTCTGATCCTGTTCAGAGCAGGATCAAGTAATCAAATATGTCAGTGACATGTCCAGTTGAGTTTTGATCACTTTCCAAGGATGGAGATTCCTTAACTTCTCTGGACAGCCTGTTTGACCACCCTCACTACTACTATTTCTTCCTGATATCAAATTGGAATTTTTCGTCTTCTAGCTTGTGTCCATTACATCTCCTGCTCTTGCTCTGCACCTCCAAGAACTGTCTATATATTCTCTATCCCTGCCTGCTAAGTAAAAGATAAAGATCTCCCTTGAGCTTATTCTTCTTTAGTCTGGAGAAACCCAGCTCTCTCAGCCTCCATTCTGTGTCATGTGCTCCAGCTCACAAACAACTTGGTGGCCCTGTACTGGACCCACTCTCATATGTCAGTGTCTTTATCATCGAGTGGAACCCAAATTTGGACATTGTAGTTCAAGTGTTGTCTGGATAGTACCAAGTAGAGGGAAGCAGTTGCAGCTGTGGACCAGATGTCTGTTCATTTTCTAGTAGAGCTCAGTCAGCTGCTGGCCTTTGCTGCAAAAACACACTGCTATGTTCAAGGAAGGGCAGTCATCTCTCTTACTTAATTTGCTTTTTTCAAGATGAAGGTCTGGTGGAACAGAACAGGTACAAAATGACATGTGGATTTTTATATTCATATTTTTTCTAAACTCAGGACCTGCATTCTTGTTCAATATATTGTCAAAGAGAGAAGCTTATTTCAGATGAAGTCAAGCATAAGTTGTTGCTGGATTTCCTGAGCTTATTCCATATGTACAAAATAAAATTATTTGCAATTGGTTTATGAAACATAGAAGCATTTTATCAAATTTTCTGAGTCTCCAGGTAATTTTTTTTTCAGAGTTATGAAAAAAAGCCAAACAAACTAAAAATATGAGAAAAGGAGAAACTTTGTGGGCAGATGGGCAGACTAATAGTTTTCTTCTACAAAAGAAGTAAGGTTTTTCTCTTCCTCTCTTTTCTCTCCCCTGACCCCATCTCTTTTTCTTGTCAGATCCTTTCATAAGCAAGCTTTACTGATATGCAGAGGACAATTTGGGTTTAGTTTCAGAGGTTTTAATGAGTTAAGACAGCCCACAGAGTGGTCTAAAAAGCACAGGTGTTGGCAGAAGGAGGGAGGTGATGAGAGACTGTTGAGAGGAGTAGAAAACAGGACCCTTTTTGGCAGTCTTGGTCTGTTAGGTTGTCTTATTGCATTCCTCATTCCACTTTTAATGGGTAAGAGATCTGTAACTGTCAGGCGGTTATAATTACTATTGTTAAAAGGCTTTAGGCCTTTTCCCAACAATATCAGTGAAATACAGCTGTTACGCCAGATCTTCAGTTGCATCACTCATTTCTGTTAAAAATTGCACTGTAGTAATGTGACTTTTTTTTTTTTTCCTTGTATTAGGTGCGAGAAGCTGCTTACAAGATTTTTCTTCACTCAAACGCTCAGCAGCTGGCTCGCTTGGAGGAATTGCTTGCGAGCCGAAACAGCCTGGCACAGCTGGTTGGCTATGACACCTTTGCCCACAGGGCTCTTCAGGGAACAATGGCCAAAAATCCAGGTATAAGGCATGTATGGAAGGACGTGTTGAGAAATCAAATGTGTAATGTATGAGGTCAAAGGTTGTTAGTTTCTTTAGCTAAGTTTACACATACTTCTTCCAGTGAAGTATTTTATTGCAGTTACATTTTGCTGTATGCCATACTCATGCTCTCTGTAAATAACTGAGGAGGACCTGGTCGTTTGGTTCAGAATTGATGTTCACTCCTTAGATTATGAAGGTGTCTGTGTCCAAGGGGACACAATAAGACGCTTTGACACCTGCTAGGTTTAGCAGAAAGAAGCAAATGACTACGGTTTATTGACATTACATTATTTTTATACACATTCCAATACTTAAGTAAACATCGGCTTTATTTACATAACACTGTGTGAGAAAATCTGACTCCAAGGTTAAAAACAGAAGGCTTACAGAAAACAAAGCTTTAGCAAAAAACCCAGAGCAACAGGTGTCATTATCTCAGCATATAACAAAGTAAATGTAGTACTAAATTCTCTTGAAATAATGTCACTGGAGTAGTTTGTTAAAAAAACTAGGAGAATTTTTTTGTTTGGAATATTCTCATGTAAACTTAAGATCCTTTAGGGAAAAGTAATTTTCGTATTTTTTCCTTCATTCTAGAAACAGTAAGACAGTTTCTGGAGAAGCTTTCTGAGCAGTTGTCTAAAAGGTATGTCTTTTTCACTAAGCTATTTTTTTAACCATACTCTTTATTTCAAGAATAGAGGGACTTGTGCACTAATTTAGTCAGTGCTGGTTATTATATGCTCTGATGAAGCAAAACCCAAGACTTTCCCAGAATTTTGAGAGAAGGCTATTTGCTTAGAATAAATTCTGTGTCTGTGATCAGAGAACACCCAGGACTGAATGCAAGAAATGAAGTTAACAGCAAACAAGAAGACCAAGTTGAATTGTAGAAAAATAACTCTCCTTGTCTTCTTGCCGTATGTACAACTCCAGATATTTGGTATCTATAAACAAATTTCCCTGTTTGTCCCTCTTGCCACCCTGAGCTCCACGCAGCACAAAACAGTATCACTGGGTATAAATGGGGTGTATTGTAAAAATGAAAGTGCTTTGGAGGTGTACAACCACAATAAGTGGGACTGAATTTGAAAATACCTGAATGGCAGAAGCAGAGTGGAAAAGTTTTTCTACTGTGGTGTGTGGGCCTGCCATTTTATATAGTAATTTTATTTGTATAGTACTATAAATCTCAGATGATAGACATTTTCTTAGGATGGAGTATTATCATGTACTGTATTAAATTGCTCAAAAATCTTTTATTAACATTTTCATCATAAAAATATTTTTCAGAACTCAAAAAGACTTTCAAATGATGACAAAGATGAAAATGAAGCTCAACCCCCACAATTCAGTAAGTTACATTTCCATATATGATTGTCTCTTTTGTTTCTTCTAAAACATATACTATAAGGTAATCATGTTCTACAATTACGTCTAGTGTACAAGATTTAGTAGAATTAGAAACATTCTCTCTTCTGGCTTCAAATACTTTCTGACTACTTAGCTGCTGTATTAAAACCAAATACTGAGTATGAGAGAGCTGTTGGTTTATACACAGTGATACTGAGATAACCAAAACATAAAGCGGTAAAGGGAGTATCACTTTGCTTTGAACTGACTCATTTGAAAAATAAAGTCTGTACCTAAGGTTAGATTCAAGTCCAGTTTGCATACTATATTGTATGTATCTTAATGCTGTACATATCTAAGTTTGCCTTTTTTTTTTAATTGAGTGTATTTATTGAAATCTTGTATGAAGTCCTGTTATATAGTTGAATAAGAAGACCAATATTCAAGGAATATCAAAAAAAGGTTTCAGTTTATGATATATGATGCTGGTTTTGGTGATGGTTTGAGCCCTGTTTCCCATTATGTTTTAAAATTCTGTGACTTGCTGAAACAACAAGAATACTCAAAGGAAACAGAACTTTTACTTTGGGTTCACTTGTTGTCCATTATTGTAATTAGAAGCTGGAATTCTCTTTCAGATGCTGATGCCATGGGATCACCCCTACTACAGTGGAGTCCTTCGTGCTGAGAGGTAAGCTCCTTATGTTCCTGATTGTAATGTAAATGAGTGTCCTTGCAATAAGAAAAAGAAAGTCTTCAATATAAACAGGATTTCTTTCTTTGAAGCTGTACCTCAATATGAAAAAATAAACATTATCTGGTGGGAGAGTTGTTTGTAACATTTTTTAGTTACCACTGGAATGCCTGTAGAAGTTTTTGGTTCCTCTGTTGTTTTGCAGGGAAGTATTGACCCTCTTTGAAGATAAAAGAGGATGAAGCAGTTTCAGAACAGATAGAAAATCCTTATTCTTTTTTTCTTTTAGTTCTTAGCTGGACTGTAGTACTGTTTAAAAATAAATTTTGAACACTGAATACAATCCAACTTCTCTTCATATTTTAACTTCATTGTGCTTCTTAACGAATGTGCAACTTTGTCCTTTTCTACAGACTTGAAATAGCAACTTCTTCAGTAAATCTTTACTATTTATGGATAGAATTCATTCTTATCTCACTTCCAAAGACTGGAAAATAAATCCTTTACACAGACTTAAATAGTGCATAAGACCTTTGCACATAATGAGATGCCAGGTATGAAAGATGTAAGCCCTGCATGTTGCCTTTATTAGATCAGCAGCAGTGACCTTTTAGGTTTCTGTTGGAAAAGATAATCGAAAAATGTGCTGCTCTCACAAGGGGGTTTGGAAAAAATCTTCCTTCACTGCAGATTTACAGTTTTTGGTTTTTAAACAAACATAGACTGGATGTATCTGATTAAAACAGTAGTTTACTCTGGATCAGAAAGCTGTGGTAGTATAGACATGGCATGGAAGGATTGCCAGCAGCTGACCTGGTTGTTTTCAGAACTGGTGTGTGCCATAACAGTTAGAGCATTAGGTGTAGAAGGCACTGTGTTTGTTACTTCTCCTGGAGGAGTGTCTTCTGATGCTGATTGTCCTTCTTAGTCTTACTGGTCTTACTGTCCTTCTTAAGATCTCCTCAGGAAGCTAACCATCTTATAATTGAGTTGCTGATGATCACAAGTAGATTATTCTGCTCTTTTTCACACTAGAAAGAAAAATACTTCCTTTCCTTGTAAGAGACATAATTAAGTTACTTTAAGAATTTCATGGTCGCTTTGTAAAGGGAGAGCTGCAGGTAAAACAGACTCAGACATTGGCAGTGTATCTTTGCTGGTTTTTTTGTATTCAAGCACCAAGTCTGGAAGTTGGATCATTGTGAAGAGTCTCCTGAATCTGTGTAGGGCCTGATTACAATGCAGGATTGGGGCCCAATGTTTTTCTCCCTCCAGCTTGGGCAGGAATATTTGTTTCTGGTAGGTATACAAGCATCTACAAGACAGGAGAGAAAAAGTAGTTCTCCTTTCCATTGTGTGCAGAGCTGCTTTGCTTTAAACAAGAGTGTAGATCTTTCATGGTCCTGTTTTCTGGATAGTTGTCTGTCTTTGGAAAAAGTTTTTGATCTAACTGACTGAAAAAGGCTTTACTTTCATTCTGCCCATATTGTGGTTGTTTAGCAGGGGGCTGGATACTGGGTAATCAGCTCTAAAAAATAAAACTCACTTCTCCACTGTGTAGTGTCAAGGAATGTGCTTTTTGACTGAAACTAGGCAGGAGTCAGAGTATTCATACAACAGCCAGAGGGTGGGAATATACCTTGTCATGTCTGTGCCCCAAATGCCTTGTTACTCAAATGGGAATCTTTTGTAACTGGAAGATGAGAACTGTATCTGTCACATAAAGCTTCATACTGGCTGGAATTTGACTTTTGGCTATTTGTTTTTACTCTCTTCCTAACTGAGCCAATTATCTTGTATTAAATTACATATCTAAGGAAAAGTGATGTTGTTCTCCTTTTTTGTTTGTTTGGTTTTTTCCATGGGAAAATGATTTAATCCTTTTTAAAAAAAATTGTATTATGTTTCTTTTTTTTTTTTATTTATGAGCTCAGTAAATAATTTCCTTTTTACTTCTATCCTATTACGTTTTGCATTTTTTCATCATGGAATGAAAAAATATGTTTTCAAACAAGATGCACTTAACTGTCATACATTTCTCCCATTCTTTGTTTAGTGTGTTTTTTATTCTGGTCTTCAAGGATTTCTCTCTTTTGGGAGAAATTTACTTTTAGCTTTAGGTCTTTAACAGAAATTCCATGGTTGTATTTGTAATAGTGCTGTGCACAGAGCATGGCTTATCTATTTGTCTGTCATATTTTGGGACTCAGTAGTAGTTTGCGTGGTGGATTTTTGTATTAGGAGTTTCTCTTTTCTTCTGCTTAGTAAAATGTTTTTGTTGAAAGGGAAGTAAATGTGTGCTTTTGGGCTACTTTTGTCATTGTGGCTCCAGCTGAAGTACAGACCCGTAGTTTCCTAGGTATTGTCAGGTACATAAGTTGCAGATTATCTTTACAAACCTAGGTATAAAGAAGGAGACTACAGGGATTTAGTTCTTGATTAAGTAACTCAGCAATTTCTGGTATGTCACACGTGCAGCACTAGGGGGTGCAAGAAATACAAGCTAGGACTGTCTGCTGGAAAATGTTTACTGTTTCTTAGTTTGGCCTATACAACCATTCCTCTTTAGTCCTCCAGATTTTGACCAGCTACATGTCAAATGACACTGAAACTCATGGCATATTTTTAATGTGTCTATATTTGTAACATGTTGTATGTTTTAAATGTATTTATTTATTTTCTCTTCTAAATACACATTTAGTCTTTACTGTAACAGGATTACAGAAACAACAAATCCTTCATCAGATTTCTAATAACTAGTTTTAAGAGGTAGATAATTACTTGTGAAGGGTGCAGGATGTCCACATGCATTTGGACTGCAGAACTGTGATGCCATTTGCTGTCGCATCGGGTTGGTTTCATTGTCACTGCCTCCACAGCTGTTACCGACCATTGCTGCTGTTCTGTCACTTAAACAGCAAGAGGCGCTCCAGACTTAAGCCACAGAGTTGCGGTTCTGTCTAAACCCGGCCACAACAATTTTGTTTCTGTCAGCTTTCACCAAGTCTTTTCCCTGGAAACTTGATCCTACTTCAAAAGTGTAAGCCTCCCATTGATGGGAACAGGATATTTTACTTCCCCCCCCAACCCCGCAGACTATGTTAAGTAGCGTCTCTGGCTTTAAACCTACACTTAAGACAGTGTAATGTTTTTGTAGCTATAGTTTAGGAGGCAGGGAAAATACATGTCAGTATAAATGTACTTTTAAGAGAAACAGGAGACAAAAGTCTGAAATTCATGGTAGTAGTATCTTAAAAGAAGATAGAGTAATTAGGAGAACCTCAAGAATTTTGGCAGGCTAAGGGTAATAAACCAGTGAATGCTAGAACATGCTTCAGCGTCTAACAAGTAAGAAGATGTCTCACATGTATATTATAAAAATAATAATGTTGAGTTTTAGTGCAGACAAGTACCCAAGTATTAATTAAATCGCATTAAATTCTCAGTAAGTGCAGCTGTAGTTCTCAAGGCCCTGATCTTGCAAAGATGTGGTAATCCTGCTGACTTCTTCCGGGTCAGAAAAAACCACAACAGAAAATCACCCCCAGAAGGCTGTGAGAGACTTTTTGAGGTCAGCCATTTGCCTTGAAGGTAGGATTGGCTGTGCTTACTCTCTTCTGATGGAGGTACAGAACTGTTCTGGAGAACCATCAGCAGTGAGCTTGTGTATTTGGTATTGACTCCTGTTTCCTTAACCTGTGGTTTTTTGCCAGGCTAGCTTGACTTCACTGGCTGTAACTCACTGTTAGGATTTTTGCCAAAATGTCCTAGATTTTATTCAACCTGAAGCTGGGATGTGCTTGCAGAGTACTGACTCTGTGCCAGTCCCTTTCTTTGGGACTGCAGAAGGAGATAAGACCAGCCTCGAGCATGATAGATCAATGCAAAAATAAGTTAGTTTCCAGATGTGTAGGAAAGAGAAGCCACCATGACAGCTGCAGGTGTTTTGGATCTTGGGGTGCCAGCTTAGCAGAAATTAGGAATAAATCCCATCCATTCTTGTTGGGACTGTTGGTTGCTGGCTTCAGGGAATCCACTTCTGGATTTTTTTGGAGGGGTAGGTTCAATACCAAGGTATGCAAACATGACTGGATGTTTCTCAGGTTCCTAAAAGCTGCAACTAATACTGAGGTTTGCAAGTTACTGGTAAAGAAACTTGTTCATGGCTGCTTTTTGTTAAATTATTTTTAGTTTTATGAAAGACTGTTCTCTCTTGGGAATGCCATGTGGAAGAATAGCCCAGACCCTTTGTGGAACATGGTAGAAGACTGTCACTCTGTTCAATTTGAAAGCTAAAGTGGAAAATTAATGCAAAATATAACTAGGAAATCTTTCAACCAAAGTGCTCAGAGAGAAGGAGAACTTTCTGTAACAAACTCTTCATAAGAAAGGGAAGGCATGCCTTCTGTTAAATCAACTAATGCAGGTGTAGAAAGTCCACTTTAACTTACCAGTCACTAAGCTGGTGGATTAAGCTTTTTGGAGGGAAACCTGAAAGTTATTTAAAAGGATTGCTGTGAAGCAGAATTCAACTTACAAGAATTATTTCTTTATTCAAAACATTGTGGAAGAACAAAGAAACTGTTGATTTGAAAACCAAGTCAAATCTAAAAGTTGTTTGCAGTGTTGATACTAATATTTCGAATTACCCCTTGACCTCCCCCAAAATGTTCTAGGAAGTACAATTAACAGAAAGAAAAAAGGAATGTGAAATAGAGGTGCTACTTTATGGTTAATGAGAATACAAAGGCTTTCTATTACTATTACTATTATTATTATTATTTTTAAGAAATCCAGAGTCTTCTCTAAATCATGGTTAAGAGTCTCCCTTTAGGTAAAGAATTAAGTTTCATAGTCTGTCATGTAATGAAAATTGGAGGGGGTTTTCCTTGTCTTGATCTCTTCAAGCTAACCTGAGGGGTTCGTCTCACTTTTATCTTCACTAACAAGATCTTTTCAAGTTTCTTTGAAAGTTTTGACAGGATCTCTTTTATTAGAGATAGTTAACTTCGTCTTCTATATTTTTGTGGATTTCAATAGGATAATAATTTTTCTCACAAAAACCTCCAAAGAAGTCAGGATATGTCAGGGACTACATTTAATAGCCACCAATAAGAATTTTTGCCTGGCAGCTAATTTGCAATTGTTAAGAGTCTGAATGCCTGTGTTCTGAAGAACAGTGATCCTGATTCAAATATCTCTAATGTTCAATTTTATAAAAAGCATTCTTAATAGAATAGATGAAAGTCATGTTGCACAAAACAGTCTTAGCTTCCTTCCAAAGATACAGCTTAAATGAAAGTGATTTTAGAAGTCTTCATTTGATTTAGACTCAGTGAAGTCATACAAGCTTAGAAATAATTATTCATAATCACATACTACATCTTTGTTCCTCACAGGGGCACAGCCTTTTTGTTTGAAGCCTGCTGTTCTTGAAGAATAACCAAACCTCATCGTGTCAGTTAACTTCTTTTTATAATCGCGTTTTTTAATTGGTTTGGCTACTTTGCGTCTCTTAAAAATACAGCTGGGCTGCAAACTGTGAAAGCAAAGTGTCTAGATTTCTTAAATGTTATTTAGCCTTTAATAAAAAGCAGGAATTTACGTTAAAGAAACTACAGGGTTTTTTTTTGATATTTTTACTTTCATTAGGAGCGTACTGAGATTTCTCTTAGTAAAGTTTCTGAGCTCACATTCTGAAGTAGAGTATATGAGAAAATTGTTGTGCTTTCCTGGGCTTTGTTATAAATACAAATGCTTTGGCATTTGAAATCAGATGTTCAGAGTGAATTAAGTTACTGGAATATGCAAAATGAATACAGAGCAAACCTATTGTGTTCAAGTTTGTGTCTCAGTCTTTCACAGTTTTCAACATGTAAGCATGAGAGTTATACAATTCTACAAGAGAAACAAATAATTTAAGGTTCATTATTACAATAAAAGGGACCTCTTTTAGTCTTGATTTTTATCTTTCTTAAGTCAAAGCAGCTTAACTGAAAGTTTGGCACAGAAGAAAGTATTGTTTTCCACTGTAGAGGGGCATCATTTGTTGATGCTATTTCTGATTTGTGTAGGGTGAGTGTGTATTGGTGTCTACTTTTTTTTTTTTTACATAAATGTTGTATTTCCTACAACAAAGCTAAAAGCAACCTTTTAAAAAAATTTATTGATATCAAGGCATGTACAAAATCCTTGAATTCAGGAAGTCTTCTTTTAGATTAATCACTGTGTTTTCTGGTGGGTGTGTGTATGTCTGTAATGGCTAGAGAACCTGATATTTCCTTTTCCTTTCTTCAATTCTTCCAGAATTGCATTCAGTTACTTTAGGTTTCATGTAATGGCTTAAGAAAATTTATGTGCTCAAGTTCAAGGGTAGTTGGAAAAATCTTTTTGGAGCACTGCAAACTGCAAATATCAAAAATCAATCCATACCTTGTTTTTTTTAACCTGAGATACACTAGAAAAAATGTTACATGGTAAGAAGTCTTTTTGACTGGAATATGTAGTTCTCTGCAAGGTTCTGCTGGGATTCATCAGAACACCACCTGAGATCCATCTCTTTCACCTGCATTTTCAAAGGCATATTCCATAGAAAATGCCATGCTCTTCATCCTTTTGGGATTCAACTATACAACATGCAGTCCAGTTGGAAGCCTAAGTTCCAGAAAGAAGCAAGAGCTCATTGCTGAGCTCTAGATTTCTGCTAATTACCTCTAATTGGTACCTTAATAAGTTTGAAAGTGTAACAGTATTTGTGTCTGCCCTTCTCTGTTGACATAGGCATCCTAAGGCCCAGAACTCACATTTTAAACAAAAGGCTATCCAGACAGAGTGTTTGATTCTTACCCTGGCTTGCTTAGCTGCTCTGAATCCTTTTTCTTAGGAAGTGCTGTAAGCATGTTTCCACGTGTTTGCTGGCTTTGGAGACAGCAGTACAGTGTTTTGCTGGTGATGTTACTATGCCATGTGCATCCTCATCCCCGCTGAATTCTCTGTCTGCTCTTCTGGGGCTGCAAATTACAGCATACAAGAAAACCTTCCAGCTCTTCTTTGCAGTAGTTATTGTCACTAAATGCTGTCTGTCTCCAGAACATTAACCTTTGTTCCTAGTAGCAGTAACCCCTAACAAAAATTTTACTGGTAGCAGAGTGCCTGTTATTCTAGTTCAATATGGGTCATGATAATTTCCTTTCTGATTTCTTTTCCCAAAAATACTTGAGTGCACTTCCTGTTGGAGATAAAATCGTAACTTGTCTGAATAAATGTGGAGGCAGCTTGCCAAAGAGTGTGCTCATAATAAAAGCAGCTGCTACTTGCAGTTCTATTTCATTTCTTTAGTATTTGTTTTAAATAGAAGGCACAAGGCTGTACAACTATTCAAGCTTATAATTGATAACCGCTTGAAAACTGTGCATAAAGTGATTCTTAGAAATGATTGCTGCTTTAACATGTAGTATAAAAATAATTATATGCACAGTAGGGTCATCAACATTTATTAGCATGTAGATTATGAAGATTGCTTTGCTCTGACTAGTGAGCATTTCAGGGGCAGGCTAAGCTATAGCACTTTGGAAATTCTGCATTCTCCTCCTTTTTATGTGGAGTCAGTCAGTATCAGTTAATTCATTAACTGAAATTGTCCTTTCGTTCTGTCGATTAAGAAGTAATGTACAGTGGAATCCCAGAATCACTGTATTGTTAGGGTTGAAAGAGACCTCTGGAGATCATCTAGTCCAACCCCCTGCAAGGGCAGGAATGCCTTGGTTTTGGTAGGGTCTTGTTGGGAGGCTTTAGTCTGCATTTACAAAATACACTTGGTTTTGTGTTTGAGAAATAGGCATCAAAGAAGCACCATACACCTGGGATTGAAAAGGAGGAACTTTGAGTTTTCCCTTTAGCTTCAGGAGAAATTAATTTTAGTCTTGGATCAGCTCTCAAAAAGGTTCTGCATCCTACACAGACAAGTTCTGTCTTTGTTACTGGGCAATTTAAAATGCTAAAGGAATGTATTGGAAGAAGTCTTCATCTTAAAGTTTTATGTGGTCTTTTAGAAAATCTGGCCCAGGTCAGAGCGTGTTTTGAAGATACAACTCGGGACCCTTTAACGGCATGAGAATTTTCGTTGAAAGGACTGTGGGAAGAGAAGTTTGGATTGCTGTCACAATCACAGTCCCCATTGCTGCCAAGAAGTTGAGCTACCATGTTTTCAGATTGGTATGAATTTGAATGCCAAAATACTGTGCCTGGGAAATGTGTTCTTGCAGTTCCACTAACGTGATGTCAGTAACCAAGACTGGGTAATCATTTGCCAGCTAACAGATGCTTTTTTCTTGTCATCTGGAAACAATGAAGTTGCTAATGACTGCTACCATTTGAGTGCCTGAAATCAACCAAGAATCTTCAGCAAGGGAACATCTACTTTGTAAACTCTTCCAAATACTTTTCTACCCACACCCATATGCCAGATTTAAGTTTTAGAGATCTAGTAGAGATTTCCTGTTCTGTTCATTGAGTATTTTTATTTTTGGGAAAGGTTCAAATATTTTAATTTCTTCCCTTTTCCCCATTGTCCTTTAATCTTACCTACTGTTACACCTTTTATTTTTCAGTGAGTAGCATTAAATCTTGGAGGTAGGGGCTCAGAAAAGAGCCAGTCATACGCTTGCTCTTGCCACTCAAAGGCAAGATCATCTATCAATAATAATTCCAGGAACTGAGGTTTTGGTTATGGGACATAAGTTTCAGATGGCTGAGGTTTTGGCTAATTGCTGTTCCTAAGTAAGCCCAAAGAGAAAGTTTTCCTGGAATCAGTGCAAGTTTGTGGTTAGGCTTTCTTCAGTTCTAGTTGGTTGTACTTAATTTGTGAAAATAGAGTTCATGTATGAGGTAGGACCAGATTCAAAAGTTGGGAATTGAATCTGTGTTTTGGTGTCTGGCATGATTTCGGCTTAGTGGGTATAGACTGGTATTTAGACAAAGATTTTTGAAGATTAAGAAGGTCCAGAAGTATTACACACTTCTTGGAGGAGTAGCTTTTTTTTTTTCAGTACCCAGTACTCATTTTGAAGTATTATTGGTTATTATCATCTGATTGTAAAAATTGCACTATATTACAGGTTTTAACCCCTTTCTCCATAACTCCTAGGATATTGCACTGGCCAGCAAACAAACAATGGATGCCAGATAACTCAAGGTATAATAATCTCCGCTGACTGCTGCTAGGTGTGTCCAAAAGTAATTTAAGTATTGGGCCTGTGGCATAAGACACTAGTGGCATTTGAGGATTTTTCAGTATCTTCAGCTTTGATCTTTTTTGCACATTGATGTAATAGGCAAGGCAGAAATGGACAACTGAGATCAGAACTAGAAACATTTTTGTTTTGGCATTCTGTATAAAAAAATGTTTCTGAAAACTTCTTTCAATTTTCCATTTGTAAGAAGAACATTAACACACATCTTTCATTAAATATGGAAAAGGTTTGATCCTGACAGTGTTCTACCAGAAGGGACTGACATTAACTTCGTGTAGTTTCTATTAAAGTGGTTGTTCAGTCAGGACCTCATTGTACTCAAAATGTCAAGATTGTGACATCTTCAAACATTAGCCAGAGTAGGGGTCTAGTTCCTCTGGGAAGTCTGCCTTAAGGCATTATAGTCTGTTACTGCTGTTTTTCTGGGGGGGTTGGGGGGTGGATAAGTATCATGCTTTTTTCAAAGGACAAAACTATTACAGATTGATTTCCTGCCACCACCCCGCCCCCTCCTCCCACTTTGGATAGTGACAATATATTATTCAGTATTTATCAGAAAGCCTTCTTCCCATCCTTTTCATCTGGGGTAGGGTCATGATCATGGGGACACCGTGCATGTTCAAGGAGTGTTGAGACTGAGGAAGAAGTAGGCATTAATCTTCTCCCTGTAATTTATTAGTGTCAGCTGTTCTATCCATAAAGAAATATCACTGCTTTCTCCCACTAGTATGTGTATGTGTTTTTGACAGAAATGAAATAAAACTTCTTCACAAAATAGTTGAGGTTGGAAATCTGCTCTGGAGGTCATCTGGTCCAACCCTGTGCTAAAGCAGGGTCCCCTGGAGCTGGGTGTCCGGGACCATGTTCAGGCAGCTTTTCAAGATCTCCAAGTTGCAAGACTCTGTAGCCTCTAGAGATAACCTGTGCCACTGCTTGATAATCCTCACTGGGAAAAAAATGTTTCCTGATGTTAAGATGCAACATCTCGTGTTCCATTCTGTGCCCGTTGCCTCTACTCCTGTCACTGGGCAGCACTGAGAAGAGCCTGGCTCTGTCTTCCTTGCACTCTCCCTTCAGGAACTTATTCTCCTTGTTGAGATCCCTCTGAGGCTTCTCCTTTCCAGGCTGAACAGTATGGCCATGTCTCTCTTATCCTGAGGAGTCGAGCAGTGGACACAGCACTTCAACACTGGACACAGTGCTGAGTAGAGCAGAAGGGTCACCTACCTCAGCCTGCTGGCCGTGCTCATCCTAATGCACCCAGGATGCTGTTCACCTTCTTTGTAGCAAGGATCCCTCACTGGCTCATGTTTACCTTGCTGTCTACCAGGACCCCCAGGTCCTTGTCTGCAAAATTCCTTTCTTGCTGGGTGTACCCCAGCATGTACTGGTGCCTGGGGTTGTTCTCCCCAGGTGCAGGGGAGAACTTTTTGAACTTCTTGATGTTCCTGTCAGCCCATTTATCCAGCCTGTAAAAGTCCCAGTGGACGGAAGCAAGATGCTCTGACATATCAGCCACTCCTCCCAGTTTGGATGACACTCAGTTTTGGTGTTGTCTGCCAGCTACTGGACAGGACTGGACCCAGTATTGACCCCTGGAGCATACTGCTGGTCCCTGGCCTCCAACCAGTCACTCTGGCACGGATCACCTCTGTCTGGGCCCTGCCATTCAGCCAGTTTTCTGTCTGCTCATCCAGCTCATACATCAACAGCTTCTCTGTGAGGAGGCAGTGTCAAAGGGCTCACTGAAGTCCAAGGAGGTGAGGTGCACTGCTCTCCCCTTTTCTGCGAGGCCAGTTACTTCATCACATAAGGTTGTCAAGTTATTTAAGCATGACTTGTCTTTGGTGAATCTATGTTGACTACTCTTGGTGACTTTCTTGTCTTTCACGTACTTGGAAACGGTTTTCACGCTTAGCTGGTCCATCCAAAAAAATTCTACTCTTTAGAAAATTTTGAGCAGTCTCTAGACATCTTTTGATTTTTCTTGCTTCTTGTGTAGAAGTGATTTAATTTCATGAAGTGTTTTCAAGGGTGCTGTTCTTTAATTTGTTATAATTATCACGTTCTCTTATCCTGCAGCTGAACTCACTGTTGGGAGTTACATGTTTCAATTTCCTGCAGCTGTGAAAATCTGATGTTTTATTATGAATGTGAGCTGTTAGTAGTATTAAATTTTGATTTACTGAGGTGTTTGTAGTATTGTATTGTATGGGTTCTTTCTTAAAATACCTCGTACACTTGTCTCTCTCCTCCCAGTGGGCAGGGAGGAAATGGCACAGGAATCCTGGATGATACTGGCTATCTGGGGGGAGGAGGGTATGCAGGCTTTGCACATAAGCATAGCTTTGGCAGAACTGATTGAAATGCACTCAGCAAAAAGCCCTGCAAAGAGCCCTTGTGCAATGAAACCACTTGAGCTTGTCTGTAGTGTGTATTGAGATGGTAATTCTATAGCCGGATATTAGTTAAAGAAGCAATTCTTTGAATTACAAATGGAAAAACTCAGCTTAGTATTCATAGTGGCATATAGGATGATAGTATAAGATTTTTAAAGTGATATGACAAAAACCACTTTTAAACTATTATGGAGGTTGTTGGGATTTGCTGCCAAAAGAAGGGTCATTTTAAGAAGTCTTGTAATCTGGATGCAGGGAGAGCTTCAGAGCAGAATCAGGTGGTCTGAAGCACTTAGTGGTGTGTTTCAGTTTTCTTGGTAACAATTTGGGCAGAAGGCGATCACTGGGCAATTCTATAAAAGTGTGGAGACATCTGATACTTACCTGCTAAAGCTTTCCAAAAAGCGCCATGTTGAAGATGTTGCAAGTCTTAGGAATTACTGACTTAGTGAATATTCAACACATGCCCTATAATTCTGTACTTCGGGATGGAGGGGGAGCTCTGTGTGTCAGTCAGTGTTCTTTGTACTCCAAATTTCTGTGGCTTATATGAAAATTAACTCATCTCTTCTGCTTTCTTTTAGAGACTTGCTTCCAGTGTTTTTATCTAACTTGATCTAAAGTGATTTATATCATGCTTATTTCATTGGGTGTAATGGCTTTTTGAGTAAGAAGGAAAATGTGTGTATGGAAACGTGCACCATGTGAATTTAAGTGTGAAGATCTTGAAGAAGTGTGTTGGTATGGTAGAGGCAAAATCTGATTTATTTTCTATGGTCTACTATAGTTTAGAATGGAATACACTGGCTTTAACTTCTTGCATTTGTGGTGTGAAATTAGCAAAATCTTGTACCTTACTGTATTGAGGCTTAGAGGACTAGCCCCACCCTGCTGTGCCTCACAGCTCAGTGATGCCCCTCAGTGAATCGGAGCTGCAGTCGGAAGCAGCACTTTGGCAAATGAAGTTTCCCCAGTGGGCTTCTTTTTCAGGTCTTCTCTGTGTAGGAGTGGGAAGGAAGGAAGGGTAGGTGTTTGGGTAGGGACTATCTGGCTCTTTCACAGCTGGTCTGTAACTAAGCCTTTTGATCACAGGCCTTAAAATAGCGTGATTCTCATCTTTGGTGTCCAGCTATTGTAGTCTAGCTGATACATGTTTAAATTTCAGTGACTCTGATTCTCTAGAGTTAAACAGTCTTTACTCTGAGACCCCAGAAAATGGTGTAAATAACACTTGGGCTTTGTATGTGAAATGAGGGAAGAGCATTTTTTGCCATTTGGGGTGTATACACAACTACAAGCAGATTCCAGTTCTGATTTTGCTATTGTCTCAAAAGAGTTGTGTGGTGCTGATCAGCTTGTGAAAGGTGTAAGTTTGCAAAGCATTTATTTGTTTGATACACTTATAGTGTGTTTACTTTTTAGGGTCAGAGTCTCCAGGACTTTGAGCCCTTTTACAGGCTGCATTAATCTCTGAACTACTTTCTGAATTTTTTGTTCGTTCTCAGTTTATATGCATGCATGCAGATGTATGATGTCTTCCTCCCTGTGAGTGTCTTCTGTGCTACAGCATCTTGAACATAGTTGGTTGAGGTTAGGCTCAGGAAGCTTGGCTATGTTTGAAATCCATGTCACATACTAAAATTTTCAGGTGGCTCACAGCTGTAAGATGTTTTCTATATGGTTCAAGAGAGTCCCAAGAGCTTGAGGTGTGATTTTTGTGTGGGAGGTGATTGTGTCTACTTGGTGTTTCTGTTGCTGCAGTGAAAGGCAAGACTGCAGAGTCAGCAGTGCTTACCAGCTGGTTTCCTGCCCTAGCTGAGAATTTGGCTTACACCACAGCCAAAGCCAGCTTGTTTTTCTGATCAGTCACGCGGTGAAGCCTTGGCATGGGAAAGGCACTTGAGTTCCAGTGGCCTCTTGTGGATCAAAAGCCACTGCTCGGCCACCCATCATATTCCCATGGTCTGTTTGGGCTACACGTTCACCACATTTCTGAAAATCATAGTCAACATCTGTTGAATTTGGTATCCAGATTTGACTGTAAGAAAAATTGATATAGTGCAAAGCACTGTGACTGTGACTAGGTTTCACTGTTTGATAAATAAAGCCAGACAGGCTCACTAAGGGCCTTTGGGCTGAACCTAGTGTATTTTGTGACATCCTGTGGCTTGAGGGTGAGTACTGTAGTTTATGTAGCTCTACTGACTGACTGGTTTGGGATTCTTGTATTCCCTTAGGTACAACATTGATCCTGGCTTGTACTGTCCATTTTTCTCTCTTGGGGCATGCATGGAAGGTTTGAACTCTTTGTTCAGTCAGCTCCTAGGAATCTCTCTCTATGCTGAACAGACAAAGAGAGGGGAGATTTGGTCTGAAGATGTTCGAAAGTTGGTAAGTATTGTTGTTTCCAGCATGTGAAACCAAAGGGAAGATAAACAAGATAGAGTGTTCCTGTGAGCCATGAATTGAACTTTTTTTTAAAAAATTACTTGGATACCTATCAGAGCACAAACTAGTTGTCTAGTTTTAGTTGAAGTTAGATCTCAAGAGCTTTATCATCTCTTTAAGTACCTTTTGGATGTTTGGTATTTTATGGCCTTAATACTATCTCTGTGTCAAGGATGCCTGAATCAGAAACAGTTTCTCCGTTTGGAGATTGTTGTTGCACCTTTCTGAATGAGCCCGGTTAGTTTATTTAGTTTCAATTTGTAGATGGCTAGAATGCTGTAGGTGTGTGTCCTAGCACTAATGTGTCTTTGCCTCACTTTTTTTACTCTGTGTGTCATCTTTACTTTGAGATTGATTTTTACATCTTTTATTTTTCTGCCCTCTTTTTGGGGGAGGGTGGCAATAAAAACTTAGGCAATAACTTACTCATCAGGTTCCCAAGTTCCTCTGTTGTCTTCCCTACATTTATTCACTGCCAGACCTCTGCTCTTCTATCTCCAGCCTCCAGCAAGAGATGCTGTTCTTTATATACTGTGGGTCAATTTATAATTACTCCTTACTCTTTCTGTTTCTATTTCCGTGGTAAATGAGCTTCTGCTTGTCATTTGGGGGCTACAGACAGTGTTTTCTTAACACAGACAGTACTTTTAATACTCATCTGTGACTACTTAGTTTTGAGTGAAGCACAGAAATGTCTGTAGTTTGAGAGACAAGTTGTGAATTTTGTACATATCTTTTTTGTCCAATTAAAATCATGAACAGATTTTACATTAGTTATTCCCAGTTCATTTCTCATTTATTCATTATAGATCTTGGGATTTGAATATTATGTGTTCAACTTACACGTTGTCAGTGCTTTCACTGTGGAAATTATACTCCTTTTTTCTTCAGGCTGTTGTTCATGAAACTGAAGGTTTGCTAGGATACATCTATTGTGATTTCTTCCAGAGACCTGATAAACCACATCAGGTAACATTTATGACTTCAGCTTGGGTTTTGTATAAGTAATGACTGTAGCATTAGTGCCATTTGTGTTCAATGTAAATTTAGTAAAACTTGTCTCATTTAAAAATAAGCTTAAACAGGGTAAGTCTGTAACTTCATGTGTGGGTTTAGGTAAATATTTTTTTGTAGTAACATTCATTTTAAAAACATCACCTGGTAGGCTGAACTCAGACTCTTTGTGGTACAGAGTAACAGGCACTATGGAATGTCATAGAACTCTGTTTAGAGAAATGGTAGATATTGAAACACTTATTTTCTAGCCTAGTGTTTACAAGTAGAAAAAATCTGACATTTACGCTGTCTAATTTTTATACTCAACTAATTTTTATTCTAAATGCTTAAAACTCTAGATGGTTCTAACTGTTGTGGCTCACTCACTACCTAGTGGCAGTATATTTGCAATAGGGTGCAGTACAGGAGACGCTTCACTCAGTAGAAGCATCTGCAAATTACCACCTTTAGTTAGGTGATAAGTGGACAAACTTTAAACCTACATTAGTTTAATAAAGAACTCTGTTTTGCTAGTATTTCACAATATACTAGGAGTGTTGTGTGGAATATTTTATAAAGAAGTTACTGCTGAAGGCTGAGGAGAGAACTTAATCTGTACATTATGCATGTGATTCTCAGTAAATTTCTTGGCGCTAGTGATATCTTAGAAAATTTTAGCAGTTTTGATAATTCTAAAACATAAAGAAATAATTATATTTTCTGAGAGCAACACAGTCTTTCCTTTATGGAATAAAGTAATTTCCTTATGAGTTTGAAGCATATAATAACAATGGAGAAACAATGCTGCTATTGAACAACACTGTTAACGATCATTTAATTCTACTTGAGTAACTGAGTATATGTTCAGATTTGATTTAACAGTTTAATTTAATCATTGTTTTAATATCATTGATATAATGACATTGCCTGTCCATGTTTGCTTTTACCTTGAAAAGGATTGTCACTTTACAGTTCGAGGAGGCAGGCTAAAGGAAAATGGAGAGTACCAGCTACCTGTAGTTGTTCTTATGCTGAGCCTTCCCAATTCAGCAAGAGGTGCACCAACGCTGCTAAGTCCTGGCATGATGGAGAATCTCTTCCATGAAATGGGACATGCTATGCATTCTATGCTGGGAAGAACTCGGTACCAACATGTCACTGGTAAACAAGTTATAATAGTGACTTTTTTGTTTTGGTCAAATGTTTAATTTCCAGAAGAAAGGGGTAGATTAAAAAGATAAAATAAACAGAACGAAACAAAAGAAGAAAGAGAGTATGAACCAAAAATGGTTGAGTCATGTTAATAGTTCTATATCCTTGATGATTTGAGAATATAGTATCAGATCTTCAGATATGTAAAACTCAACCAAACAACACTTGAATATTCTTTTTCTGATAAGAATTAGGCATTTGTATCTCTCGTTTATGTACTGTTGATCTTTATCCTCTTGATGGTATCCACTCTTGCAAGTTTGTCTTATGCAGAGTTTATAATCATTGGAATAATTGGAGGTCGAGAAATAGGTTGTGCCTAGTGTAAAACCACAATGAATCCTGGGTTGGAAATTACTTAGGAAAATGAATGAAGGAAAATTAGTGAATTAGATCTTGCAAAGAGTAGTGAGTGTATTGGCTGGCAGGTCTCTGGTTTCTATAACCTTCTGCAGTTGTGGCAAATGGGTCAAAGACCTGTGCTGGCTAAAGCTGCTTGACATGCTACTTTTTTTACCCATGGACAGCTTAGTCTTGTCTACAATAGTGTGCTGCAAATCTCAAGTGCAGCAGACATTTGCTTATTAAAAAATCCCCCAGCTAAACATATGGGACTGTAACTCCCTTGTCTAAAGAATTTTTTTTTTAATATGTTTTTCCATTTTTACATTATGCTAGTGATTCAAGGGGGTGTCCATGACGTAGTTAATGTTTTATCAATAGATACCTTTGCACCAGTGGCAAAATATTCTTTTTTTAAGTCTTCCGTTTAAAATTAAAATTGACTGAGCTGTTTGTAAGTATGTTAAAACAGACAAACACTGCATAACTCCTTCAGTATAAGCTCTGTATAGTTCTAGAGACAGCTAAGGGCTCTCCCCCACTCCTTCCACTCATACACCCTTGCTCATCTTGAGCTACAGGAATGTGTATATGCCCAAAATAGCTGCTTTGGTGGGAGTTCTCCTCTTGTTCTGAATCATGTGTGTCTGTATGTCAAACTCTTGGGGGGCAGGAAATGGCTAATTTTGAGGCTCAGACTTTCTAGGAGTCTCTGTGTATGGTTTCTGTGTTGCCTTAGCTCCAGGCAGTCCCACATCCCAGAGGGTTTCACTCCAGATCTAGCATTGCAAAAGCAGCATTGGAGGTTGGAGGTCAGTGGTGTTGTTTCTGCAGAGAATCTTTTTTTGTGGATCTGGAATGTGTAACAATCAAAGGGCTCGTCCCAGGGATGTCTGTTAGGGGCTGTGTGCTCTCATGGAACACTAGGGTGGTAAAGTATGGAAACAAGATGACTACAGGCTATTGTGAGAACTAAAAATTTTACATTCTAGTTGAGATGAGCTGACTATTTGACATCTTTCCTGCTCTCTCTTGCCTTACTTTCCTGTAATTCAGAACTACACAGTGCAGATCGTGCATTTTCAGAATACAAGGAGAATTTTTGCTATTAAATGGATTTTTCAGCATTGGTGGAGAAACAGAATCACAGTTTTATGTGTCAGTGCAAAACTGCACGTAGGTCATGTGTCTGTGAAAGGGTCCAATGTGATTTGAAATTACATCAGAGCTGTATCTAACAGCAGTATTAGAATGGTAAAGTTACTGGTGAAACCTCATGCAATGTTTGGGCATAGTTTTGTGTGTCTAGTCTGAAGGTGAATTCCAGCTGCAGCAGGTACAGGGAAGAACTAGAATGGAGAGTTTCTTAGACTTTATCTTGCCTTTGGATAATGATGGCTCAGAGAGAATATGGTTTCTCTCAATTTAGTAGGTAAAAACCAGTGTGATAAATGTTATTTATACTGAAGAGCAATATCACTCTCAATCATTGAGTATAAATAGACTATAAATTAAAATTAAAAATTAGAGAAAGGTTTGTAGAGGTCAAAGGAGTGATTTTAAAAACTAGTCTTCAGAAAATAGTACAAGCATACTGGGATTTAAGACTAATTCTGAATGTTGACATTGTCTCTGGCAGACAGGGATAGAGGTGATGACCCAGTGGGTCCACTATGAAAGCAACAACTTTTACATTGCTAACTTTAATAGAGAATTTAGAAATTCAGCTTTGATTTGGTGATGTGTTACACTTTTTAATGATTTCCATTAGGTAAGATGATAAAGATTAAATAAGGTTTTTGGGGAAGTGCTTTTTGAAAATACTAACAGCTAAGATATTACCTCATTGCACGTACATCGAACATGTCTTCAATCTGCAAGAGTGTTCCTTGAATGAATGACTTGGTATTGTAAAGCGAGGTTAATATAAAGCATAAGTAAGCTCAGCAAACAGATGGAAGCTGAAAATTGTAACTGTGAATGGGATTAAGGCAGAGTTTTATTTACATTGTAGTTTAATTTAGGTTTAGGACACTTAAAAGATTTGGTGTTTCATGTAGGGCCAGTTTGGCTACAGTCTGGTTTAGTTTAAGAAGGGTGTGATCCAGAGCTTTATAAGGTGCCTCACCCAGCTGTTCAAATATTTTGTTTTACTTTGTGATTTATAGTAAAATGTGTAGGATCATAATGAAGCTTTTCTGGCAGTATGTACAATAATGGAAATAAAATATTGACTTAATAAATGAAAAAACATTAAAGTTCGCCAAAAGTCCAAACTGAAGGTTGCAAAATCTTTTGGAAAGAGTTAACTATTTGTGTTAATGGAAATAGCAAATGCTAATGTGTACAATTATTCTACCTCTAGGAACCAGATGTCCTACTGATTTTGCTGAAGTTCCCTCAATACTGATGGAGTACTTTGCAAATGATTATCGAGTGGTTAACCAGTTTGCAAGGCATTATAAAACAGGACAGGTAGGGAAAAATAATATGTAAAATATTGAAAACATGAATAAATGTATTTAGGAAAAGAATCATATTTACATGTGTCATTTATTAAAAATGTTTAAAGTAGAAAAAAACAATGGATAAAACTAGTTATAATTTCAGTTACTCAGAAAAGAAGTTAATATTGTAATTGCAAAAAAGATAAATGTAATCTGTGTAAGAATACTAGATTCTTATATACAAGGTTTCAATTACATATTTAAAACTTTCAGCCTTTTATTCCTACAAGGTGTAGTAGGTGAACAACTTCTGTATGAATCAAGTTATTTGGAATGCTCTAATCTAATTACAGGTAAGTTATGACAAAAACAGAATTTGTCACAGAACTCTCTAAAGTCTGTCTTAAAATAAAGCTCAGGTAGCAAATCATGGGCATAAATGGAAATGATCTGCAGTGTTCCAAAATTTCCATTTTTAGCACAGTGTAGGGCAGTGATTGAAGTATTTTGTGATGAAAAACATACCGCTCTATTTAGGATTATATTAGGATTAGTTCGATTCTGTCAGACATGAATTTCTGCATAAAACTCTGGTGCCTTTTTTGCATCGAGTTATTTTTTACCATCTATTGCAAGGATGTGTGTTCTGTGGGGTATTTGGAAAACAATGCTCTTTGGAACAAAGTGACTTTTAGTTGTCACTTTAAGACAAGGCAGTAGAAAATTATTTCTATTTATACAGACTTTTCAAAAATACCTCCTCAGTTGTGTAGTGTTACACTTCGTTGGAGCTTTTTATCCAGCATGAAGCATTTAGTGTATTTCAGTATTATGGAAGCAGAATTATATTTGCCTCCATTGAACAGTTAGGAAAATATGTTGCCTAAGTTCTATTATAATACATATTGTCTGAGAAATTAGCCCTGT
>VYXC01003766.1:520395-532128 GCA_013397175.1 Platysteira castanea | reverse complement strand
TTTTTTTTTTTTTTGCAACAGAGCAATCGTTTCTGCAGATAGATTGCACTAAGAAAGGTCTCTTTGAAACCTGGGAATTAAACAAACTCAGTTCAGGAGTGTTGATCATTTATCTATTTGAGTCCACATACAGAAACATGTCTTTCTAATGTTCTCTATAAAGTTCATGTAGTGTTTAAACAGCATGGAGTTAATCTGATTGCATATGAGTTCAGAGAATGAGCTTCACTAAAACATCTGAAAGAGATTTGTGGAACATTATTTATGGCTTTGTATTTTCAAAATGACTTAACAAATCTAAACCATGTTTAGTTTCAGTACAAAAGCTAAGAACCAGACTCTGTGTCCCATTTGGCATTTCCATAAACTTCTTCTGTTTATTGGTGGTGAAATCTTCCCCTTTCAGAGATCAGTTGAAAGAGGTTTGATGTAGAAATCCAGTGGTGAAGGGGGCAAGAATGGATGATGCCGGAAGATGAGAAGAAGAGCCTGAAACTGTTCTGTGGCTCTTGACAGCTTTAGATGGCTTCCTTTTAATTGCTTTTTTGGAATTCTAGAATGGATTTTTAAGCCATTATCCAACATATATAAATCTGTTTTTGCTTATGTTGGTTCATCTAAGCTGATTTTAAGAATCTGATATCGGATTTCTGTGTCTGTCATTTAAATACAAGGAGATTGAAGTAATAATTTCTGTTGTGTGTATGTTATGAGGTACTTTGAGTTGAAAATCCCATCTCTCTTGCATTTTCAACTTCACAAAGATCTTTTTAGGGCTTATTTTCTCTACTTGTTCCCTGATTAATTCTTTTTTTGTGCAAATAGGAAATTGAATCTTTTTTTTGTTTCTCCAGTTTTTTGTTTGAAAGAAAAGTGAGTCCACTATACCTCCTTTTCAAGGGGAAATAAGGAAGGTGGATGAAAAAGTTAAAATGTGAAAATTGTGGAACCATTTAATCCAAATGTTGTTCCATATAAGAACTTCAATTAAGTTTCTTCTTATTAATTAAAAGACTGAGCTTTTCTGTGCTAAAAGGACCTTTTCTGCAACAACCACACCAACATAGCTCTGCTGAATGTTGTCAGAAGGACTTTCTACTGACCCAGTTTGTGTCAGAGGCAATGCAGATAATTTGACAAAGCATCCTTCTTTTGGCATTGCTGCATTTACACTCTAGTTTTTGTATGTAGACTTCAGGTGGTGTGATTTTTAATATTCCTACTGAACATAATTGCATCAGAAAAACTTGTCAGCATAGTCTCAGCTTATGTTTGCCATTGCTGTAAAAGCCAGTTTTAGAAGGGCTTGTCCTTGAGGATCTGTACTTAGGATCAGTGCTTATATGCTCGTGACAATGGAGGGGAAGGAGGTGTTTTGATTATTAAAACATGTGAACTGTTGAAAACTGTATTTCAGTAGAACTGCAGAAAAATAAATTGATGGGCAGACCTTCAAAGATGAGAATGCATTTAGATGTAGGTCATGAGGATCTGGTCCAAAATATTTTGAAGTTTATAGAAAGCTTGTCTCTGCCTTCTGTCCATTTTGAAAGGTTGTGCTGTGGAATACTGAGTAGTGACAAAGCTTACAAGCTCTTCTGTCAAAAGGAGCAAGTCTTTTGAACTTAGTTGTAAAAGCTGGCCAGTACAAATCTATTTGTTCCAAGAAAATAGCAAGCCTAGTTTTCCTTTCATCTGAAAGATGAGTCAAACCAAAAAATCCTTGAAATAAAACAAATTAATAGAGAGGACTGTGATAATTAGTTACTAAAGCTGAATTAGTCAGGTAAGCTCATGAAGTCAAGCTATACCAAAATGAGGGCATTACAGTGCTTAAGCAGACAATCTGGTGCATTGGTGCTATTCTGTATCACTGTGATTGTTTGTTTAATTTCATTTGTAAAGTGTACAGATATGTGGTAGGTCTGAGCTAAATCATTTTAAGCTTGTATGTCTTTGGAGGCTCTCCTGAACAAAGGCCAGTGTTTCAGCTGTTCAAATTTGAACTGAGTTCATTTTTCACAGAGATGGAATTACAAAGACATTATTGTATTAGCATGATTACAAGAATAAGCCCACAGATAGTAAACAGTTGTAATGTGTTGCAGTTACTACACAACAGTAAGGAGTTAATCATGCTTTGGGACACAGGCAATTCTGTTTTTTTTGCCACCAGGAAAAACATGCTGAAAAATTCATTCCAAGATCTTAAAGTTACTTAATGGAGAAGGGTGGAAAAGTGGACCTCAAAGTAAAGCATGTAGTGTTTAAATTTAAAAAATTGAATGGTTATTCGGTTGACATAGTTTTAGCCAAAGCTCTGTGAAGTCTTTATTTTAGAAAGAGGATGACAGTTTCATTCTGGGATTATCAGGGAGCTCATCTTTCAGGAGAAGTAAAGTAAGAATGCTGATGGCTTTTTTAAATTCTCTCAGCTGCTTATTAAGGGTCTCTGTGAGATTGTAATGGAGCAAGGGAGGAATAGTTTCTATTGCCTGAAATAGTACATGCTCCAGTTCAAGACCTCAGCATATCTGTGTGTGTGACATTCACCAAAACATACCTTGGAGTGGAGTCGTGATCTTTGAAAAACCCTCTGGAGTCATATTTTGCATCCCTGAAATCTTAAGATCCCAAGGGTGTTTTGGGAAAAATAAGTGATTTCTTTATCAATTTAAATTTTTTTCAATTTAATCTAATTTTGGCAGTGTTTTTCTGGTGCCAAATTCTGCTTGGCTTGTGAATTATGATCACAACACAATCTTTGAGCCAGGTTAATAACACTGATAGATTTAAAGAAAGACATAAATGTTTTTTTCTCCTTTGCCTTTTTGTCAACAGACGTAGTCATAAGAATGACTTGTACTTTCTTGTTGATTTTAATCTGCTCAAACAGTAGAGCTTGCTCTTCAGTGCACAGTAGATTGACACTGTTTGTTTGACATTCATATGGCTACAAAAAAAGTTAACAGAATTTTCTTGGAGTCTCTTGGTAAAATTACTTGTATTTTACTTGGTCTCTAGAACTTCGTCTTGCTATCATTTAATATAGATGAAATATAAAATTGAAATACCATTACGTTGAAAGAGTTGGTTTGACCTTACTGGTGGGAGGACTCTTGACTTAATCTTAAAGGATTACTTTGTAAAACACATATTTGCTGTTGCTAAGCTTTTGGTTGTTCAGGTTTTTTAACACAGATTACAGTTTGAGAATTCCCATCCAGTTCTCACACTTTGCTGTATCCAACATACAGATGCCCCTAGAAGAAATCATTTTTGTTTAATCCCATGTTGTACTACTTCATTAGGAAAAGAAAGCCTCCAAAAAGCTGCCTTGCTGATAGGTTTTGTGCTTAACAAAATCTCTTCAAACTCTCTATAGGTTTCCTTGTTGAAACCGCGTTACTGCAAACCCAGATGTACTTTAGTTCCAAGATGAAAGGGCATTGAAGGGTGTGCCATACTTGTGTAAGAGGACGAGACACTGACATTCGTTGACCAAGGAGAGTAATTGTCCAACCAAAATACTTTAACCAATTGTAACTTTTTTTCTACTTTACTTTCTGCCTTATTAAATTCTCTGGTTCTGTATCATTCTTGACCTGGCTAACTTTTGACTTGGAGAAGAGGTTGCAAGCCTTAGCAAGTACTGCACAAACCAGCTGTGCAACCGGAGAATTTTTCTTACCTGCTTCAACTTTGAGATTCTAGAGTTCATTGATAACCTTCTAGAGAAGGTGTAACTTCTCTAGACCTGGGTTTTTATTCTGTGAACATTGTTTGTCTTGAAGTCATATCATTTGCAGAGAATCTAAACATATGGCTCTACCGTATCTGTAGACTTTCTTGGATTATTTCTTGAATGCATCAACACACTATAAAAGCACAGGTATAATTTTAGAGTCAGGTTTAATACCTACCATCTCTATTACATTGTACAACTTGTAGTAGCTTTCTTACTATTTTAGTAAGAATGCAGTTATTTTAACCATATTTAATTTGTTTGGTTAAGGAAGTGGCTAGCAAATAAAAAAAAAGAAAATGTTTCTTAGGAAAAACATCTATTGAGAAGCTTTACAAATTTGTGGAAGAAGTGTAAGGTCAAGCATTCATAGACAAATATTCTTAAAATCTGGCATTAAAAAGTCTTTGGATGTACTTGCAGGCATCTGGATGGAAAGTCAAAAAGTTTGCTTAATGACTTGAAAAGTGGTTCTGACTTTCAGTATGTGGTGGCATGGATAATTTTATTGCCATAGATGTGGAATAAATTCAACTTTGTAAAATTTTCAAAGGGTAGATATTTACTGTTCAGTACAACTAAATATTTTTATCTGGGTTAGGGTAGAAAGTCTGATGCTGTCTCAGTTGAAGTTATGAAAACCCAGTATTATTAAGCTCAGTATTATGAGATATATAATGTGGGAGAGCTTTAACTGCCCCAATCTGTCCTTTATGTCTAAAAATAGTAATAACATTTTTAACAGGCATATAAGGGAATACGGAATCAGTTTATAGAAAAACAAACAGATTTCACACAGTGATTTCTCTATTGCTGTGTGGATTAGTGCTGATATCTTAATTGGCCATTTAATGCATAGCTCAGCAAATATTTTCTTCCTCAGTGCAAAGCACTTCAAATGTGTTTTATTACCACCAGCGGTTTTTTTGCATCTTCAGCCTCTTCTAGTAATTAGCTATTTAAATACTATTTACAAATATACAGTAAGTCTAAATGTGATCTGTTTTTTTTTTTTTTTTTGTTCAAGCCGCTGCCAAAAAACATGGTGTCAAGACTATGTGAGTCCAAAAAGGTGTGTGCTGCAGCTGATATGCAACTCCAGGTACGTATTTTGCATTCTAGTTTCTACTCTCTATTCAGAACTTACAAAACATATTTTAGTTCTTATAATTTTACCAATTTTTAAAATGTAACTGTGTTATCTAAGTGTATGCAAATTAATTTAAATTAATTCATTTTTATATTAATTGTCATGTTTATTTTTCTGAACATATTCTGTGTTGTTTGCTTAAACCTAAATGCTTATATCTGTAGGAAAATATCATGAAAACCACAACTTTTGAAAATGGTTGGATGATCAGAATTTCCAAATGTGGTTTAAGATTGAATTCTTGAATTAATGGAATAATTTAGGGAGAGCTCGCAGTAGAGGAAGTATTGTGTATGTTGGATCATTAAAATTTAGTAGGACTGAGAGGTACAGGCTGCCATAGTAAAATAGTAAAATCAAACCAGCACATTTATTTACTAGAAAGTGATTTGAGCTCCTTGTCTTCTGCAGCTCCAGATGAAAGTGGCCACTTGTCACATCAAAATTGCTGGCTGAGCTGTAAGGATGTAAGACTCCTCTCCACAGTGTTAGGAGAAGTAACTAAATTAATAAACCTTTATTTTCTGTGGGTAGGTGTGATTGATCAGTCATTTCTGTAAACAGTCAGTGATGCTGTTCTTCAAAGAAAGTAAAGGAAATTAGTCTTTTATCTAAAATGGTATTTGGTCCTTTTCATTCCTGCAACAGCAGTTCTTGGATATGTACAGTAGTATTAGCATCCAGCCAAGTTTTTTTTACAGTGAGCATTTGGCTGCATTTAGTGTGCTACAAGTTTTTGCTGTGTGATTTTTGTGATTTTGTTTTCTTCTTTGTTTTGCCTTGAGCCCAAAGTGTAGTATATAGCTTTTCCTTTTACAGTTAACATGATGTTTAGGTGAGATAATTCTGGTAGTACCTTAGTAAAGGTTAGTTACTGAGATGGAGAAACAAACAAATTTACAGATATTTGGAATTTTTCAGTTTTTTCCCATGGGTGCCTAGTGATTGACTGGTGCTGGCAATGATGCAGTGATGAAGCAGGCTGCTTGCCCTCAAATTACTCTTCTGTAACTAAAATTCAACCAGTTTCAGCCCATGCCAAATGACCACAGTGCCACACTGAATAATATTATTCATTTCCTACTGTGGTTTTGGAGATTCCAGATATGAAACATGCGGAAGTGTGCACTCATCTGAAAGAGACAGATTGTCAGATCTGTTCTGTTTAATAATTCAGAAAAAAATGTCCCAGAGAAGTTGACTTCATGGTAAATATAAAGCTAATACATTCCTTTGTAGAACTGCATATTGTTACTCATGCAGATTAAAAAGCAAAATATATTTTAATCTGCAGATGCCAGAGTATATATGTGCTGTTGGCTATATGCCTGAAAAAAACTGTGAATGAAGATTCTAATACTGTTCCTCCAGACTTTGCAAAGACTGTATTTCTGAGTAGGTGCTATGTTAGCTATATTTGACCTTTAAAGGAAGAAAAAATCCTGACAAATATTCCAGCAGTGTGGAAAACACCTGGAGGTTCTTCTGTGGTCTGTTTGGAAAATAAGTCTATTGGCATGTGAAAGTAAGAAATATTTCTGCTTTTTCGTTACTATAAAACCTCTGAATTTTCTTTTAGGTTGTGTTATCTTCTACTCTGAAGAAAAGATAGGGGAGTCCATACATCTTCTCCTAAGGCTTTTGCCAGGCAGAATGAATCCCAGAGTCTTTCAGTCAGTAGTAACTTCACTGGAAAATGCCTAAATGTTTGCATATTAATGGTATTTAGCAGACAAGGAGCTAGAAAGAACTGGAATCAAGTGAATCTAATAAATACCAGTGTAAGTGCAAAGTAGAGAGACAGTATGAAGATAAATAACTATTTGATGGCGTTTTTATATTAGGTCTTTTGAGAAATGTGTTTTACTGAAATTAGAAATAATCTTCTATCTACTGCTTGGCATTAAGTATCAGCTTGCCCCTCAGCAGTATCACCTAAAATCCTGTGGTCCTGGGATATGTTTCCCTTTCCCATTTGAAAGGCCTGTGTAAACACTAAGAACTGTGGTTTGTAGATGGAAATGCATATGGGTATAAAGTTCATCCAAGTTTATTTTCGGGGATGCTTTTTTTTTTTTTTCGCCGTGCTTTCCAGGTGGCCTGGCTCATAGCTTTCTTTCCCAGACTTTACATGTGCCAGGATCAAGGGAGAGCTTATAGCTGACTTCAGTGACTCATTTCCCTGTCACCACATTGTTCTTTAGGCAGAACATTTCACTGGCTTTCAGCTGACATTTCCCTACTTCCTCGCTGTGAGTTGAGCTTTTGCTCTGCCTCCTTGACCACAAACTACTCGACTCCAAATTTAACTTTAGAGAAGGTCCACTGCAGTGCAGATGCAGTTCCTCCATCTTGTGAGGAACACTGAAGAGCAACTGCAGACTGGCCCTAACAAAGATGGGCGGTAGAAAAAGGATGAAGGCTCTGCTGATGCTGGACACTGAGGTCTATTGTCAGATACTGAAGTTACTCATGTTTGATTTGGGTTTTTTAGAGAGGGGAAGTTGGTCTGAAATGACTCCTGCAGAGTTACAAAGGTCTAGGGTGACAGGAGAAAGTGAGCTTTCTAGGACTGTTACATCAGCTAATTTTCAGGTTTGTTCATGGTATTGTGGGTCATACTCTCAATCACCTTTGCTACCATAAATGCTGTAGCTTTCGTTAAACTGTGTAAAAAAATTATTGGGATTCTAGTGACTAGGAATGCAAAGCCATTGTAAAGCCTCTTTCTCTTCCTAGATAAATAAGAGTAAAAAAGTATTGTAGTTTTTGCAGGGTTGTGTAGGTTTCTCTTTATATTATTAGTCTGAACAGATGCTTGCTGCCCGTTCTGGGTTTGTAGGTGATCATTGTTGAGTGTTTACGTGTCTTGTTTAGTGTTGCTACCTGGGACCCAAAACTTGCAATGTCATTAACGGATGATTGTTCAGCTGAGTCTTATTGACCTCCCTTCTCCTCATTAGCCATGTAGGAAGCAAGCAGGAAATCTAGGAGTAGCTCCAGCAAGTCATGGCTTATTCACCCCTCTGCTTATAACCCTCAGTTTTTCTTGGAAAAAAGTCAATATGCACATTTGTTATTTGTCAAGAGATACTGTCAAAGGGTTTATCAGAATTCTGTGTTAGGAGATGGCTTATTCAAATAGAAAGAATATGGTCCTTTAGAAACAGTCACAGTTTTGATGAAAATACATGTTGTATCCAGAACAAATAAAAAGATGCTGAATTCTGGTAAGTTACTAAAGAGTTCAGAATGATTTGTACTAAAATTTCATAATAAAGAATCTTTTCAGAGGTTCAGGGGGTTGTGTTATTTAGATGACATAAAACATCCAAACAACTTTTTCTCCATAAAATTTCATGGTTATAGTTCCTGGAACAGCGTGTTTGTGTCATTGGGGATGGTACTGTACCCTGGGAGTGTGACTGGGACTGAATCTCTAGCCAAATTATTTGCTTCCTTGCTTGCTCAGAAGCTTTTTGAGGCTCCTTATTGCCAGTTTTCCCATGAAGTGGGCCTACCACAGGATGACCTGATCTGAACTCTTCCCTTAAACATCTGGATCCATCAAACTTCTCAAAAATATCTTGTGTTGCACAGCAGTGGGTGTCCGCTTTTTCTGTCTTTCCTGCACTTTCACAGATTAGGAAATTTTCATACTAAAAAAAAAAAAAAGCTGCCTTCATTTTCAGTGATGGCACACACAGAGCCTTGGCACTGTCTTCTGTCCATGCCATGTTTGCTGTGCCAGATAACCCTGCTTTGCTGTCTTTGCTTGGAAAGTCTTTTTAATGGTGCTGCTCTCCTGCTCTCCAAACACCTCAGTAATTTGGTCATGCACTTGCATTCTGCTGTAGTTCACATGCATAAAAATTGCTTATGGAGTAGCTGTCACTTCTGGCAAAGTACCCTCCCGATGAAGTGTGCTTTGAGCTAAGCATACACTTGAGCATTTTATTGCTCTGATGGTGAGAGCTAAAATAAAGGAAAAATCTGCATTAGTACTACGCTGTTGCAGGGCTCTAGCAGAAACTCAGTAGCATCAGCAGCTCTGTGTAATGGGCATGGTGCTTTTAGGTCAGAGGTTGGACTTGATAATATTGGAAGTCTTTTCCAACCTCAATGATCCTGTAATTCTTATGTTCACTGCCTAAGCCATAACTTGTCCCTGCAGGGGTGAGGTGATCTCATGGCTGCATGTACATGTCTTGAAATAGCTTATTTTGCAGTGTCCACTTGAATAACTTTAAATAACTTAAATAAATTTACAATAGGATTTTTAAGTTAAATCTATTTAAAAATACTTTTATTGAAAAGGGGAATTGCTGGAGGGCCTTAGGGACAGATCTTAATTTATTTAATTATGCAGACAATTTAGGACTGCCTGTGTGCTAAGTGACCTAAACATACATTTATGATAGGGTCGTGATGGTGTTGCTTGGTGGACTCCAAAAACCTGTTTCTCTCCTTGTATGTTATACAAATAATAGAAGATTTTCAAACCATATATATTTAAACTATTCCCTCTCCCTAGTCCATCTCTCATGTTCTTTTCTTTGTGTCTTTTTTGGTTTTCATATGCCAATAACATGTGCCAAAGACATATATTTTTTCTCTCTTCAGGTATTTTATGCTGTCTTGGACCAAATCTACCACGGTAAACACCCTCTAAAAAAGTCAACCACAGAAATTTTAAAGGAAACGCAGGAGAAAGTTTATGGATTGCCATATGTACCCAATACAGTGAGTAGCAACAGAATAACTGTATAAACTGCACCTTTTCTTTGATAACATGTTAATACCCCTCCCTCTCCCTGACCCTTGCCCTGCACACTCACGTGCTTATTGCTGTACTGTTATATTGAAAGAGTTTTCTTTCTTTCACTCACTTCATTCAGAGAGCATGGTGTTGGAAATATTCAGCCAAAAATCAAAATTTAATTAATGTACTTGTTTCTGTATAGGTGTAGTCTTGCAATGATCAACTTCATTACTTTGCCTTTGTGTTCTTATTAAAGAAGGCGCTGGAAACAATATATTGGAAAGAAGGTTTATTCAAGCTTCTTAAAGGCTGCTTATAAAAGGCAGCAAAACACTGTGCTGCACATTGGTGTTTGTATACTGTCAGCATGAGAGAGAGTGTGAAGCAGGAATCCGAAGTGTGTTCTTCTCACTGTATTCCTGTGACCTTTGTCATGTCATTTATCCTTTCACATGTTATCTGAGAGTGTAAAAGCCTTGAGTTTTACTGAGCTGTGTCATTTTGATCTTTATCACAACATGCATTTGTTCTGTACTTCACTGACAGCCAAAGGTGCAGTTTGCTTAGACAATAGTCACGGGATTTCCTGGTCTGTGTGAAGCTGAATTCCCACCTGGAGCCTGGCCCCCCAGTCACTGTTTGACACTGTGGTCGGAATACCCAAATCCTTTTTTCTGCTTCTTGGAAAATGTGCTTTTCTCTTTAGCAAAAGGTGTCTTTCCTTCTCTGAGAAGGGTGTTGGAAGATCCGTTTCCTCATCAAACCTGTACTGCCACTGCTCACACCTCCTAAAGAGTACAACATCTTGTAATGAGGCTATGATCATTATCAGGTGGGATAGCAAGTTTTGGCCTGGAACTTTACCCCAGCAAAATGAACTTCTGAATTGTCAGAAAGTCTGTATTCACATTTATTGAATGTAGAATTAGTGTCAAGAAGTGTAAGACAGTTTAAATTTCAGTAAAACATACTGAAAAATTGCATTAGAATAATGTTAGTACTCTGTAGGGTAATTAATGTCTGGAATTTGTCTTGCTGTCATTTGCTGTTCTTTCTTCCAAACTTAAATTATATGTGCTGTTTAATTTGTAGTCCAGATGTAAAAATAAAAGCCTTGAAAGTAAAGGTTTGAGATTTTAAGTGAAGAGAATATATTTCTTCCTTTCATTTTATTTCACAGCTAGACATTGAAATACAGTAGTAGGGAGCAGTTGTTATTTTCCTCTGTCATTTGGCTAGGTACATATAGAGCTGGCAGAGAAAACAAAGTATTTTGATTATTTGAATTGTATCTGTTCTCTATACATTTACATTCAGTTATGTGTTGCTAAGTCAGGCTTCTGTATCTTAAGTTAGTGGTGCTGGATAAGAGTAATTCTTCCTTAGTGAAGATCTTCACGCATTAATGTGATTTTTATGTAGCAGCATTGTCTGTCAGGGCTGAAAACATTATTATCTCTTCCTGATTAACCCTAATTCCCTTTTACTGCTCTTGACAGGCAAGTAAACTTAATAAATATCCTCTGAATGTGCTTGGTTGGGCTTCAGTCTTATTGTGCATACTTACTTCCTGAAGTAGAGCCACAGCATATGTCTTCAGCAGATGAATTTCTGTCATTCTCAGGCACAGCTCAGTTAATAGGACAATTTGCGTGTGTCTTTTTGTTACAGTGCTTTCAAAATGAGGCATATAAACTACTCCTAGTAAGTAAATGCTGCTGCACCTATGGGGTAAGGTAAACGTAAGTTGTGTGTTTTGTGCCAACACTAGGAGGGATAGTGCAAAGTAAGTTCTGTTGAGGTCTATATTTGCCATTCAAACAGGTTTTGCAGGCACTGGGGAAGCTGGCATTGCACACAGTAGTGTTTGCTTTGGCTGTGTTGATGCGGACGGGCGCAGGAGCTGGTGCCACATGCAAGGCAGAAAGGAAGTCAGATAGAAGCTGTCGTGGTTGGACACTGGCCCAGTGCCAGGCACCCACGAGAGTCGCTCGCTCACCCTCCCCTACCACAGCTGGGCAGAAGGAGGGAAAAGAGGAAAGGGTTAACAGAGGCTTCATGGGTGAGATAAGGAGA
>VYXC01003766.1:427852-520196 GCA_013397175.1 Platysteira castanea | reverse complement strand
GGCGCCTGGAGCACCTCCTGCCCCTCCTTCTCCACTGACCTTGGTGTCGCCATGGTATTTTCCCTCACATGTTCTCACCTCCTCCTCTCCTCTGACTAGCAGCAAAAACCCATGACTTTGTTTTGATTTTCTTCTTGAATATGTCATCACAGAGGCATCACCAGCCTCTCTCACTGGCCCAGTTCTGGACAGCAGCATGTCCACCTTCAGAGTCATCAGCCACTGGCTCTGCTGGACGTGGTGGGAAGCTCCCAGCAGCTTCTCACAGGAGCCACCTTTGCAGCTCCCCTGCTACCCAAAACCAGGCCGTGCCAAACCAAAACAGAAGCACAGAGAAACAGCACTCCACTAGACTTTGTTTGTCTGAATAATGCAAATCTTAATTTCTGGCTAGGCATTGCTTATCTGTTCAAAAGTATACAGTTTGCTGCTGGCTCCTGGAGGACGAAATTCCACTGGGATTTCATTGCTCTGTTACTGAATCCAGAAGCTGATGACTGCCAGGCAGGGGGCAAGGAAGTGTATTTGCCTGTTTTTGTAGTGTCTGGCAGTTTTGTTGCCAGAGGAGATTAGTGTTACTGAGTTTGGAAAATGAATAGCAATTTTGCACAGGCTGGATTCTTGAGTCCTTGTGATACCTTAAAAAAGCAACCAGTCTTCCTTTTGATTCTTCTAAGAAAGCAAGATAAATGAAATAGTAATGACCATACTTTTTCCAGCCATTTCTTCCTGAATGTTTGTGGTGTCAAAATCTGTGCACTGTGGGGAATTCAGTACTCTGCTTTTGCTCCAAACTTTTCTTCAAATCATAGCTTATTTCTTATCTCTTGTGAAGTCAGTTTTCATTTATTATGGCCTGCCTTGCAGTTGATGATACTGTCTGCTTTTAGAGTGTCTCCCCTGGTCTCCCTTACCTTTGTCCCCAGGATGCCCAGAGAGGCTTTTGAACATATATCGGGTGACCCTTTGATCAATCTGAGACACGATCAAAGTTTCTCCCATCATCTGTTGCTTAGTCCCCTCATGTCCCCCAAGTTCAGACTTGAAAACTTCTTTCCTCTGAGACAGTCATCAAAACTTAATGATATGCCGTTGCTAGTCCTTGGCCAAGCATAATAATTCCTATCTCCTGCTGGGGGTTTGGTTCAATATTGTAACAAAAAATGACGCACAGGATAAACAGACTCTACAATGATAGTGGAGTTTGCAGCCTCCCGCAGTTACAGGAAAGAGCTCTCAATAATGAAGTAGTTGTACAATAAACACCAGCTGCCCAGATCGTCATACCTGTATTTTCTTTGTGAAATAGTTTGAGTTATTGATTCTTCTTTTCAGAAAATTGTTATGGACTTACCTATTAATTGTCCATCCATTGTAGAAACCTTTTCTAATCTGGAATTTTGGTCGGAGATGCTGGTTTGACTTGTGACTGTGAGGAAAAATGGTTTTGAAGAGTGAGTCATAGTGAATGTGGGTTCTTTTTTGGATCATTGCCAAATAGTCTCTTTTGCATTTTTTAAAGTTACGTGGTCTTCTGGTTCGCTTTTCTTCCAGAAACAGCTGAGTTTCTTGTGTGGTACCTGAATGCATAGTGCAATGATGGAATTAACCCACGCACATCATTATAATTACATTTGATAGGAGGCAACATGTTGGTATGTAGGGGGTTTGATATTTTTTGGAACACTGAATAATTTGCTATATACCTTTTTGTTTTACCATATTAAAAATACATATTACTTCAGAAGGACCACCTTTACTGGTGCCATAAAATGTGTATCAGGTTACAGGTTTAATTATGATTGTATCATTTTGTCCAGTGTGCAGCTTTCTTTGGCAGCATGGCCTATGGCTGCTTGGAGAGACCAAAACACCTGTGAGACCGAAAATGTTAGCCAGCCAGGTTTGCCAACAGAAGACAAGGCAGGTATTGTGAGAGATACCCTAGAGCAAAGACGTGTATGAAAATGGTGTATCACCAGTGTGGTTGTTAGTCTGTCTTCTTCCTGCAGCTGGGGGGACTCTGCCCAGACAGAGATCCTGACCTTGGAAGGCTCCACCTAAGTCCTTGCCTTAACTTGCTGTGGTTGTGTCTGTCATGTTCCTGACAAAGGAAATCAATGGATGAGATGCAACCTAACATTTGGAGTGCTTGCTCAGGGAGGCTGTCAGGCATTATGGGAAGATGTGGCTTGCCATGGGTGGTGAAAACACAAGTTTTTCGTTAACAGGGAACATGCAGAGGCATCTGGGTATTTGGTCAGCTGAAGAGGAGTTGGTGTCAATAGACAGAACTGGCTTCTCTATAGAGAGAAAATAATTTTTGCATCACACATGGTCACCATGAGCCAAAGCCTCCTTTTTTGTTGTTGTTGAAGAAAACCTGTGTGCAAGAGAGTATAGTTTTACCAGGTTTATTCCTCAACCTACTGAGGGCTGGCTGGCAGCTTGGGTGAAGCTTCTTGTAGAGTCTGTAGTTTGTGTCCTTGTGACATCTGTTGTCTTAGGATTTCTTGTTAGGTTTTTGGAGTGACTACTAATGTGCAGTTATATATAACTGTTTCTGTATTAAATTTCATGTGAATATCAGTAATGCATATAAAAAGAATGAATAGTCAGACTGAGCAAGAAATGAGGCAGCAGGCTTAAAGTAAATAAGTGATAACCCTTAACCTCTGATGGTAAAAGTGGTTTTGAATTCTGAAAACTGGACTCAAGTGGTGAACATAAATCTTAAAATTATTGGTAAGGAAGGCTAAGTAGTGGCTGCCTATTAAATTTTAAACTGTAATTTCACTTCATATTTATTTTATATAAAACCTTCCAAAATTTATTTGAGATTTAAGCTCAACTATGATGTAACCTTAGAACCTAAGCAAAACTGAAAGCTAGCTTAAAGGGAATGTAAAAAAAACAGCTAAAAGGTGGAATGGGTGCTATTAGCAAAGAGCTTTTAAAAAAACTATTCTGGGTGGCAGATGAGGGAATAAAATTTATGGTGCTAATCAATAAGATGCTAAAAAGAACTCAGTGGGGAAAAAACCCTGTGCATCTGAATATCTGAGAAAGGGAGGTTATTAGAAAAGTAAAAGCCATATAAAAGTGTGAAAACAGAGTACAGGGTAAGTTCTAATGAGCCAAAAGTACAACTGTGGAAGTTTCAAGCACCTTAGAAACCAAACCCAGCAATAACAATTAAAAACAATGCACCAGAAAGAGGAAAGCTGCCAGATGTTTGCTGGAGCTGGAACATAACTAAATATGATGATTCAAAAGACATTATGTAGTTATCCAAGAGACTGAACCAAGGATACAAACCATCCTGATGCAAAAAAGATTTGGCAGGAAAGGACCAAGCCCTTTAAAACTTTATTAAGATAATAAAAAAATAGAAATCATTATATGCCTAGAGTTAATTGCTAAAAGAATGCAAGAATTCAGAACAAAAAAGGCTGGAAATGCTGAGTTGCAAAGTGTAAGTAGAGAAGGTAATAAAATTCCATAATTACTGAAGAAGCAAGAGGAGAGTGGGAGAGAGAACAAGAAATGTCAGAGAAAGCAGTGATATTCTATTCTGCCTCAGCATTTTTTGAAAAATAACTGAATTTTGATTAGGTTAGTAATACATGTAATTTTTGAGATATATTAAAACAGTACTGAGATTAGGGAATAAAAGAGAGAGAACAAGTAGATTAGATTTAGTCAGATTGTCAGAGTATCTAAGCTTGTCAAAATAGTCAGTGGCTTGGAGGAATTATCACTCATGAACTCATGAGAAAGTGGTAGAGTTATCATGATAACTGCTCTTATGAAGGGAGAAGAACTTGGGAACTGTAGACTAATTGTTCAGATTTTGTCACTCAAGGAGGAGTAGAAGCAATTAGTAGGCAGTTTATAGGTACCTTGAGAACAATCAAGTGAGCAAAATAGCCCCAGTTTTGTTAAGAGCTGCCTAAGATGAAAAAAATTGGCTTTCTTCTTAAGACATTGATTGGTCTTGGAAACAGAAAGTAAGTAATTGATAGCATAACTCTACAGGAAATAAGTAATTGATAGCATAACTCTACACTTAGCAAGCTTTCTGACACTTGCAGATCATAACTGTACAAGCTAACTGTACATTTGTGGCTGAGTCAACACACAGAAAGCATGCTGACAAAGGAGGTGAAAGCATAGGTGAAAGACAAGGACATTTTAAGTGGACATCACCAGGCATCTGTCCAGGAGTTAAACTGTGTTCTATGTTTTTGTTAATGATTTAGATGATAAATTATTTACAATATTTATAGAAGCTTCTTCAGTTGACAAATGTTACAGAAATTTTGAAAAGTAGAATTTAAATGATCCAAAGAATTTTGGTCACTGTGGTGTAAGTCAAGCAAACAGTGCAGAAGGCCAGCTTGGCTGAACAAAAAACTCCTGGTTGAGCTCAGGAGGCAAAAGAAACAGTATGACCTCTTGAGGCAAGGTCCGGCTTTGCAGGAAGAGTACAGAGCTGTGATTTGTTTATCACAGAATAACAGAATGATTTAGGTTGGAAGGGACCTTAAAGATCATCCAGTTCCAACCCCCCTGCTGTGGACAGGGACAGCTTTCACTAGACCAGGTTGCTCAAAGCCACTGCGCAACCTGGCCTCAAACACTTCTAGGGATGAGGCACCCACAACTTCTCTGGGCAGCCTGTTCCAGTGCCTCAGCATCTTCAGAGTAAAAAAAGAAGTCTTCCTAATATCTAATCTAAACATGCCCTCTTTTAAATTAAAGGCATTCCCCCTTGCCCTATCACTACAGGCTCTTGATAAAAGTCCCTTGCCAGCTCTCTTGCAGGCCATTCTAGGTACTCTAAGGTCTCCCTGGAATCTTCTCTTCTCCAGGCTTAACAACGCCAGTTCTCTCAGCCTTTATACAGGAGAAGACACAAATGACCAAAGCTCAATTAGAGCTGAAACTGGCCAGTGTTGTTTCAGATAACAAAAAAGGCTTTTTAAAGAATGTTAGTAGAAAGACAAGGTTTACAGAAAACATTGGACTGATACTTGTTGAAAATGATAATCTAATTAAGAGGATGAAGAAAAACCAGAGAGATTCAATGCATTTTTTCCCCTCCATCTTTAAAGCTACTAGTAGACCTTGGGCATCCCATTTCCCAGTGTCAGAGGACCATGAGTGCAGGAACAGTGAATTCCCATCAGTGTACACTGAATGTTCAGAGGTCTCAGGGCCTAATGGGATTCATCACAGAGTTCTGAAGGAGCCACTGGATGTTATGGCAGGACCCCTCTCAATCATTTACCAAAGGATAGTTTGCTCTGGGAAAGCAACTGAAGTAACAAGTATTTAAAGAACAATAAAAAGAGCATGCTTTTATTCATGGGATGCTGGAAAGGAAATTATTTGTGTTTTTTAATATATTTTGGTATTTGGTCTTGGGGAGTTAATAGTGGTAGTGTTGTGTCCTCTAGTAGCTGTCTACCTCTTTAAAAATGTAACAAAAATGGAATAATTACAAAGAAGCAGTTTTGGAAAGATGGTAGGTTTGGAAACATGAACTATGAGGAAAGTAAAGGAAATTGAGTATTTGGCTAGCAAAAAGAAAATTATATGAGCACACATGAATGGTATTGAAAACTTACGAAAAAATTATTTGGAATTGAGGCTGTGACTATTTGTTTCTTATTAAAGAGCAAATAGTAGAAGGGGAAAAATTTTATAATTTATAGCAAATGTGATTATGGTTCGTATCTAATCTTTAAGTATGGTTAATTTTTTCCCACGTTTGTTGAAGAGGGAAGCAGACACCCAGTATGTCTTGCATCTCTCTTATAGGCAGTTTTAAAGAAACCACTGTTGTAGATCACAGAGACATTAGTTTCAAAGTAAAGCCAGAGAACCTTCATAGAGGATAGCTTTTCCACTTTTTCTCCCTCTTCACTTCAGAGGTACTGATGTTGCTCATATTCCATTTTTTTGAGTGTTTTGAAGAGAGATGAAGTCATATGTTATTACTCAACCTCTTGAAGTTTGTATAACCCCTTCAAGGTAATTTTTTACCTTGCCACGTTGGAAACTAAAGTTGTTTATACAGCGTGCAAGTCCCTGGATTAGTTTTCATATGAGCCTTCTTAAAAATGTACTGTAAAATCAAGTTGAAGAGTCTGGCTCTGAGGAAAAGATTAATAAAGGAGTGCACAGTGAACTCCAGGGAAGTGATAGTTCTATAAATAATTAATAGCTAGAAGCCATTTCAAAAACATTGGTGCCCTGCTGAGGTCAGTATTAAAGTAGATGCTGGGACTTTGAAAAGCTCTTAAAATCACCTTCCAAGGTCTGTTTAGGTTTCTGTCTTTGTGGAGTTGAGTTCATTTTATGATAAAGAAAATGCTGATAGCAAATACTGTGAAGATTTGTTTTCCAGTGGTAACATAACACTATTCACTGGGCAACTATCTACAGCAGTAGAGTGTTTACAGATATCCTAAGATATGAAGCACTTTTAAGAAAATTCTTTTTCCAAGTATTAGCCCCATGAAACTCAAACATACTTTAGTGATAGTATTTACCATATTTACCATGTGGTAGAGCATTTTAAGGAACAGTGCAGGAAGTAGTTGCATACATCTCCTGTTAACATTTAGAATGTATTTAGATATATCTTACATATATATGAAAACACAGCTTTATCTAGTTTGATATAGTTCTGTTTTCTATGGCTCACATGTCCTTTCCCCTCCCTGGGATTGCAGTACTGGAGCTTTGTTTGACAGGGATAGATACAACTGAATACATCATTGCCATAAACACAGCCTAGAGAGTCTGAAATGAAATTCTCTTCAAACACAGTGGGAGACTGTCCTTTCTATGAAAAGTCAAAACAGAAAAGAACAAGACAGAGGAACTATTAGCACCCCTCAACCCCTCACCTCGACGGGGGGCGGGGGGGGGCAGGGCGTGAATGTAATTTCTTTAAATTCCAAATGCACTTGTCCCAGATTAAGGATTAGAATCATGATCTGTCAAATCCATCCTTTAATCTGGAATGGCTCTAGCAGAAGATAGTAAATAAACAGTACTGTAAAAAGGTAGTGATTTCATCTTCCAGTGTTGATTCAGATAATTTAGTTGGTTAAGTTGTACTGGCAAATATATTTTGCAGTTACCATGCTGCTTAAGATATTTTTCAGTTTTTGTAAGGGCTTATCCTAAGCAGCTTTCATGATGTTTATTTTAAAATAATAGGTCAGTACTTAAAATTAGGTTTAATTGGAAAAGGAATATAAAAAATTTGAGCTTCTGTGCAAGTCTGTACCCAAAGGAAACAGTGGTGATCTGATTCTACTTATCTCAGACTTACAAATTTAAAGCTTAGGCAATAATAGAAATCATTAATTGTAATTGAAGAGGGGGTATTGCATGTGTATATATATCTGTGTAGAATTACATGGTATGACGTGAAGGATTTGTTTGAAAATTGTATATTTGCAAGTTTCTTATATTTTACTTCAAAGACTAATTATAATGTTTACAAGTAACACTGTCTCTTAACTTGTCCAAATAAGATCAGTTAAAGGACACAATAAGGAATCCATTTTCATATCTCTGTGTCGTGTAAAGATTGTGAAGCAATGGAAATCATACATACAGATTTTTGGTGTCAGTATTCTTTATTATCACCCACATCCCCCTTCCCTCAGTCCATTTCTGGGGAGGAGAGAAGAAGGTATAGAGTAAATAGTTCTAAATGATTTTGCTATAAGCAGCTCAAATTCATGAATACTTTACAAATAAAAATGAAATATTTTTCTTTAAGCAATTTAAAGACCATATGGTACATATCTGGAGTCACCTAAGTGGTTAATTGCATGTTAAATTCCTTTCCTCTTCCTTAGTGTAAACAACTGCAAAAATATTTACATTCCCTGCCTTGCTAGATTTATTTATCATTTTATAATAAAAACACGGAAGTGTTATAAATTGAAATCTTAATCTCTTGCTTGACTCTCTTTCTGAAATGTCATCAGTGTCTCTGGTTTGGTTTACTTTGTGTTCTCTCCATTCCTAACACAGAAATGCACAGCACTGTAAAACTGAAGAGTATTGATACTAAGTGAGTTAGAGGCACTGCACGAGATGAGGTTTCTTGAAATTAGTTTTCTGTTATTCTAACCAGGATTAGAAACTGCAAGAAAGAAAGTGGTTCTTTATTGCATTTTATTATTATTGTGAAATTCCAGAAGGATGATGATGATGTAATTCCATAAAACTTAAAGTGGTTCAGGTCAAAAATACAGAATGTGAGTTGACTGAGCAAGCCGCTGCATACCTATGGAGAGAGTTGTTTCTACAGTCAGGGAGTGCTCCAGCTTTTCCCCAGAGTTAGCTACTGGTACAAACAGTTTTCCAACTCTGCACTCCGATACTCATGAAACCATTTCTTCAAGTGAGAATGAGTCGAGGACATCTTCAAAGCACTGGCTAACGTGTGTTTCTTTGCATGGCCAAGCAGCGTTGTCCTGGATTTCCGCTGGTGCTGATAAACCTTGGCCTCAGCAGAGGGAAATAGCCTGTGCTGATTCCCATGCTAATCGCCGTTCTCTCCTGCCTCCAAGTAACCAGAGCCTGCAGCTTCCCCTTGACTCTGAGGAGTTTTCCACCTGTACTGAAAGCTGAATTCAAGAAAATTAGGAGCAGTAGTATCAAGTCAGTGCCAGACACAAGGGATTCTCCACCCAGTAGCCCCTGAAGCAGATAAGTTGGCTGCTCCTCTGTTGGGCTTCCTGCCAGAATAAGATTTTAATTAAGAAGGGGGAGGGCACCAGATATCATCTCCATCAAGTATTGTTCTTCATGGAAACAATTCAACAACTTGCTCATTGATGTAATTACTGTAGCACACATTTTGTAATTAGAAGTCTTAAATGACAAAAATACTTTCTGTAATTTAGTATTCGGTCTTTTCAGGTTCTCACTTGTGTTTTTGTCTTAAGATGCAAAGCAAAATGGACATAAATATACTTTGAAGTACCTAAAGTCACAGCAGAAACTGTTGGAAGAACATTTTGAAAAGTCCAAGCAATAGTCAAGAATTTCTGTAGGATTTCTCTTCAAAGGATCTAGTAGGATTTTGTAGCACTGATTCCTGATGTAATGAGTGGAGCTCCCCGGAACAGTGTTTACCCACATTAAAGTAAAAACTAGCTTAGTATATGTTAAGCTACCTGTGGATTTTCTTTCAATTTTGTCTTTTTACCATCACATCTAAATTTTTATATCAGATTATTTTTGTGACAATATTAGCAGTTCTATATTTAAAATTCAAATAATTGAATCCTAAACTAATGTAGCCTTCAAAATAGTTCAGTTTAACTGATCCTACCATGTTGTTAAAATGAATGAAGGGACATAACTTTTGAATAGAAGATAGAAGGTGTAGTAAATTATTCAGATTTCTTCTAAAGCAGTAATCCTGTCCTCTCAAAAGATAACAGGAAAAATATTTCTGTCCTCTACTATAAAGGAAACCTATGTGACTAGTTTGGGCAAGATACATAGTTTAAGCTAGCTAAAGTAAAATGAACTGTCTTTCCCTAAGAATGTACTCTACAAGGACTTTAAAAGAAGTCCTGAGAAGGTGTAAGAATACAAAAGTATCAGTAAGGTATTTTCATTTTTACATGATGGGGTGGAAAGCCATTGCACACGGAATTTTGGAAGTGCTTCAGACATGGTTATAAGAAAAGGTTGAAAATGTTGATGGAAAAAAGGACTGTTTAATAACAGCAGTGGAACAGTCACACACCTTTATTGCAGTCTGTTGTTCTGAATAAAAAGCAGGCATGAACATGACCTGTGGATGTCATATTATATAACCCATGGGCTATGCTGTAAAATGCACTGTTTTATAAACTCCTGGAATGGGTTCATGGAACTTTTTGAAGTAAACGATTACTCAGAGTCTTCATTAACTTTCTAGCTGCTTACCAAAAATATAACATTTAATAAGGAGACTGCCCTAGTTCTACATGTCTAGCCCTTTCCCTGTCCAAAAGGGAATTTGATATGTCTTTTTTTTTTTTTTCCTAATGGAGAAATGACTCGTCCTTGGAAATAACACAAGAAATCTAGTCATCTTGCATCTATAGCTGAATTTATTAAAATGGAGAAATGGAGTTTTATGCTAGAAGGTCAATCATTTAGTTTTAAATACATTTACAGTGATAGGGGTGTCTTTTATTCATCATATAACTTTTTAATGGAGCAGTAGCCATTCTTGGGTTTTTTGAACATTTTATTGCCTGGGCTGTAATCTCCTCTGTATGAAGCAGGAGAAGAAGAAGGGTTTTATGTGGGCAGGTAGCTCCTTGTGAATTAGGGAAAGGATGGGTGTTTTAATGTTAAGTATATTTTTATAGGTAGCTAAGTCCGGTCTTGAAAAGTTAATTGTTAGGACACACAGAATCAGAAAATGTACTTGAGTAATGTAATAGGTTTTGGGTAATATTGAAGATTGGGAGTTTCTGATCAGGAACTGTGTATGAGGACTGGGACAAAAGTAGTGACAGGAAATGATGATGTGCTAGAGTTATTCATGCTCTTGAGTTGGGGAAAATCTGTACTGGCAAAAAAATATAAAATTAAATCTAATATAGGCTTCAAAGTTCAGTAGGGAATTGCACTGTTTGTTATTGTTTTTCCTTTACTGCTGTTTGCAATGGGAAAACAGTCTTAGTTTCAGTTTGACTCATCCTCCGTTTCTGTTTCTTGTTTTGGGTACTGTCCTGTTCTGAATGAATTTTTGAGATTTCAACTTCATCATATTTGCAAGCCTCCCCACATGCAGGGAGAGAGATGAGTAGTGGCATTCTGTGTCTGCGGAGACACAATAAAGACGCTTTCACACCTGCCAGGTTCAGCAGAAAGGAAGGAATAATAGACCTTTATTGTTTACATTATCTCATTTTTATACACGTCCCAACTCCACAAGGGATTGGAGAGCATGTCACTTCCTTCTCAAGCCCACTGGAGAAGAAAGGTGCTCATCAAAGCTTTCATATCACAAAAGGAATGAAAAACAGAAAATACCGTTAAGTAAACACTGGCTATTATTTACATAAATCTATGTGAAAGAATCTGACTCCAAGGTTAAAAACAGAAGGCTTACAAAAACCAGGGCAACAGCATTCCTTGGTCATTCTATCTCTTTTCCTTTTCCCTTTTGAAAGGAAACAATGTGAAGTTTGTTAGTAAACAAAGACAAAGTCAAACAAAATTTAATAGAGCATACTGAGGCCTGTTTTAGGTGCAGACTTTGAAATCAAGCTTTTGGTCTTGGACAGATTGCTGAGAAGTTGTTCTTTTCTCCTTTCTCAATTGTGATAGAGAGTTTCAACAAACCCAATGAATGGAATAGTTGATCAACCTGGAAATGCAGATGATCTGTTTTAGGTGCAGACCATTAAATGCAAAGAGCATTTGAGTGAACAATGTAATCTGAGGTTTCGAGGAGGACATACTGTCTTAGTTACAGCTTATATGATTATCAAAGTAATTCCTTTCTGTTGGGAGAGGTAGAAATATCCTTCACTATGCCAAACTCCTAGAAATTATTTTTGTTTGTAGCCTAAAAACCACTTCTGAGTATGTGAAACCAATTCATCAGTAAAGTTTTCCACATTCCAGAGAGAGTTGAAACTTCTAATCATAACTTAAAAAACTTACTATAAAATAAACTGACTTGTTTTCCTGCTCAGTCTTCTAAAAACGTAGTCTCTTTGCTGATTCAAAATGTGCTTTTAGTTTAATGATTATGGTTATAATTAAGAGACTAGTTAGAAAAACTATAGCTATAATGCATAAACTTAGCAACCAAAATACCTTTCAAAGCAAACTGGAGACTCTGCATCCAAGCTGAATGTTGTAACACACTTGCATTACAGTGAGATACCGTACAGGGCTTTACCTTAACTTAAAAGAAAAAAAAGTTAATAATTTTAAAGAATTTGCCCCATGCATCAAGACCCATAGGAAAATTGAAGACTGGAGACTTTTTTTCATCTCATTTAACCCTGCTACTCCTACTTTTAACTACATGTAGAGGTCACTAGTACAGGCTCAACTGGTCACCCATGGCATTTGTTTTGGACACGTGTCTTAGGATGGAAATAACCATCTTGTAAAGTGTAGCTTTTGAATGGCTGAACTACGGCTAACTTTGAGAACTTTATTTGTAGATGTTGCTCAGGAAAGGGAACTAGCAACTTGTTTCTCATCAGCTGTTCAAAGTCATTTTGATTATGAGGCACCAATTGCTCCCTTTTCTTTTAAGCAAAAAAGACCAAGTAAAAGCCAAATACTTTCTTTTTCTACCTTCTCAGTTGGTCATTTTTTTAGAATACACATAAATCTTTTTGAGTAATGGAGAGTAAGATGATAATCAGCACTTTCTTGAATAAAGAAGGATAATTTATTTCAACTGTAAAAAATAAGGACTTCGTTAATTATTGTGATAAAGAATCACAGTCAAATACAAATTGTTTTGGAAAATTCCTAATATCCTTTCACTTTTTTGTTTGGCTTTATCAGAATTTCAGCCGTTGACTGTAGGATAAGAACAAGCGTCTCACAGCCCATGGATTTAAATTTAAAACATCTGTTATATTACATTATTGTTTATCTTTTCATTCCTCTTCAAAACTCTTGATTTTTATAGTACCTGCAAAAGCCATGACAACAGTCATATCACAAGAATGTTAGGAGCTTTGACTTTGGGTAGGAGGACAAATAAAGTACGGCACTTGTCGTCTCTTTGATTTCCTCAGAGCCAGCAGGGCAAAGGAAGTTTCATACTCCTTCCTTCATACAGTCATCCATTCTCATTTCAAAAAATATGCCTGAATCTGTTGGGAAACCACATTGTTTCAGTTTGGATCTGCTTGCCTTTACACATCACACTGGAGAGGTAATGAAATCTTCATCCCTGGAGCCTTTTGACAGAGCCCTGAGAAATCTCTCCAAAGCTGGACTTACTTTGAGCGAGGGTTGGACCAGATGACCTTTGGAGGTCTGTCACAGTTTAAATTATTCTGTTGCAGTCAGGGAAATAAAAAGAAAAAAGTATTTTGATTTCTGTGAAGATAAGGCTGATAAGTTATTGTAAGTTCTGTTTTTCTTTGCTAAGAAACATTAGGAAACAGTCAACACTGAACAGCATTAAAAAATATGTCTATCATCACTTGAATGAGTCATAAAGTGAAGTAACAATCCATAAATAAGTAGCAATATAATTGTGGACTATAATCTGCTAAATATATATGCATTTTAAAATGTGCAGACAAATCTGTGAATTATGGCATTGCATGTGGGTGGAATTTGTGTACCTCTAAGGTTTTTGGCACATGGAAAACTGTATTTTTTATACTATTAAACATAAGTCCCAATAACCATTTTGTTTGTGACAAAAGTTTATAAATTGAACTTTTGTGAGTGTGACACTGTACTTGCCCACATGGAAAATTATAAAATATTGTGTTACTTGTAGAACTACACAAATTACCAAATATGCTATTACCAAAATGAATAATTTATANATAAAATATTGTGTTACTTGTAACAAGGTAATTGTGAGTTTCGCTCAAGACCAGTAGAACTACACAGCTATTACCAAATATGAATAATTTATTTTACTGCTTGTTTTTCTCCCCTTCTGATCCTGTTTATATATAATTTCAATCCTGATGATCAGTGTATTGGATACACAGCATTTAGATTGAAAAATGCTTCTTCTGATAAAGGGTTGTGCGTTCTGGGATTTATTTCTGATGGATATTTTTTTTTTACTTTTTTCTTTTTTGTTTATCATTAATAGTATCAGATTTCTTCCATCATGCCTAAGAAAATGTTGAACAATTTAAAGAATTTTAAAGATAACATGGGTTTTGGGGCTTTTTTCTTCTTACAGGCCTGGCAGCTGCGATTCAGTCACCTGGTGGGCTACGGTGCCAAATATTACTCCTACCTCATGTCCAGGGCTGTTGCCTCTATGGTGTGGAAACAGTGTTTTGCTCAGAACCCGTTTGATAGGTAAAAACAGAGAAATGTTAAATAGAATGAAATGCTAGTTGCTTCTGGAAAACATGAAACAAATTAGCTTGGTGGGCTTTTTTGATCCAAATTAATTTTTAGTGTTTTTGTTGATTTTAAGAGGATTACAAAGCAGGAAATAACCACAGAGAGATATATATATCTATATCTATCTATATGTACTTTGGGATATGTTCATTGGTGCAAAAAAAATTGTGTCAGTGTTTTAAAATACAGGTGTGTCAGTTGGGAGGCACTGAAATCCCTATTTAGATGTAATTAGAGAACTTGAAATTCATAGATGCCTAATTGCTTGTAATTTTCTCTTGAAATCAAAGCAGCTGTGGGTATTAAACAAGCTTCATGTCACCAACTTCAAAGCTAAGTATAGCTATCCTACTCATTTTGCTTTGTGAAATTAAAAAGTAAATTGCGAGGTCACAAACTGTAAGCGTTCTTATACCTTAGCTGAATGTTCAGGACATTGTAACAGAGCAACTTTTCCCTTTGGCACAATGAAGGCTGAAATGTTGTTCACAAATTAACTTCTACAAGCACCAGCACACACTCATATGTATAAAATTTGTCTAGTTCAGTTACTCATAGTGTGATTTTAAATGTAATTTAAATTTGAGGAGTCAACATGGCATCACTAATTGTTTTGGGGTGGAAAATTTAATTTGGTCTGTATGAGTTCTGTAGAGATCCTAGAAGCAAACCTGAGTGAAGGCTGGATAGGTTGTGTTTGCAGATGGCTCTAACACCTGTGTTTCTCCAGGGCAATGGGCGAGCGCTATCGTAGAGAGATGCTGGCGCATGGCGGTGGAAAGGAGCCCATGCTGATGGTTCAAGGTAGGAAATAAACTATAACTGTTTTATTCCCCTGCAAAGGGAGGAAACTTTAACTTAACTGCATTTCCCAACTTGGTCTTTTTAGTTTAATTATGATTTTCACTGGATTTATGGAAGAAATATTTGTTAAGTGGACTGGCCATCACCTTTGTGTCGTGGTCAGTAGAACTCCTTGTGGTACATGGAGTACACACAGATAGTTGAGCTGAAGTGTTGGAAAGGTTTGTATTACAAGACTGTCTAATGAATTCAGAATAAACTTGAAGGAAGATAGATTACATCATTTTTGAATACAGTGAAGTAGTAATTTTTCCATACGTGGAATTCATATCTCTAGTTATTTTGTGCTTGGAGAAATTGAACTTGTTTTGGCCACATCATTGCAGTGTCATCAAAATATCTTTGGCTGTATCAGTACTTTGAGTATACATTTTCATGAAATGAATCTCTGTAATAAAGAAACATTGTTCATTGTTCATCTCACTACTGTATTTGCCTTCTGAATCTGTAAAAGTAACTTTTAAAAATCATTCATACCCATAGGAAAAATTCTCTGTGTGTTCATACATTAAAAAATAATGCTAGGAAAATGAAACAAGTTTGAGAAACTGCTGACTTGATCTCAAATCTATCAATGAGATCAGGATAAAGACTTTCCTATGTAATGTTGCAGAATTCAAACATTTTTGCGTTACTTTTGCTGTTCCTAAGATGAGCACTTGCTAAGTCCTTCATCCTTTTTCTCTGAAATTCTTAGTGTTAAGGATGAGTATGAATTCACCGGACTCTGTTCATTTTAGCAGACTGGAACTTATGCGACTTTTTTCTACAGATAAGGAGGACAGTGGTAATGTGTCTGCATTTCATCACGAGATTGGCAAGGTTTCATGACTGGAGCACTTCAGTTCTTTGACCCATCTGTTTATATTTGAGGCTATGACCTCTGCACTCCTTAGACTCATCATATATTAAGCAACTATATATCCTTTAGGTTGTCTATTTACTTTGCTGATCTAGAGGTTTACTTTTCATTCCATATGACTTCTCAATCATATTTCTCTTCGCTGTTCTTGAAGAGTTTATGTTTGTAACTTTGAAAAACTGTGGCTGAAAACTGTGGATTAAGAAGTTGGAAGACAGGGATGTGTGTCTTTACAAGCATATCCAGTTTTTACATTGTAAGTCATATGGTGGAGAAAGAAAAAATGGTTTTAAAGACCAGATGTGTTTATGATCTCTTTCTGGGATATATTCTTACTTTCACTGAGCATTGAATTTTCCTGGAATGTCCTAGAAGCAATGTTGAAGTTGCTGGCAGTGTGCTTCCTTGAATCAAGTGCTATTTGAATGAAGTTTCAAAATTCATCTGTGGATGGTCTTACAGAAAATCTACAGAAGTAAAACTGTCTTTCTCCCTTGCATGTGGTAGGATCTTACAGGAGACGGTGTCAAAGGGCTCACTGAAGTCCAAGGCAGTGACGTGCACTTGCCCCCTTTTCTGCCAGGCCAATTATTTCATCATACAAGGTTATCAAGTTGTTTAAGCATGGCTTGCCTTTGGTGAATCCATGGTGACTATTCCCGATGTTTTTGCTATTCATGAGTTTGAAACGGTTTCCAGGATTAGCTGGTCCACCACCTTCCCAGGGACTGAGGTGAGACTGACCAGCCTCAGTTCCCTGGGTTCTCCTACTTGCTCTTCCTGAAGATAGATGTGACTTTTGCTTTTTTCCAGTTTTTCAGTACCTCTCCTATCTTAATAGATTACTAGAGTCACCTTGCAATACCCTCTGCCAGCTCTTTGAGCACTCGGGTACATCCTGCCAGGGCCTGTGGGCTTGTTTATGCCCAGTTTTCTCAAGTATTCCATCTGATCCTCTTCCATTAAGGATACATCTTCCTTGCTTCAGATTATCTCCCTGGCCACTTTTGTATTCTGAATTTCACTTCTACACTCTTTATACAGAAATCCTAAAAGATATTCAAGATCATAAAAATAGTCACTGTTCATCAGCAGATTCTCTGTCTGTGCATATCATGATGTTCATTTGTGCACAGTGAAAAACCTAACAAACATGCTTGAACAACTCCCTGAAGAATGAAATCAGGGTGACTCAGGTGTTTTGACAAGACAATAACTTGACTGCTGATTTGGGATTATTGGAAGCTAAATCATGGAACACACCTGATGAAAAAAGTTGTATTTGATTGGTCTGGTTTTTTTACAAAAAATGAGAATTTATGGAGAAAAGTAAGAACAATTTAATTTGCTTAGGTTTAATCAGCTTCTGATTCCTCTTGCTGCTTTTTTTTTCATTATAGATATTCAAGAATACTGGATTTCTGTCTCCTGTTGGTTTCCATCAGTGGCGAAACTGTGCTCCCATAGCAAATAACAAAACATATCTGATTGAAGACAGATCCCACTAAACTTTAAAGCTTGTTGATTTTACTCTTCTTCAGAAAAACAGTCCAGATTCTGTGCTCACTAGTGCCCTATTTCAAAAAGTTCTTTAGGTTGTTATTTCAGGTGGTTTTTATGTGGGTTTGCACATGTCTGGCTTTCGGATGCACATCTGCAGCCTCACCCTTGAAGTGCTTCCACACCTCATTGTGAAGTTAGCCATGTTCATTGACTGTTTGATAACAGGTTACTTCATGAGCACATTTCATTTATGTAGTTTCTTTGTTACAATTTTCTTCTCAGGAACAATCTATTGTCTTTCTTTTGTGTTTGGATATGACCCTAGCTTTTCATCTTTCTCCAACATGATTCCATAGATGTACTGATTAGGAAAGATAAAGGATCTGACCTGTGGAGTTACTGACAAGGTTCCTGTTTGAACTAGTCTTTAATTAGGAAACATAATATACTTTTGTTGTTGTTGTTTGCATTTGATTCTCTTGGCATTTGTTTCCTTTAAAAAAACCAAAATCATAAAAGTTTTTTGAAAACTTTTTAAACATTTTCTGAAGTGATCCTTTTTATCTTATCCTCTTGATAGTCAATGAAATACAGAAATAGTCACAAATATGGTTAGCAGGAGGAATTGAAAATGGGTGAACAATGCTTTGTCCAAGAGGCTTATTTTCTTTTAATTTTTCCTTAGAGGTAAAATAACATTTTGAGGAGAACTTGATTCCTCTGTCATTTTGTGTTGACCACATGGCTCTTGCAGATCTTCTCCTTCCTAGGACTACATGGTATTAGGGATTCCAAATTCCTTTGAAATTATATAACCCAGGTGTCCTTTCCAGGTCCAGTTGTGTGCTGGTTGCAGGTCTGAACAAGATTCAGGTGTGCACCATTCCTCCCTCTCTCCCTTGGCACTCCCTGGCTGGAAAGAAACCCAGGTGCACAGGTAGAAAGTGAATTGCAGTGTGAAAACTACTGGGTTGGATGTTTTGTGAACTGAAAGCATGGAACATATCCTGGAGCGCACTTCTCCTGCAACCTTGGTGCAGTCACATTGCCCGTGGGGCTTCTGAAGAAGTCCTCATGCAAAATGCATGTGAGGTTCTGTTCTTGCCTTGTTGTTGCTGTATTACGTTGCAGACAGTCATACTCAGCTCTCTGCCTACATGGTAACGAAACCATCTGGCTGTGTAAATAAACACCCATTTGCTCCAATGCTGTTTGAAAATTTGCTTTTCCATGCCTGAGACTGTACTTCATGGAGTAATTATAATTTGAAGAGGCTGCAAAAATCTTCAGATAATGATTGTACGTCTCTTTGAAAGTCTAAGAAATATGCATAAATCCTAAAAGTTGATGTGAACAGCAACATATGTTAGCTCAAACTACATGGACCCAAAATAATTAGTGTTCCAGGGGGGCAGAGGCCAAATTCTGCCACAGGCTTTATTCTTCTCTCAATTTTCGGTGATTGTAGGTTATAGCTAACCATCTCTCAAAAGGGTGTGGTTAACCACAGTGCTGTAATGTGAAAGAAACTTCAAAGCAGCGAAGATAAGCTATGCAGTTGCCTTAGGCTTGGGAGAGACTGAGCTGAAATAGGAGTTGGGCTGAACGTATTAAAATACACTCCTAAATTTGAAAACTGCAACCATCAGACCTTGTGGACATCTTACTAAATCATTTAGACTGAAGTGCTGAGTACTTAAAATATATCAAAGCTGATCTTGCTTTGATATATTTTAATGGGGTTTAAAGAGAGACATGACCACTCTTTAGCACATCAGTGTAGAGTTAGAGGTTAAAACACAGAAATACCATCATTGCCTGTTTCACTTGGAGCTGTCTACTCTAAAATCTGTAGTTATTTGTTTAATAAGGGCATCATCATTTCACTACAGTAGTTCTTCAGCAATGACCTCAGTTACTCTTCATCCCTTCTTTGCAAACGTGAAGTTTGTTAGTGTCTGCTTTTGATGTCAGTGTTGGGAAAATAGCAATGCAACAGACCACTAAAGCAAGAAATCCGAAATGTGTTTTTGTTATCAAAAGCTGGAACTGCTGGGTAGGAGGTCATTTGATGTCATTATTGCCAGAATAATTTTGGAATCTCCTACATACTTTAAGCAAACCTGGTTTTAATAAATAAATACAATTTATAACAAGTTTTGAGTGATATTTGATAAGACTATATTCAGCTGCACTAAAATAGATCCAAATGTACTGTAGTTAATTGTATTTCTCTTATCCATTTTGTAATATTCAGGGTTGGCATGTTTTTGTTATGATTTGCCATTTTTATGTAAGAGGAGGAATTAAATCTTCTTGAAGATAATTCCAGCTTCAGTTTCTTCTCTTCTGCCTAATCATTACACTATTGGCTCTTCTTTTGCAGTGTATTGATAACTGGCAGAATAATTGTTAGTGTGTCAAAGAATTGGCTGAACATCATCCAGACTGGCTGTTTTTTATAAAGTCAGTACTGGAAGGGGATTTTTGTATAATGGGGCTCAGGGAGTGGTGGTTATGTCTATTACGGCTGTGTTGATGTACCATCTGTGCAGCATTTTAGTCATCTCTCCATACTGGTACCTGGTGAAAAAGGAATGACTGTACTTGTTCCAGTGGGCTGCCATCCCTGTCGCCTTCTTAAGGCACTCTCTCCTCTTCTGTGAAAACTGCAGGAAAATATGAGTTCAACTGGAATTTTTCCAAGGCTGTTAGGGAGCAAATATGCGTGTTCCCCAGCCGAGAACCCGAGAGAGGGAGTCTGCAACAGGCCATGGCTCTCTGGGGAGCTCAGATTAGTAGCTGGGTATCTGTACACATCTGTTTCTCAGCCCAGCACATAGCAACCTATTTTTCATTATGAACTGCAAGTAATTCTTCTGTGATTTTTCTAGCATTAGATGACAAGTTTACCAAGTACTTGGAAATATTAATTCTGTTCTTTCATTTTGGAAATAGCTTGATACAAACTTAATTTAACAGCATTTCAGTCAATCTATATATAGTTTGAGATTTGTTTTCCTTTTAGTGCTTGCTATTAATCTACTGGGCCATGGTAGTTTGTGTTGACACTTGTAACGTGTTTAAATCAGATTGAAATAGAATTCTGTAGGGTCTTAGTAAGAAAATTCTTTTTGGTTGCTCACACCAATTTACTTTGAGCCAGTCTATTTCCTGATGGGTTTTGAATCACTGTATTATAGTAAAGGATTATGGTCTTTTAGCAGCATGCAATTATAATTTCCACCAAAAGCAAATATTGTTGAGGACGTGAAAGAATATGAATTTATGTTTAGTAGGTACACTGATCAGAAAGGGTAGAACAAGGTTATATTTACATTGGCAGTTGTCAGAAAGAAGAGATCACTTCAAAGAAATACAAAGATTAAATTTTACATTATTTGGCAGTTGTACTGTTGGTTTTTTGTTTTTTTCTGGTACAAGTTATGCAGTAAATTTCCATATATAATCTTGAAAATGTTAATAACAGTGAAAAGACTAACTTTAGGTAATGTTAAGTACAAAGAAACATCTGAAAATAATTTAAAGGATATATTCTCATGCCATCTAAAAATTGGGATTCTGGAGAGGAAGGGGTGAAACTTTTAGCTTCTCTGTTTATAGAATTACCTGACAGAGTACTTGAGCATGATTCTTCATTATGCAGATTTTCTTGTCTGTTATCATGTAGCCAAGTGCTACAGCTAACAGATGCAGTAATTTAAATTCTTAAGAAAAGGTAAGTCCTGCTACTGTAAAAAAAGCAAAACTAAAGCTGCAGAATATTGAAAATGTTTTGTTTATGTTTTGTGCCTTGTCAAAATTTTCAGATACAGCTGTACTTTAAATACTAAATTAAATGGTTGTAAGGTGCGTAATGCTTTGAGAATATATAATTTTTTCTGACTTGGTCAGAGTGGAGACTTAGCAGATAGGGATTTATATACCTTCTCAATATCTAATTTATTTCAGTCATTTGGAAGTGACTGAGTCCGTGGTTATATGGCTTTAAAACAGATATAATTCCCTGTTTAAACAAGGTTGTAATGATGAAAATCAGTTAACAAGCTTGAAACCTGTCAATTCTGTGAAAATGTGTAACAGGTATCTTGAAGAAATTAAATAATCCCTCTACACTACAATTGCACTTTTTTCTTGACAAAGAAACCTGATAGCTGTTTCTGTTGTATAGTGGCATTAAAAGTTAGTTAGCAGTAAGTGTTATTACTGACAAAGCTGTCAAGGTCACAGTATCCTTATGAAGAGTCTGTTGTCTTGTTTTTTTGTAGGTATGCTTCAGAAATCCCCTTCAGTTGAAGATTTTGTGGATGCCCTTGTTTCAGACTTAGACCATGACTTTGAAACATTTATCATGGACTCATAACAACAGAACTGAATTCTTTTATGGAAGATTGCATATGTCTTCGTAATTGTGGATAAAATATTGTTGTGACTGGTTTTGCTTTTTAGTGAAAACTTTTAAGAGTTTGACTGTTCATGTTGGTGGAACGGTAATAAATACTTTCGTTGGATCACCTGGTTTTGTTTATGAAGATGACTGTTTTCCATTGCATAGGAGCTTAAGCATGGAATTTGAGAGAACAAATCCTCTAGCAGGTACTGTTAGAAAATTTGATCTTGTTGGAACATCTGAGTAAATGGAAATTGAACTCATCTTCAGGGTGACTGGAGGAGAATGAACGGTCTTTTGGTACACACAGTGGTTCACTGTTAGGGCTTACTTCTTGATGTTACAGCTCAGAACTGTTCACACAGGTCTGTCTCACGTGCTCGTGGATTTTCTTTAACCTTGTTTGACCATATTTCTTGTAGGAGTCCTGCGGTGGGAAAAAGCAAATTGTGTTTGAAACAAAGGGGAAATTGGAAATAAAGAAGAAGTGAAAAAGTAGGAGCTGTATTTGAAATAGGGAACAGAAAGATGGGAGAAGTAAATCTGTAGTCCTACAGGTCTGTAATGGAAAATTTTAGCGTGAGGAGGAAAGGGATATGTTGCAACGCAGAGAAGAGACAAAGGAGTAAAATAGGTACCCTACAGATGGTCTGGTCCCTGCATGTTTGTTCACATGGAGTTTCCTTTTAATGATGAATGGATGAGTTTGGGGAACTGTTCAAAGTATAGGAGGGCAGGTTTTGGAAGGGAAACAAAATAATTCAAAACAAATATATTTTTCCAGGATAGGCTGGAGCAGTTTAAGGTTGCACATTATATAGTGGATGATGAACAAAGGGAATGTTATCAGTGGGTTTTTCTTTTTTCCTCTAAGTAAATTATGAAATGATATTTGAGGATGTTCCGGGGAAAAAAAAAAAAAGGAAGAAAACTGATGATTTTTTTCTCTAGGAATGGCCTTATTTAGAGGTCCTCTGTAGGTTGTTATAAAAGGTATTGTAAGTGTTCTGCTCAGTGGAAATGCAGTGAAAGAAGCAACAAAGGAAGAGAACCAAAGCTGAGAGATGAGGGCAAATAACTGGGAGAGAAGCAAGTAAAGGTAAAAGAACCTAGCCAGAAAAAGTGGGTGTTTGGGAAGGGATAAATAAGAGTGAGAGCTGATTGGATGATTTGCCCTCTTTTTAGCAGAATCTGTACAGGAGGATATTGTTTGATATTTTACCCTAATTTTTTCACTGCCTGTTTTTGCAAGGTGGAAGTTGCCTTGTATGAGTAGCACTGTCATTCTGTTAGAGCTGGGTTTGGACATTTTCACGTGCTTTGATAAATCGTAGTGGCTGCATTTTCAGACGTGTACCACAGCCAGGCTTCTGGCTTACACCGCTGACTGACTCCATTGTGGATCTGCAGTTGCTCCCTAAGAGCAAAGAATGAATGGTTTTGCTAAACAAACTAGGTAGGGATTTTGCTGTAAGTAAAGTCATTGAAAAACCCACAAAAACTAAGTGTCAGTTTAGGTGTGAGTAAAAACACATTGTGAAGATGAAAAGGCCTGTAAAGTATGCAATAGCTGATGAATGTAAGTTTAACAACCCCCATAGTAGGGTATTTAATGGAAGTATATTTCAAAGGGAATTCAAGGGTGTTGCTAAGGGAGCCTTGCATTGTTTGTTGCCTGGGTTTTGTACTGGAACAAACTAACAATTATGTTTATCTGGAGCTGGCACACGTTGAAAGATTCATTGTGACAAAAAGAACTCAGCAAACGGAAATCCTCGTGCTGACACAGCTCTGGAAGCACTGCGGTAAAGAAAATAAAGCATCATAATTGGCGGAATAAGCAGAGCATTTACAATTAAGAGATTGCCCCTACATTTTAATTTGAAAGAAATTCAAGTGGTGTTGGATTTAGTGTACAGATACCTCTTCAAACCATATGTAGTAGTCACATTGTTTTATGCTCATGGCTGCTATTACTTCCTTAATTCACCATCTCATTTGATCCTTCTGCAAACAACAGTCTTTTCAAGGTTTTATCAGGGTGCCATCAAACAATATCTTCCTAATATGAAATCAGATATCAACAGAGAAAGGAAGAAAATCTTGCCTTTTGCCAGAGCATGGTGGATTGCAGCTTATTGCTCAGATTTACGATGTGTGGGATGTCTGACAAAGATGGAGCTGGTAGAAAAATAATTACATCTCAGAATGACGGCTTCATGTTCTTTTAGGAAGAAACTCTGTTGACTCCACTGATTTTTTTTTTTTAAATTAAATAACCTTTGAGGATTGAACAGTAGACATGATTAAGCCTCTAGAGAACATATTATACCACCACTATGAGGCTTACTACAGAAAGGGAAATATTATTCTAATTTTTTTCTTTTTTTGATAGTGTCTAAAAATGCTTCCAGCTGTTCAAATGTCTGATGCTTTTTCCTTTCTTTTTTCTTTTTTTTTTTTTTTTTGCTTTTCAAGAGACTTTTATTTTCCAGCAAATAATGTGTACTCTCAGTAACGTGAGACCTCTCTTGTGACCAGCAGTGCAACTCTTCATAAATGTAAAAACCACTGTAATCCTTTTCCAGCATTCCATGCTTTCCCACTGGGACTGCTGAACCAGCTATCCAAAAGTTTGGTTTATAATACTGTAACTCAGTATCATGGTTTTAATCTGAAATTTTACAATGTTTTGAGTTTTAGCTGCTATGGAAAATAAGTAGTGAACATCTTCAGAAGAAATTATACCCTTATGCAATCCTGAAATAATCACACATAATTACAACACATCAGAAAAGCACAGGTGGATTATGATTGGAAGTCTGAGGTGTGAACTTTGCTTCTTTTTTTTTAAAATGTTTGATGTGATTATTTTTCTGATTCACTTAAGATAGACTGAAATATTGTGTAATAATTAGTTTCAGGTGACATAGATGCAGCTGGTGCTGCATGGAGTTCTCTAAACACCAAAGAAGATAGCAGGAGCAAAAGGCAGCAATTAAGAAGGCAGGGAAGAGAAGGGAAATCAGGCAAGGAATAATTGAATATAGATTAGAAACTGGGCATGATAATGGGTTGATACAGAAGCAAAATAATCTCTGAGTTAAAAGCTTGGGCAGAGTAAAAGAGGGCTTTCTTTCCACAGCAGTGAGTCTAAAATGGAAATTACAGCACTGTCAGTAACAGAAAAGGCAGAGGTGTTCAAAAATGTTTCTGCTTTGTCTTCAGTGGCATGCCAGATGGAAGAATTCATATCATATGCCAACAAAAACTTTTCTACAGATGTTAAATAGCTGCTTGCACAGCGAATCAGACTTAAATCAGTGTGAAGAAATAAAAAATGGATATATGTCAAAGAGAGCTTAATCTTATAGATGACAGTAAGATGGAAATGAAAAGATGACTGTAACAGCAATATTGATGGCTCAGAAAATATGCTTCTCAGTCTATCAGGAGATTAACAATGATGATACAGAAGCAGAAATTTGAAAAATTGAACATTGATCTGAAAACAAGTGTTTAGCAAGAGCTGGTAGCTGAAATCAGACAAAGTTGCACCTGATTTCTACTTTATATTTTGACAGCAGGGACAACATATGAGAGGTGGTTCTGGGATTGACCAGTCAGCACCAGAAATGTACGTCAGAACTCGACTGTTTTCTGAAAATCATGCCCTAACTCAGATTAATTCAGAGAAGCCCTATAGCCTCAGTTACACCGGGGCAGAGCCATCTTTTCTGGTCCTACAGGCTGTGAGTCAGGAGAGTGTCTTTAGAAGGAGGTTTTTCCACGGGGGTAGCAAGTCTGTGCTTGCTGTATAACTGTCCTGCTGGCTTCCCCTTCTCTTGCGTGGAGAGCTAGAAAAGCAGTGTCAGCCAAAGCACCTCCTCTGCTTGCTGTGAAGTGTGGGAGGCATTGTGTGTCTGCTATTTCAGCTTGCTTCTGGGCTAAGTATTTGAGATTTTGTGTTCCCAGAGACAGGAATATATTTGCATGCTGTTGGGAACAAGTTCAAGTTGGCCCTTTACCCCAGCAGGTTTGCAGTGTACCAAAAGGGGAGTATTACATTAAAATTAGAAAGAACTCAAGAGAATTAAAGAACTTGAGAATTGAAGATGCACGATATCAGAAAGTAAGCACACGGATTTCCCTGGGAGAAGGACCGTGGGAGACCAGCTAGTGTGCTCGGGGAGGAGAGGGAAGGAGATGAAAGATAAGGAAGTATAAATCAGCACCAGTAGGGCTGTCTGTCGGCCCTTCTGATCTTCCCCAGGCTGAGATTTGTTTACTTTCAAGTCCGCCGCGGCTGCTCCTCAACAGCTGGCACACGGAGCTGCACGGGTGTAGGAGATCGGTACGACTTCTTGTTTGGAGGAGGTATCCAAAAAATCTCTTGGAGACAAACTACTTAAACCAGAAGCAAAGTGGCGATACAGATCTGACAGGATGGCTGGTTGGTGCTCTGCTGCTGTGTAGATTTAAAAGCACAGAGGGAAGGGAGTGGGATGCCTCTTGCCAGCAGTTGCCAAGGAGCCTGTAGCTTCTAAGGCAACTTGTAGGTGGCTAAAACTTGCCATTCTGGCTGCCTTCACCCCTGATGAGAAGAAACAGACATCTTCAAAATGGAATATATCCTACCAGTCTAAGGATGGGGACAAACCAGCTCTTTTATGTGCTTTCTGTTGCTCCAGTAACTAGAGAGAGAGCACAGATGGCTGGAATGGAAGTGTCAGGAGTCCTGGTTTCAGTTCAGAACACCTTGAAGCACTAAACCTATTTTTTTTAATGTTACAATTTTTCAGTTGTCAAATGCCACCATTGTTTACTTTTGCTGCCTGTCATACGTGACTGAGTTCATGCATCACTGACAGCATCACATAGTACAATATTAAAATCATCGTAGAAGATGCTCTTAATTAATCTTTAGGACACCTTGGGTTTTATGAAGTGCCTTTCGGCCATTATCCCTCTGACTCCTTACAGCCCTTTCACTTCATTCCTTAGACACCTCCAAGTGCCCCCTTCTCCACTTGTTCTTTTAGCTGCACTGGGACATGACCTGGGGGTTGTGATCATGTCAGAGGAAAAGCAAAGTGGTGGCATGGCAGGTTCTTCCCACCATGTCCACAGCTGCTACTGCTGGTGCCCGTTCAGCCTGGAGTTTGTATCATGCTCAAACAGCATTTCTCATCTGCCTTCCCTGCGCTGTGGGAAAGCTGGGCCTTGGGGAAATGCCCTGAATGTGATCCACTGAGGAGATGAAGCGTTGCCAAGCTGGGCCAAGTCGGGATGGATGAGCCCCTGTAGGTTACAGGCCACAGGACAGCAGCTCTCAATAGTCTGCAGGCAGCTGCTCCTCATGAATAGTAGTAATTTATCAGGTAGATTTCCGAAGGTGCTTGTCCCTTGAACATGGTCAGAAGCCAGTGTTTGGCTGATGTTTGCAGCAGTTCTTAACCTCATCAAGCTCCTCTGGCACACTCACAGCAGATTAGCAGGGCAGTTGTTAAAAATAGTTTATTAATGGTGCTCTTCAGAAGTAGCCACAAGGCTCAATCATAACCTACTTTCAGTATTTAAAATACATATTAAATAAAAAAGATGTATAAAATCAGAAGGGCTTACTGGTTTCACTTAGTGCACACTCCTACCAACCTCACTTTCCTTCCTCCCAAAGATGGAATCCAGTTAACTCACCTTGCAACTCCCTGCACAGAGACAAATCCTCATCCAGCATAAATTTCTGTAGCTCAAATGAAGTTATTAAAGACCTGTGTTATTTTTACCTGTTGAGTGTTTTCCCCCAAGGTCATTTGACAGCATCCCAGCTCCTGGGTAGTTTTGCTGCAGCATTTGCTGTGGGCAGCCAGGGGCTGTGTGGAGGCGGCTGAGCGACAGCCTGGGAGCAGAGGATTGTCTTCAGCTTTGGGCAGCTGATAGGGCTGGAGCCCACAAGTGACTGCATTTCTTCACATGGATTTTAGAAATGAAAAAGGCATCAAAATTGCTTTGAATGCCTTGGCTTACAGTGCTTCTGACGTACAGATGTACTCAGTTCTCTGCAATTCACTTCCAAGGAGAATACAGTTGTAACAAAACCATTTTATAAGAGAGCCCCAGGGGAACACAAGCTATAGAGCAGCTTTTATAACACACTAAAACTTCTATAAAACTGATTATATGTGTTATCAAAATGATTCATGCTAGCCAGAGTAAATCCTACTCATTACAAATGAGGGTTGAAGTGACAGTTCATTGTCTCTTAACATTTGCACAAATATATTGCCTTTTCTCCCTGTGCTGTCACAGGGAGGTTGAGGAAGCAGTTCTCCAAGAACTGGCGGTGCCATTGCAAGGAAGAGGCAGTGCCATTAGGGTCCGTAACCTCAGCTGACAGTGACAAGGTTAGTTCTGACCAGACCCGATTCCTCAACATCATGGCAAATTTTCTTCTTGTTTTCTGTAAGTTTAATTTGTTGTCTTGCCCTGAAGCCTGCCCAACAAACGTGTCCCTCATGCTTGGAGGAGTGCCATGTGTCTGTAGGTATTTCTCTTGCTGAAACTATTTAACATTGAAGGTCTTTTGCAAAACAGTGCCGAATTGCTGGCGGTGTTTTCCCTAAGTAGGGATTTAGGTAACTTGTTCTACTTAATCAAATTAGCTATCTTTGATTTAATCTGGTGTTTAAGCCAAATTCCCAAGACAAAGTGGTTTTAATAGTCCATTCAATTTGTAATCTGTTTTCCAAGAAAATGAGCTTTTATTTATTTTATATTTTGTTTCTGACAGTCTCAAATGTACATGAAAAACTGATGTAGGCTGGCTGAGCACAGGGAAATAGCTAAGAGGACATTCAGTTTCTTCCTTTGTGAGCTATCCAATTTTCCATGCCTTTCCCTTGGTCTGTCAGAAGTGTCCGTCAGCTGGTCTGGCCCCTGTGCCTCTCTGGCTATAGCCTGTGGTTTTGTTTTTTTTCCCTTGGTTCACGTTTGTTTCTCATCCCATCTCACATCTCCATCTTTATTTGCTTTATTTGGAAAAAAAAAAAGAAAAACTTTCACAAAGTAAAGTGGGTCACTAAAAGCTACAACTCCCCCTTTTAATGACTCATTCTCTGTGTGTTGGGGGCCTTTGTGCCAGCTGAGAACATTTCACATCCTGGTCACCACACCCTACGGAAAGGGTCACTCCAGGGTAACCTCTGCAGAAACAGAGGACTTGCTGAAGCAAACAGGACCCTGGAGCTTTGCTCTTCCCTTTCCATTATTCACCTGGGGGTGTAGGCTGGAGCAGAGGGGTTGCGCAGCTCTTACCAGTGTCAGGACTGGGGAAGGTGACCCTCAGCTCACACTGTGCTCACCCAAAGGCCCCTCTGGTGCTCCAGCTGTAGGTGGAAGATCCATCAGTGCTCTCAGTCAGCTAAAGGACACACATGTGAATGCTGCATTAGCTCTGGACTTCTGAAACATTGTGTAAGGGCCAAAGTCAGCATGGGGCTTCTGTGATCGTTGAGAGGCTTTGTTAAAAGTGAGCTCCTGGAGAGTTTATTTATCAAGATCTGGAATAACAGTTGCAGTATGAACATGGAAATGGGAGAAACAGGAAGCTGGAGCTGGAGGTTTGGCTGACATCCTAGAATTCTATTTTATTTCCCCCTGAATGTTGGGGAAAATGATGCGGTAGGTGAAAAGTTTTTTGTTTTCTGTATATTGGAGAAATTCCTTGTTATGCCAGATCATCAAAGCCAGTTTTGGATCCTTCCATTTGTACTGCTGCTGCTCCTTACCACCCTCCACTGACCTGAAATCAAACCTGAGGAAATCCTCCAGATAAATTTACCCTGTTTATACTGACTTACCCTTATCCCATCTGGACCCAGGGTGTTGCTCTCCAGCCCTGCCATTCTGTTGGTGAAGCTGATGCTGGGAGAGACAAATTCTGTCTGCAGGCAACTTATTCTCCTACCTTTTATTTGCCTTTTTCCTATGCCTATGCCATAAATACTACAGCGTCCTGGGCACTGCTATTTTTACTAAAAAAATAACACAAACAGAGCACTAATAGGCAGGCAAGTGTCTGGCAGAGGCGATCTGTCTGTGACTTCTCTCTTTGTTATTACTGCTCTAAGCAATTTAGATGTGCATAAACCAGCTTTCAGTGGAAGGAAGTGCTGAATCCACCATGACCACTGTTTGGAAAAGAGTAGGTGTTAATATGCCCAGAGGTCGTCTGGGGCTTGTAACATCTCTTGGCAGAGCCCGTGGAAGTCAAACTGGTATTTTCTTACTCTTCAGGAGCGCTGGGGTGTTTGGCAGCAGCCTCCATGTCTCACTCCACTTTCAGGATCGTCATCATTGGGGCTGCTGAACTGCCATCTCTCCTGCAGGGACTGGAAGGTGTCCATGAAAACTGGGCACTGGTGACACTGAGGGGATGAAGTTGTTGATAACTGGGCACTGGTGACACTGAGGGGATGAAGCTGTTGATAACTGGTGGATTTTCTACGGGAAGGGGTTGGCCCAGCTCCCGCTCAGTGGAGACTGGGCCTGCTCTTGCTGCTCAGCAGCACAGCCGCGGTGTCAATGTCAACACAATGAGAGTGTTTATGCCTTCCATGGCTTTTCCTGTTGGCCTGAGTCTAGCATGCCTCTTCTCTCCCTTCCAGAAAAGGGATGCTGAAGTGACAATAGTTGTTGGCTGGCTCAGCTGGAAGTTTACAGTGTTTAAATCACAGTCCCAGGTCTGAGTTCCACACTCAGATCCTTGAGGTGGGATCAGCCAGCAAAGGAGGAGGTAATTAAAGGTCCATTACAGCAGCTGGTCCCAAAGGAGCCATAGTGGTCCTGGTGGTCCTGGTGAAGCTGCTGCTGGCAGGCTCTCAAGTCGCATCCTCAGCTGCCTTTCTGAACTGAGGGATGGGGAAGTATGTTCTTATGGGTTGGTTTGAACTGAAATGTGTACAGCACAGCTGTACTCTTTCAAAAAGGAATTCAAAAAGCTCTAAAGAGGGAATTAAACCTTGCTGAGGCTTGCCAAGAAGGTGTTGAGATCTTTTATTTTAACTGGACACATGTAAATCACCTGTATACCTGACTCAGACTTAAGAGCTGCTTTCAGAAGCGTTTATAGAGAGAGAACCCACTGTCACTGTCTTCATACAATCCCAGATGGCATGATACAAATTTTACTCTTTTCTAGGATCTGTTTTGTACATCCTGCTTTGCATCTTGTCTTTTCTTCCCCTTTGGCATTGCTGATGAATGTGTTTCACTTTCCCATGGCTTCCATTCCTCAGTGCTGCACCGCTTTGGCTGCCAGCTACACCAGCTCTCTCTGCTGTTTGGATTCCCCCCTCCTTGTCCGGGTCACCCTGAGACTTGGCTTTTGCTTAATTAAAGCATAAGAGGAGCACTGGTGTGACACACTGGTGTCAAGGGACCCAGCCCCCTCCCCAGTACTGCTTTTATGCCTCACTCTGTCCCTTGGGGGGTCTATCCCAGTACCCAGAGCCCCATCTCCTGCCAACAAGCTGCCTCAGGGCACCTGAAGCGGCTGGGCTGAGCCACGATGCAACTCCCAGGGGGCTAATGCAGGCTGTGAACAAATGCCATAGAGCTGTGTGGGGTAAAAGGGATCACTTCTGTGAGAGTGGAGAGCAGCAGCTTGGCCTTGCCAGGGCCTCCCCAGTCACACAAGCCAGAAGTGGATTGTGACCTGCCCTTGCTCCAGCCCGGGCAGTTCAGGAGCTGCCTGGCACAGACTGCTCCTCACGGGGAGGTGTCACAAACCTTCCTGTTCTGTAGCTCTGCTGAAAGCCAACACATGGCCAATTACCCTTCCAGGTGTTGCTCCAGATTCAGGGGTGAGGCTGGGCTCATGGGATTTACACATCCTTCTGGGCTCCTTAACTTTAAAATCATTCCTGTTACAACCATTTTTACATCCACACTTCCACTGTCTGCAGCTTTGCCCATCCTTTGCTCATCACCTTTGAAATTGGGCTTTACAAGGCCAGTCACAGCTTTACACATCATTTTCTCCTCTTGGGTCTCTTCCTGGTGCACTCTGGCTTTTCCAGTGGGCAGTGTACCAACAGGGACTTCCTTACCCTGGCTCGAACTCGGGACTCTGCACAGAGCTGTCTCAGCCAGGAGGAAGAGGTTGGTGCCCGCTTTGTGGATGTTACAAAGCAATAATGAATCCTCAGCTGGGATTCCTCATCAAAAGATCCCCATCCAAAACAACACTGGAAGAGCTTGCACATGGTAGTGGCTACAGTTTCAGGCAGTCCTGAATCTGGGCTTGCATACACCACGAACTGATGGATGAATTGCAGACAGGACTACATTCTTTACCTGCTGGAGGTCCATGAGTAGTGCTAAGAAAAAGGCTCACTCATCGATGCCGGTTTGCAGTTTCCCACTGCATCTCCTAATAAAGAGCCAGAGCTCAGCACACCAAGTGCAAGTGCTCCTTTGAGGCCACATGTCACAGCACGGCAGGACACTGCAGTGTAGTGGATGTGTCCTGTGTAAAAGCCATTCACCCACTGGAAGACCTTGAGCAAACACCAGCAAAACTCTTTGCAAGGCAAAGAGAAGGGCAGACGCCACGATAACACCGGATTGCTCCTGCTGCAGGGACAGACAGAGGAGCTGCTGTGAGCCATGGCATCGCTTCTGCCTTCGCTGGAGGCAGGTGAGGAGCTGCAGAGGGACTGGATCAGCCAGAGCCCAGCCCTGATTAGCAGCTGAAGGGGCTCCTGAAAGCCCCCATTTTAGGGCCCTGTAGTTTTCTTTCCTGTAGAAGCGTAAAGACTGTAACAGCATAATATAAAAATATATAATCCTGTTGTTTACACTGGATCTGCTCACCAGCAACAGCTGGTGAGGTTGAAGAGGTGAGGGAGGGTCTGAGGTGGGAGTGGGGTGCTGCCGGTGAGCCTGCAGGGAGTGGGTAGGTGTTTCCATGCCCAGGCATCCCCTCCCACTGCCTGTGGGGACACTTGACTGTTTTGGCCAAAATTGGACTGGATTCTTTCTTCCACTTCTTCCATCTTGCTGTTCTTAAGTTTTTGAAGTGTTTTAAAACAATAGTGTTAAAATAATTTCTGTTGAACCGAGTATAAACAAATAACTTGGCTGTGCTTTGGGCTGATTTATAATTAGCAGTTCTAAGCAGGAGAACTAATTTAACTGTTCCATCCTTTCTGCAGTAACTCTTTTGCTCTTTGGTGCTGTTTTCCACCAGCCTAAGAGCACAGGAGAGACTGCCCTGCTGTGCCTCAACTAACAGGTCAGCCCAACCTGCTTTGACTCACCCATTTAGGAAATTGAGTTGAATACCAGGTGTGCAAAGTAGATCTGATACGAAGGATTATTTATTTTGCTATAGTATTTTGTGGTAAGATTATCTCAGGGAAGAGAAAGTGACTGTTCCAAGCCAAAAAAGAGGGCAGCTTTGTGTTTCCAGTCAGTTTAAACCATCACACTTCCCACTGTCCTGTCTGTAATCTTTTCTATAGATAATTTTTGCAGCACCTGAGGGTAAGTGCTGTTACCAGCAATTTTTACATACTGTCAGGGATAGCTCTCTCTCACTGCTGTGACCAGCTCCTTGTCTCCAGTTTTCACAGAGGGTCCTTGCAGAAAAATCCCCATCAGGGCATGCACTTAAAAATCACCATTTTAAGCACATTACCATTATCTTCATTTCAGAAGCAGCTATCCATAGGTAGGAATCCAACCAAATAAATTCCTGGGTAGATTGGCTTTGAATGTGAGCTCTCTGCCCTTCTAAAATCAAGCTTTTGCTTGTGCATGTGTTCCATCTCCCAAATTCATGAAATTAACCCCCCTATTCTGTTTTCCAGTGGCAATGGGAGATCAGGCCAGGCAGTTGAGAATGGGAAACACAGGCCTGGAGGAAAGCAGGCAAACAAGTGTCTGAAAATTGCAGCAGTGATAAATAAGGCAGACAGGTAGGAAAGAGCCACAAAACAGGAGGAGAGGGGATAAGAGAGAGAGACATTCCTTTCCTGAGTGGAAAGAATCTTCAGTGTGGGTGTTGTGTGCTACTATTTCTGACACGGGGCAGGGGATGGGGAGGACAGATCCTCCTGTGTCAAGAAAAAGGGGTAAATGCAGCATGTCTTCTTCACAAAATGGATTTTTTATGAAGACTAAGAAGATAAAATTCCTGGTATGCTTGAGGGGCAGGGTAATTCTAGAGAATAGAAGAATTTTCTTCCCTCCTTGTTTTCCCATGCAGCCCAGGGTTATTCAGCTAAGCTTTTAATACACAAATGGGAATTTTGCTGAATGATTCTCCAGTACAACTTTAATGCAGTTTTTTCCTCCTGTCTCTTCTTCCCCCTTTTTTGTTTTCTTTTGTTTGAACTACCCATAGGCAGTGGTTCAATAGCAGAGTTTTAAAGCATGCTTTGCTGGTGTGGGTTGAGGGTTGATCTGGTCAAAGATGTGGGTTTGGTTTTTTTTTTTTCTGGTCTGGTTACTGGGCCAGGGGACAGAGCAGCAGTGAGAGCATGAAGCAGTTGCTGATTCCAGGGCCATCTTCTGGGTGGCATTAGGATATCTGCCTTTCTTTTCCATGAGAAAATGTAATAGAAGTTCAGCAAAATCTGAATACAGTCTGGTTTTTTGTTTTGTCCAAAACCTGAGGTAATTAGAAAAAGAACAGAGATTGTCATTTAAACCCTCCAGCTCTTGCAGCATGGAGTATGACAAGGCCAAGCTGAAAGACAACTTCTGCTCCTTAATATCAGGTAAGAACTGCAAGAGTATCCTCAGAGGAGCTGCAGCAGCTGTAGACCTTTAACTGGATGAAAAGCAAACATTAGAAAGCAGATCCAAGGACAACTTGAGTCCAGAACTTTTAGTTGTTTTTGGTTCACCCCCTCAGCTAACAGATGATAATAATTTCTTTTTACTTACCTCTCTCAGCTGCTGCAGTTACAACACTGATACATCTGCAGAGGATGCAGCGTTGCATCTTTGGGGATTTTTAGGCTTCCGAGACCTTTTACAGCTAATCTCTGCCCACGCAGGAGACTTGCAGAGGGAAATCGGCTGCAAGAGGCTGCAGTGTGTGCTGGAAGTGCCAGCTCTAATCCCTGTTCTCCCCTGCCTCCTGCAGCTCTTGCTGCTGCCCCCACTACCCAGAGCCCACACGCTGCAGAAAGGCAACAAAAAGATTTCTTCTCTAGGAAAAGGAAGCATTTGGGCCATAAATGCAACAAGTCCTCTCCAGCAACACTCTGAGTATTAGGAAACATCATCTGGCACTCAGATATTTTTCGGGAATCCCTACTACAGCACTTGCCAACACCTTGAGTAAACTCCAACACTATCTATTTGTTGTTGAAAGCCACAGGAGATGTAATTTATGGCATTCTTGAGCTCCTCCCTGCAGATCCCCACAGCCTCTCTCATTGTATTAATGAGAGGGTTGAACCCACAGGGTTACTTCTTTTACCCCATCAATCCAATAGGCATTTTAACACCTAAAACATTTAGAGTCTCTTCTGACTGAGTCCATCTGTTCTTCCAGTTAAAAAACTGTGTATGAAGATAACTTTGAGGTAGTTCTTGTCCATAAGAAATTGATTAGTCCTCCTTGAGTAACCAACAAATCTTCCAGAGTTTAAAGTATTTTTAAAGGTACAGCTTAAATTGAGAATTTCAGTAGATTGAGGGTTTAACATGGAGAGTAGCTGCACAAACCTTCCCAGGGAAAACTTCCTTATGTGAATTTTCACAGCATTTTGTCAAGGTGTATAAATTCTTTTGATCAAGGATTTTTGTCTCTTTGTAGTCTCAAAATATAAAAAAAGCGAGATGAATTTTGACAAAATGCAAGTGTTATTTGCTGGAGTATTATTGGTCTCTTTTGGTATCTCAGTCAGAAAGACATTCTCACTCTTGCACAGATGCAGTGTCCCCTTAACTTCAATTGCTGAACATCCATAGGGATAAGGTTTAATAAAGCTGAAACTCTGATGAAGGAACACAACCACTGTTGTATCTAACAACAGAAACCAGCACCAGGCTGATCAAAAACTTTCTTTTGTCTCTTGCAACAGAGAGACAACAAATGGCCAAACAAATGGCCGAACTGTTACTTGCTGCTGAATTTGCTCAGGTTAAACTCAGCTACCAGATGTTGCAGGAATCAACATAAATACGCAAGAAAGCACATTTGCAACACAGGGACAAAACTGGTGTGGTAGATGCTGCTACTCTGCTGATTCCAGATCTGCCTCATTTTGCTTTGGGCTAGTGCAGAGTTTATGTGTGTTTAGGTGAACATGAAGTTAGAGAAGTAAGGTGGCTATAGGCTAGTGCTTTACTTTGGCTTTTAAAATATGTTTTGCAATGTAATAGCCCATTTTGCTCTTTTATTTTTTTGTGCACTACAAGCTAGATACGCTTTTCTTGTGACCCTTGTTTGATAGCGAATAACCTCTGCTGCTGGTGTTTGGGTCGGTCTGGGTCTATGGAACACCCACTGCGCTGAGGCGCAGGCACGTGTGGCACAGGACATCCCGTCACAAACATCTGGGGGTCCCCAGCAGCTGAGGAGTGTCAGAGCACCTGCTGCACTCTCGGCTCCTCCGGCAGGGCCAGGCAGGGCCTCCGGGTGCTACCGACCCTGGCAGAGAGACTGCACCTACTCCATGAATATTCCAGTGTGGTGCTCTGAAAGTCCTGGAAGGGAGCCTTAGCGGACTGGCTGTAGGTCTTTAGAGTAACTTTTTTCCCCGCTAAGGCTCCCGTATTGGCCTATGAAATGTCTAGTGCACTTGGATTCCTGGGCTGAAAGGCATTTTATAAAATTCAAACAGAACCTTTAGGGTCTTTTTTTGTTTGTTTTTTTAATGTTCTCATTTCATTTTGTAATCTCTGCCACATGCAGAATAAGTGCTTGGGTGGTGTACAGGTCTCCCCTGAATTGGTACACAGTGTTCTGTGATTTCCTCAAGTTAAAGGACTTAGGAATAAAATTGGTAACTGACCTGGACAATGTCCTCCCTCAGGTCATGAGAAGGTGACAAGTTTATTAATTTGTACACAATCTGTATTTATGTATGTGAATCATTTTGTTCCAATGAACTGTCTGATACAGATCTGGGTCAAATCAAAATGATCTCTTGAATTCCAATGATTTAATTTTTTCTAAGCTGTAAATCACTGCTCTCCCCATAACTATTGGTTACAATCAGATTTTGGTATATTAGCTGCTATACTTAGGGGAATTATCACATACTAAATAGCATGTGAATTGTCCATCCATAAACTGAGACCTGGGCAGAAGAAATGGAAAACTCCACGAAGGCTGAGGCTCAGGGGAAGCATTTCCTAAAAACTGCCTTCTCTTTTTTGTCTGCTTTTCCACTAATGCTTTAGAAAAATGTCATTTATAACCTTCTGAACAAGCCAAATCTCCCTTTGGTCAACCAAAAAAAAAAGAAAGAAAAAAAAGAACAAGAAAAAAAAAAAGAAACTAATCCAGTGGTGATAAGGACTTAGAAAATAAAATGATGGGGAAACACCCTCAGTCCTACTTGGCTGACCCTGCTGTTGAAGCTGTGGTGCTGTGTAGAAGCCTCAGCGTGCCTCCAATCTGCCACCCTCTCCATCAGCAGGCTATTAGAAAACATTTCCTCTAATCCCACCATTCACTGCTGTTGTGGAAACCAGCAGGCTCCCCAGCAAATCCACCCACTATTATTTTTATCCTATTGAAAGCACTACCTTATCAGAAATAACCGAAATGGCTCATGTGCTGCTATGTGAAGAGCAAGTGGGTTTTACCATCAGTCAGGCCAAAACTAAATGTGGATTAAATTGCACCCTGCCAGCACAAAGTGTGCATTGTGTGGCTCTGCTCTGCAGTGCCCAGCCTCAGCTTGCTCTGTGCCTGATAAAACACTGCACTCCCCTTCAAACCCCCTTTTCTAAAAGGGCAAAACAAAGCAGCAATGTCTGCACTGGAATGTGCTGCAGGTAGCCATCTAAACCTCCATCACCAAAGACAGTGAGAGGATTAATTTAATGCATGAAGGTTGTTGCTTGGAGGGACTTCATAGGAATGCAAACCAAAGGCCCTCAAAGAGCCCACAACAAAGGGAAAAGCCATGTGATCTCAAACTCCTGGTAGGATGAGGAGCACTGGATTAAGGGCTTGATCTACCTTGTAGAAAAGGCAGGAAATAGTGTTGTACTGAATAGCAATGCAAGCAGGGAAAAGATTTTGGGGTGAGTGGGTTTCTCTGCAGACCTTTTGGAAAGTTTGGCTGGAAAATTGCAGCCTTGTTAATGACATTTATATAGTAATTGATATAAGCGAATGTCTGTGCAAGTTTTGTGGTCATGTATGTCATGTGCTCTGAGTTGTACTTCGTTTCCAGAGAGAATAAATACCTGTTTTTCAATTCCTGTTTTGGAAGAATCTTTTGTTGTTTTGTTTTTGTTTTTGTTTTTTTAAATTTTGGAGGGGCACTCCGTTGCAATCCTGGCAGTGCTGAGAGTCATGAAGGTCCCTGTCTCTTGGCACAAAGTGACCTCCCAAACGTGCCCCGTGCTGCTGTGCAGACTTGCACACCTCCGAGCGAACGCCAAGGACACGCAGGTGGGCTGGGCCTGTGAACTGCTGCCACTTCTGACAGTCACAGCAGAAAACAAGTAGAAGATTGCTGAGGATGCATCACGTGGGCACAGGGGTATAAGGAGTCCTTGTTTCCCTGGGCAGGGGATCCCCAGTTAAGCTCTGAGTTATGCACTTCAAAGACCATAGAAATAACAGCAATACACTGAGAAGTCTCAATGTGAAGTTTGCTTGACCAAACCAGTGAGAGGGACAGAGCAGCTTTCGAGTTTCCCCCAACCTTTCCCCCCAAAACCCAACAGTGCTCCCACACTCCAGCACGAGCACCCTGGCTTTATGTTATCTGCCATCCCTATCTGGATTCAGTTTCCAGTCACTGCTTATGGCTTTATCATAAGGACCAATTTTATGCAATTATCAAGTTATGCTTTCTTCTCAGTCTTCTACTCTTGTCAGTAGGACTGTGCCATTCCTTTCTTAATCATTTAAATTGGGGCCATGACTCCAATCCTGTTTCAAAAATACAGCTCCTCATATTTACTTATCTGTCTTGTCTGAAACAGCCTACTTGTGTGGAGCACCGGGTTCTCTTTTCTAAGACATTGTAAAGACAGCAATCTCTAGTGCTTAACAGCTTTTTTTTCTCCCTGCTTCTTGAGAAGCAGAATTTTGAAACTTAATTTTTTAAGTTTTGAAGCACTATGAGTTTAAGCATTGATGTTAACTTACTGCTTCTTCAGGGTCCTCCTGCTTGAAGAATGATGTTACTGCTAAACAGCAAACATCTCAAGACAAAGATGCATCAAATTCTACCACAACCTTAATACAATTACACCATTATGGAATTCTAAAAGAATTAGAAGAATTGATCACTGAATTTGTATAGAATGCTATTATTAATTTGAGGTCAACAAACCAAGACTGGTTCACATAATGTTTTATTCACAAGTAGAAAAAGTATTACAAAACGATTTATACAAGATTTTAATTTACATTTGTTAAAGAAGTATTTAAAACAGCACTGTGAGTCCCTAGACATGACATGTGGGCAGGCTAAATGCAGTGGTAGTGTGTGTTTTTTATTGGCATGTACAACATTGCTTGCCACAGGCAATATACAAAAGACCAATTTGGTTAAATTAAGAAAAAAACTATATACAAAATATACACATATATTTCAAAAACACTCTCAATTTTTTCCTCCCAATTTGCTCTCAAGCTATCTGTCACTCATTTAAAAAAAAAGAGTATCTTTCTCTAGGGTTGCTGGACAAAAACAATTATACAAAGTTTAAATTCCAGTGGGAAAACATACTTACTGTGGCAGATGCTGGCAAACCTTTTGAACATCGCTTTTTCAAGAACTGTTATTAGTGAAAAGTTAAATCTCCGTATGTTCTAAAAATATTTTGCCATATACTGAAATGCACATTGGATTTTTTTTCTATTTACAGAGTATATACAAAGAAGCACACATATCTTCATACACATGTAGTGAAAAATAATGTTTTGTAACTTCTTAAATGTATGAAAGTATACAAAGAAATTATTCAGAACTACTCATATTTATATATATGTGTGAAAGTATCCATCTGAGTAATTGTACTGTATAACTACTTATTATTCCATCAGTGACCAAAAGGTGGTATCTACTACTTAAAACACCAAACCAAAAAACAGCAAAAAATCACTTGGGTAACTTGTTCACTTCGGTTTGAATTTGGGAACTGTTACTCACGGCTTTTGCACAAATGAATAATCTCACTGGGGAAGAGCTGCAGCATCTCCCTGCCATGGCTGCCTGTACTGTTTTTAGCTATTCTTGTGCACGTCCCACCTTCCGTGTGCTCCAAAGCAAAAATCTTTTCAATAATGGATTCTGAATACTGTTTCAACATCTCCATTGCTACACAAACCATGTGTGGAAAGATGAGTAATATTTATTGCAAATTTGCATCTGTTTTGCTGATTGCTTTGCTTTAGTCAAGGCACATTGGGTACTTTAAGGAATAATTGCTACAGTTCATAGTTGACAAGTGTGAGCCTGTTGAGTGTAACCAATCAGTAGAGGTTACTGGGATTATCCAGAGAAGGAAAAACTATTTTAGGGCTGAAAATGGCTGAAAAGAAATGGTATTAAGGGATGTGATAGAGCAAACTTTTTCATATTTGGTGTAGAAAATTTGAATTGACACAGTACTACAACAGTGAGAAGGACAGAGTGTCTTGAATGAAAGCAGCTCCTAAGTGAATGAAGTAGTTCACCATGAAGCTTGACCACTAAAAATAATGCATTAATAAAAAATCTTGGTAACAGTCTCACTGTATAAATACCTTCATGGCACACCTGCTATAGTCTGACAGTTTGATTTGACAGTTGATTACAATTATTTCAACATCCAAAATTATATGCTATAACAAGAAGTGCTGTATTCCAATACTGAGACTACCAATTAAACACAACGTCCTTATCTATATGTCTGACCTTCATTAAACTAAATCTAATTTAAAGCTAATCTCCTGCTACATTTAACAGAACAATGCCACCTCCCAAAAGTGTAATAACTGGATGGAGGGGACTTCAACCATACATACTGTAACATGCTAATTCTTTAACTCCCCAAACTAGCTTATTGACTATAATGTAATACATAATAAAAGCTTCAGTTTAATAACAGCTGATCCTTGCATAAATAGAAATGGGTTTTTTTACGTCCTTCAATAATAGGAATACTATTTAGAATTAAAACCAGCAGAAAAAAAATCCCAATGTATGCACAAATTTGCAGGCAGAGTAACTGGCACCGTGTTGTCCCACATCTTCTGACACCTGTAGCCATATTTAAGAGAACCCCTCCAAAATAACTGAAGCATTTGTATTCCTTGCTATATTTACATATACTATTAAGCTCACTCCGTAAGACTTTTTGAGACTCTGTGCGGGAACAGAAAAAGAGATACAAAAGGTGATAAATCCACTTTCAGGGGCCTCATAGGATGCTCCTTGAAGTTTCACTTCACAGCAGCTGCAGCTCAGACACAACTGCTCGGAAGGTGTGAAATGATGCCAGTTTGTTCCACCTGGTTTGGAAACCATGCAATGCTGAAGACCAGACTATGTTTGATGAGAATCAGCAGGGGAGTGTGAGGGAAGCATTCAGCTTTAGTGCTGAGAGAAATAGCTTCAGTCCCTAAAAAAAAGTGACAGGAGGGTGTTTACATAAATTAATAAGAAACCTGCATGTACTTCTATATTTGATTAAACTAAAAGAGTAGAGGTATACTTACTGCTTGCTGTAAAAACTCACTTAAACCTGAAGATTAAACCCGTATTAAAACCCACATTAAAAAGCTATACTTGAGTGTACACATATAAAAATATGCAGTATTCTGATTTTTATGGTATTATTTCCTTTGAAATATCATAATAAAACACTGACCTATGCAAGACTGTAATACATCCATAGGCAGTACAAAGACCATCCTTCCCTCAAAATATTTTAAAAAGACATGAAAGATGAAGGGCAAATGGGAAAAAATGGTATAGACTGAGATGAAATAATTTTCTTATAGAAGACAGCAGAAAACTATCAAGGCATACAGGATTTTGAGATGCTAGAAAAGCTGTCTCCATATACATCACAGGAATCAATAAGAAAATTTACAGTTCATATACCATAGCAAGTATAGTGAAATAAAAGCTAATTTTTGTAGTCATATATTTAGATTCTGCAGTTCTTTTGATCTAAGAAAACTCTTAAATAATATTAACTGCATACCTCTGAAGTTGGTGCATGATTTAGTGGGAAAACACCCACAAACTTCTGATTTTTAAAATCTTGTTAATATGGAAATGCATTCCCTTAAAACATCAAGAGAGCTGGTAACTATCGGAGCTGAGATCTGCAGTCGTACCCACGTCACTGTCCCTCCCTACACACAGCTACAGAATACGAGTGTCACCGAATGAACAGGGAACACACAAAAATAAAACTGAGAGCCGCTATCTGACACATGGGCAGGGAGTAGCCAGCATTGTTACAGACAATACTCTATACTGTAAATAATACACTGAGAGAAGGATAAGGCTGATAATGCCAGTGACAGCGGCAGATTTTCAGGGTGACAAGTTCCACTGAAATCAATGGCAAAACAATTCTTGAATTAACAGTTCCCTTCCCTTTCCTCCTCTTGACAATGTCACCTAAACAATTAAGGCCGGATTTACAAAGAAACTGTTGCACTTACATGTTTTCAGAATATACGTGTTGTTTGCTAAATACTAATTACTTTCTACTTCATATTTAGGAATAACACAAAAGTGGCATGCAAACCAAATGGAAGAGGATCAAAGGAATGAAGTTTTATTTCTGCAGATGGCCCAAAATTTTCATAATTACAGATAGCATAATTTTCTTAATTACGTTTGGTGCATATTAGTGGCAACTTCTTGTGTTCCTGCCTCTGAGTTCACGCACGGGAGACTGTTTCAGCTTTCCAGCCACAGCCTGCATAAGCCTGGAGTAACAACACCACTTGTCATCAGCACACAAGCCCTATTTTGGGATCCTTTCACAGATTAGTTACTTGAGGCTCCAGGTTACTTCCAAGAGTAGAAAATTCCATTTTAAAAATATGGAGCACAGTTAATATTCAAAAAGATATAATGATGAAGCAGTAGCAGAGTGACTTTTTGTGACAGCTCCACTGTTACATAGTTGAGACAATTGTTTATCACCTCTGCATTTTGACCTCAGACCTGCATTTTCTATGAGCTTTTATAGAATAAATTGCATTTTATGGACAAATGTATGTTTTATCTGATGACATGGGAATATAAATGGCATTACAAAGCATTTGAGATACTCTTCTGTTTCTACAGCTACTGCAGTAACTCCACAGAAAGGCTTTGTAAATATTTTTAGATGAACACTTGTACATCTTTTATGCTTTGTTTGCAATAAGCAAAGCCAATTCCTCAGCTCTCTCTCATAAACAAAGGCTAGCCTCACATAATGGTTTGGTCATAAGGCTATTAAACTGAATTTTCCCTTGAAATTTAATGAAAAATTCCTTGATAAAAGCTGACTGGTGTACAGACTTAGCCCTATATTCTGGTTAATATTATTTCAACACCACAGTTTTCATAATTACACCTTTCAAATTCAGTTAATGATTTAAAAATGTGAAACTGCTGGATCTCTTGTAGAGGTTTAATTTATTTCAGCAATAGCTAGGTGTAACCTATAGAGAAATACAACCCTAGAACTTCATAGATTTCTATTTCTATCTAGCTCTACATGCCTGGAGCACTCATTCTCACTCCTTTGTAGTTATGTTTTTTACCTCTTTATCAGTCTGTAGAGTCATTTGTTGTTCCATTACACTTTGTCTTTGGCTGGGTTTCAGCAGTCACCGAGTTCTGAAGTGATGAAACCTCTATGCATGTTCTGTGTTCGGAGATTTCAAAGGACTTTGCAACATTTCCATCAAGAGACTTAGCTGAAAGAAGTACTTCACTTAGTTCCTGGTTATTATCCAATTCAACAGTGGCTGCATTTTCAGTCTCAGGGCTGCAGGACTTTGCAGATCCTCCAGCCAGTTCTGAATATGATTCACAGACAGAAATGCTGTCACAAGCTGAGTTTTGCATAAGAGGCCAAGCATCTGGAATGTCTCCACAGGCAGAGTGTGAAAGAGAACCAAGGAAAGCAGGAATCATTTCTCCAACAGAATCAGAAGCTCTGAAGAAGGATAAAAGGCACATGGTTTACAAAGCATTCCAGAAAATATTATCATTATTGTAATTACTGTCATTTGTAATTATAGGTATTTCAAGAAGGTTTAACAGGGTTATATTAATACTCTAAAGACATCCTGTACAAAAAAATTCTATTGAGAAGGAAAACAGTTTGTTCCTTGTCTGGAAATGACAAAAGCTCTGGTGAACAGTACTTCAGACGGTGAATCAAAGATTCCAGAAAACATGAACTACAGTTGGGGTTGTTTATGGTCAGAAATATGACAGAAAATACTACAGTGCTGTTCAGATACAAACACTGCCACAATGAAGAAGGAATTCGTTTTTTCTCAGTGCATAGGGAGGGAAATATTAAAACAAGATATAACAGACTCAAAGTGCAGCAACAAAGATGGTTGGGCAGACTCTGGAATCTTCAACACTAGGGGGGGGCTGGTTGTTTTTTGGGGTTTTTTTTCCCTCAAACCCTACATAGACAAATATCTAATAGAAGTAAAAGAAGTAAAGTGGCTTCAGACTGGGAGAATGGAACAGGCAACAAGACTGCTTGAAACTTTGTGTTTGCTTTAAACCTGAAAATGCATTCACTTCAGATTTTCCAGTTTACTCTGTCTAGCCCTCAAAATGTGAAAAGTTTTCCTCCTATTCTCTTTCACATGGAAAGGACATAATATGAAAGATGGGCAAGCATTATTTTTATTTTATCGGAAATGGAAGAAAGTAGAAGTGGAAACTCGATATTATCTACCTAAAGTGTATTTAAAGTGCATGGTAATAGTGCCATGTGCCAAACATTGTTAAAAGTCCAGTAGTGGTTTTCACTATATATACACCAAAATAAGTATTAACAAAACCAGAAAGTTTTAACAGTATATTTTATTTCCAAAAACTGTCTCCAGATTTATAAAAATGCAAAGGCTATATTAAGTCTGATATGCAGTGTGAGAAAACTCATCCCACATTAACATGGCTATAACAGATTTTAAGTAGCCTTAGTCATTTCCAAAACATGATGCTTTGATAGCTTTGATATACGCACAAGGCATTTTCAGAGATGAGGCCAAAAGTCAGGACATTGCACCACAATTGAAGGAAATACATTATTCTGGCAAAGGAAATTGGCACAAACTCCATTTCTACTGGAAGGAACCACAGGATCTTTGATGTCCACATAGCATGGATATTACAGTTATTTTTAAAGCCTTAACCAAAAGATTCCTCAAAAAGTACACAGCTCTCAATTCATCAGCCTCGGTGGTATACAAGCATGACCCAAGCTTGTCGGCATTTAAACAAGTTGTTAGAGAAAACTTAGATATTTGTACTTAGGTCGCTAAGTCACCTTGCACAAACAATACTTATGAAGAAGCTGCCTCTACATTTTTAGTTACGTGTGGCCATAAGAACAAAACAGCTGAAGACCAATTTAAACCTTATATGGAAAATTATTCCAGCTAAAAGCAATAAATACATCCTGTGTTAAAATCTGCAACCAGGAAACTCTGAAGGACACCATAAATTTTATATATTTAGCTCATGGCCCTGCTGTAAAAATAACTACTCTACTACTGCACTTATACTCAGCTGATCAGGAGAAAATAAAGGTTAAAATTTGCTAGAAATTCAGAAATAATAGATATTTCAAATCTTACAGCCCTAAAGAGATTCTAAAAAAAAAAAAAATCTTCATGCTGCTTGTGAGCTGTAGCTCAGTTCCCCCAGATTCACAGGTTTATGCAGCAACTTGCTAACCATTAGCAGAAGAGGGGGTGGCCAAAGCCTCTAAGATGCCACAGAGTAAAAGGAAGATTATCTGCTTGTCAGAGAAGCCACTTCTTCAGAGAAACCCATGTAACAAGGCAGCATTTACTAAGTAATACTTAATTTTTTCGCCACAAACCTGTTCTTGCACAACATGAGATGATATGGCTACAGTTCATCAAAATCCCTCACTCCACTTCAAGCAGCCGTTGTCTCTGTACAAATATTAATTTGACTGCATAAAAAAATACTTCACGTTTAGTACACGTGTAAAATTAAGTTACCTTTCATTAAGCGTGGTCTGTGAGTGGAAAGCACAGCTGTGACTGCTGTGCTCCATGCTACAGGTTTCATCACAGCACAGTGAGGGAATCAAGTGAACTGGTCCTAAGGAATGAAAATTAATTCATAGTGTTAAAACTGTCAAAGCTCTGCATAAACGTAGTTTCTGTTCTTTTTCAAACTTGAGTATCAGTCTGCCAGTTACATTATAACATAAGGACTGAGGAAAGAGATTTCTTGCTGTAAAAACAAGTTCTTTATTCCTTTAAAATTGAATTATTTATAAAAGCAAAGTCCTTCCACCAGGAGTAATATAGAAGTCAGTCATTTTTTAATTAATTTTCTTCTCAGTTGAATACACGTAAGTGGAAGCATTCTGAGTTAAGCTATCAGGATGATATTTAAGCTTGTACTTTTGAGTTAAATTATGTATTTCTTAATGTCATAACTGCATCTGTTCTGATACAACTTCACAAAATTGCCATTATTTGAATTGTCCAGGTTGTTAACGTCCTTCATCATTCATATCATGTTCTTAGATACTCTCTGGTGAAGCCTTCACACTAATTTAAGTCTCAAAGCCGGAAGCAGTACTGTTTTTAACAGAATGAAATGAGATAGACATTTTAATTTTTTTTTCAATTGAAGTCACTGAAATGAATACAGAAAAAACCAAAACCCCCCAAACAGCTACTTAAAAATCCTTCCCACTTATCCCCTATATTAGCCTAGGGCAAAGAGTAGTTTGATAGTATTAGCTCTGCAGTTAAATTTAATTGTCACAACTCAAGTGTTAGATAAAATGAAGTCACTTTTCTGTAGACCTAACATACCACATGTCTGTGAGGTACTTCTTTGGCACTGGCAACATGTTCTGTGGTCGTATTCATTTAGCCGTGGTCTATCAAAACATGATAATTCAGAGCCATTGTAGTGAATGTCTTGTGACCTCAGAGACCCTTTGAACAAAGTGAATAAAAATCTGTGTTAGTGTTACCCTTTTTCCTGCTCAGAGCCCTCTATCTTCACAGAATGTGTAATTGTCATGCTATAAAGTATGTCCATACATTTTCCAACTGAAGGATCCACAGTGACCATGTGGCTTCCTATAACATTAACCACAGATTTTTCAAGAAACCCTAGAACAGCTGGTTCAACTACAGCCTCTTCTAGGACAACATCTGCTCTCATTTTGATGATTTGAGAGTATATCTTATTCACTGTTACATTTTTGCAGTGTTTAACGATTCTCAGTGATTCCCATCTGAAACTTTCCAGAGTCAGCTTTCAGCCACTAGGATTTTGTTTCTATTATCTTGAAGAGCTTTATATTAACAATACACTTCCTTTAATCTCTATAATTGTAGGCCAAGGCAAACAAGTTACTACACTTCACTAAATGAAGTTTGAACTCACTGTGTCAGAATATCTCAAAACTCACGTTGTAAAGCAAATTCTAGGTTAGCAACAATTCTTACAATGCCTCTCTAAACCTTTTTATTTCTCCCTATGCTGAAAGCAGCAATAACATCAATTCATCCCAGATATTATTCTTGTTTGGCATCCAAGGTTCATTAGATGCTATAAACATATTTTCATAAAGGTTTTATAAAACTATAAATGGGAACTAGAGTGCTTTTCACTTTTTTCTTTCTTAATTTAAATTAAGAGGCAGAAAAATGTTTATTATAAACAAATTACATTGATGAGCTGTTATGTATTTAAAAGAAATTTACAAATCTATCTTAGGCATTTAACTAATCTTGAATATGCCCATGAAACCAAAACTATCAAGGATAAATCTCTCATCTATACTGGCCACATTCATTATCTTGATGACCTAATCTGTGTTTCCTATTAGCATTTGATGCACAGATGTTTCAAACTGCTATTTCCACACTGACATTGCAACTCTGTAGTGTCCCATCTTGGATCATGAACGATCCAAATGTATCTGTGCAGCATCTAGCAGAGTATAGCATGCAATTGATGCAACTCGAGTATTTCTGGGCATTTACACAGCATTTTCTCAGGAGCAGCTGGAACTTCCACACTGGGCTGGCAAGCTTGGATGGAGTGCCGGGCTCTGCTACATTGACCATCTCAATGCTAAACTTGCTTGAATAATGTAGGCATTTCATTTACCTACCTTCAGAGAGATCTGCCAAACTAATACCACTCTATAAATATTACCAAGAAACAGTAATAACTGGAAACTCACAGCTTGGTTTCTTCTCCATGAACTGCCTCTTGCAATAGATAACACAGAGGATGAGAAGAGCCAAGAGCACTGTTGCAAGTGCACTGCAGATAACAGCTGCCAGAGCAGTGTCTCGAGGACTGGAAGCAGTTGAAGGGATTTTCACAAGATTTACCTTGGTGGTACCTGAAATATAATTAAATAATAAGTAAGGCAATCTGCAGACATTTCTGGAATGTAGCCATGAAAATTAAAGTCTGGGAAATAGAAGAGGTTTGTAGCACAGAAACAAAAGAGAATGTTCCATCTGCTAATGGACTAACATTAATTGCACATATAAACAGGTATGATTATCAGCAACCTCAGTATGAAACAAAATCTTAGACAAGATATATTGCAGAATGTGCAATAATGAGTGGAGATGCACACAGACTCATTCAGACTGTCCATGAGAACGGAATCAGATTCTCACCATGAAAGCAAAGACATCTGAATGTTTAATGTCACATGAATTTAACATGGAGAACATTTCCTAGGGTAGAGTTGAGAGAGTGATCCACTAGAGGGAGTCACAAATACATGAACTTCCCTTAAGGAAACTTGGTGGGCACTGAGACACCCCCGGAGTTCAAATGCTGTCAAAATTATGATCCCACTTTGTTGCACATGTCATGACATCACAGTCATTTCCAAGATCAAACCTAGGATTTCAACTCTGACAACTTCTTTTTCTTCTGTGACTTCTTTCAATATTAGCTAATACCTCTAGCCAACATGCAACAAATTGACTTTATACCCATATTAGTAAAGACTTAAGCAATGTTTCTAGCTTTGAAAAATGTTGTTACCTTTAGGTGGAATGTGAAAAATATTTTTAAAGGATGCAAACTTTAACTACAACTGTTGAAACTATCTTTAATTATGTATTTTAAAATGAAATTATCTTTTAAATAACTTATGAATTTTGACAGCCCACATATTTCAATCTACTTTGAAGTCCTCCTAAATTCAATGAGAAAAAGGAGTAAAACATAGAGTAGTTCTATGACAGCAAATTTTAAGAAACCACAAACTATATTTTACTAACTTACAAAAATAAGTTAATGTGCCTATTTATCCCAGAAGATATTTGGTTAAAACCTAAAGACCATAATATCCTAAGAAATGGTCCATGCAGTCATAAGTTTAAATTGTGAGATAAACATCTGCCAGAGTATATTAAAACCTCTAATCAAATTGTACATAAATACGATTGTTCAATATCATTACTGCAATTTCACAATAGCAGGAGAGAACGTCCTAGCTCAGTTGGTGCAATCAGTGGAATTGTATTACTCAGGAATAATTTTCTGCAATAATTATGGTATTTCCTTTACATATATCAAACATGGGCACCAAAGGGTTTGAGATACCATGTTGTTTTGTTATAATGCCTAGACTGACAAAACCAAGGCATTTTGAAAAATCAACTTAATTTGAAGTCTTTAGATCACTTAACGCCAAAGAAAACACTAACTTCTATGAAATAAAGAATCCAGAAAATTAAAGAAATAATCCACCAAATGTATTAAATAAAAACAGTTCCTGTGGCTTACAGTATCATGTAATTGCTAGTAAATAGGGTAATATAAAAAGGTGGAGAGATCAGATCATGGCTATTATACAGAGGAAAGAAAGTTTAGTTGTTCATTTCCTGATTTCAGCATGAAGAGAAACAAGTGTTTCTGCTTTTACATCTGCTTAAATATTTCCATTTACATTTAAGTTGTACTATTATGTTCCACTGTCACATCAAAATCTGAAGAGTAAATTTATAGCAGAACTTTTTTATATGCTTTTGACTTGCCAAATTGCACAGAGTGGAGCAACTGGAGACAGTACAACAGAGAGCCACAAAAATGACTGAAGAACTGGAGATTCTCTCTCCTGTGGTCAAAGTTTGACAGAGCTGGGATGGCTCAGGCAGGAGACGGCTCAGGGAAACCTCATCAATTTGCAAAAATCCTTGGAGGGAGTGTGCACAGAGGACAGAGCCAGGCTCTTTTCTCAGACTAGAGGTGATGGACACAAACCAAAACACAGGAGGTATCCTCTGAACATCAGGACACACTTCAGTAACTCTGAGACTGACTGACCTCATTTCCTCTTGTATAGTTATCACTTATCCTTCTCTTCATGTTCTTCAATAATTACTATTACTCACAGAGCTAAGTTCTATGGCCACTTTTCCAAATCTTCAATGTTAATTTTAAAGAAAATGCAATCCATGTTATAATCTTTTTGTCATAACCTGAATGCTTTAGGCAGGAGCACCTCAGTCTTCCACAAAGAAAACTTTTCACTCAGTTTCTATGATTCTTGCAGCTGTAGTTCTAAGTTTATAGTTTTAGCAGACTGCATAAATTTCTGCATGAAGTTCCAAGATACCTGTGAGAAGCAGTAAATCTATATAAAAGCCTGTCTATATAGCAACGGGCGCTGGCTTTGGTGTGAAGATCAGACTGTGCTTTGGTATCAGGATTTCAATTTTAGTCAACTGCTTGATCTAGTCTTTAGAAGGTTAAAGACAGACGGGACAAGTATTTAAAAACCAGACAATAAAAAACTGCTCAGAACATCTTCAAATATTTTTCATATCAATATACCTATTTGTATTAATATACATAAGAGCACTAAATGGTTCTTAGTAATTAGACCTTCATAGTTAGCAGAAAAAAGAATTGTCAATTTTGAAGGGCAAAAAAGAAATAGAGCAAAGGAGGCGAAGCTTCTATATTTTTGTCTCTCTTCATTTGCTCACAAAATACACCTATTTCCAAGTATGATTACATATTACATATTCTAGGAAAATACAAATTATATATTTCTTTAATGCCCATCAGCAATATTCAACTGGAAATACAGTGATTTCATTTTAAATAGGGACAGCAAAATTTAAATTTTTTTTAGCCATCTAGATATTTAAGATTTGCTTTATTTGGTTGATTTTTTTTCACTTGAGAAAGCAATTTTCTATTCCTGAGAATGCCTACCACTCATTTTCAGCTTCAAAGAACTTTTTGGAATAGCTACTATGAACAGTCCATTGTAGTCTAGCTCTAATTATAATGATAGCAATCTTCCTTGCAGAGACCAACATTTCAGAAGTGGATTACTATTGTAGAAGTGGCCCGTTGGGCATTGCTGAACTCTGCTTTCAGTGTTACTCAGACATGTATGCATTTTCATAAATTCTTTCTTTTCACAGACTTAATGGTCCCACTTCAGTAAAGCAAGGAGTTGCATTTTAAATTTAAACTTGTACTTACATCTATTAGATGATTACATGATTAAATTTAAATACGCAATTAAACGCTTTGTGAACTGGATGTGATACATTCAGAAAAGAGGGAGGAGGTGCACACTGTTTTCTGATTCTGGAAAGCATGTGCATATTATCCATATTTTATTTAAGAAATTGATTTCCTCTTTAAACTCGTAGTTCTAACATATTCTGAAAATGTGGTAATGTTGAAGAAGAATTACCGAAAATATCAAACTGTCTCCTGCATGATTTTGAGCAGTAAGCCTAAATGCACATTCTTCCCTTAATTAACCAACATTACATTATAATGGCAGTATATGCAAAGGTGTGGTCCTTAAAAACAAGTAAAGTTTCTGTTAATCCAAGACAGTTAAACAGCAGTAACTCAGCTAATAGGGAACATATGAATCCCAGCTGTATCACTAAAATTTCTGCCAATAAACAGAACAGCTGAATTTTCAGCCTATTATGCCAAACAACAAGAGACAGGGCAAAATGTAAAAAGACTTCCTTTGTCACTTATTTCATGTATTTTCTCCAATTTTTTTTTTCAGAACCATGATAAATTACAGTCGCTACTGGAACCAGTAAACCTAAAAGAAAGCTTTATGTGGTAGATCAATTGTGAAAACAGAACTTGCAATGTTGTATGTTTCTTCCATGGATACAGGAAATATATAAGAATTGCTAAAGTTGAGGAGAATAAAATGTGGAATATTATGTTTGGATTTCTTTCTTAACACATCAAGTCAATGCTAACCTAAAGAGAGCTTACTCAAAATAAGAAGCTAATCCAAACTGCACTTAGAAAGCCGTAACATTGGACAGAGTGCCATCTGTTATAATCAGGATTGAAAGAAAGATGCAAAGGTTAAAATGTTGTTAATTACTGGAATATAGGTACTTCTGGTCGCCAGGAGAAATGAGCCTATTACAAAAGCTGTTTGCCCATTACCTTTATGCTGAATGGCCCAACTCAGTGGTATCAACCTTAACTTGACAAGAATTAAGGGCTCAGACATACCCTCAAGTGATGTAATTTAACAAGTTACTGCCTGTCAGCTGAGCTGCAGTGGCTAGCTCTATGTGTGCTCTTGATCCACAGAAAAGGCAAGCCAGTGTAAGGCAATGTGGCTTACTTTGAAATTCCTTCATTTTGAAAAAAAACCCAATCAAATTTAAAGACATTTATATTAACTTAAAAGTAAGAAGGCAGTATGTTTACCTAGCCCCAAACAAGCAAAAGGATGTATTAGATAGATAATTCAGAAACTACATGTATAAGATCTTTATATATAGATAAGATACATGTATTTTATATACTACTGAGCATTAACATAAATGGAAACTAAGTTACTCTGAATGTATCTTTGAGTCTTCACAAAGCAGCAGATTGGCCTGATCTTTCAAGTAGGAGGTAAGAAACTTTATTAAACATTACTGTTGCAGACTGTGGTAAACAGTGGGGACAGAGTCTCCCAACATCTGTAAAAGGACAGCCCTTTGCATGCACGGCCTACACCCAAAAGTTCATCATGTCAAACCACATTTTTCAAATGTGCTCCAAGTGCTGACTTTAAAGCCTTTAGTTAATGGCCCACAACTTTTTTTTTGTTTTGTTTTGTTTTATTTTGCTGGTTTTGTTATTTTTAAAATAGATGTACCAAAAAGCCTTAGGGGAGAAAATGAAGATTCAAGTATTTATCCATTGTTTGGAAATCCTGAGAAATATGCTTATAAATTTAAATCTTTGAAATTTGATTTATTCATTTCCAAGACCATTTCTCTTGCACTGTGTATTTTCACAAACTCCAGCTGCTGACAGCCTTTTATGTTTAAAATGGTAGAACAATTGAACTGTGTATGTGAATTTAAAATATAGATGAACTCCACAGCACAGGATACACACCGCAATGTCTGTAAGGCATAGCCAACCTCTGCAACACATTTTTCTTTTACCAATTAAGAGATGTGAAATTTTAGTATTACCATGGTGATCTAAATTGAACCACTATATGGGCATAAAAGTAACATTGTTTCATACATAAAACTTTCAACTTCAAGAACTGTCTAGCCATGTGAAAATACAAGTCCATGAGAGTAATGCCTCAGATCACTGCTACCCTCAAATAACCTGAAAAAACCTGAGAGTAAGCAAAAAAAGAGTCAGAGGAAGTGGGATAAAATCTGTGCCACCACTGAACTATATATTCAACTCCCCCTCCCCCAGCATAAAAGACCTGGTTATTAATGTGAAAAGACACATCTCTCCTCCATAAACTGGAAACACCTAGGGTGATCTGATGGCACCAAGTGTATGTTGCTGTTAATGACTGTGGTGTTGTCAACAATTACCTTTCTGACTTTTGCTTCTAGAAGCCAGCTTCACATCTCTGACAGCTGAGGGTGGGCAACATCTATTTTCTTGAAAATGCAACTTCTTTTTAAAGTGTTTTCATGTGTTAAAACAATGTTCCATAAAGCTTATGTCAGAATATATGATATTGCTAGATACAGCAGAAAATCTATTTTGTTACTTCACCTCTAACTTGTACTTTTAACCACATTCTTTGCCAGACACATTTTGCAAAGTAGAATACGGTATTTTAGGCTGTTCTCTTGTTCAAATCCAACTACAGAATGCATCCATTCCACACAACCTATGAAAGTTGTCTTATCTTTTCAACAGAAAATGAAAGCAAGATGTATTTTTTTGTATTTTTGTACTTTGTATTCTGTATGTGCGGTCCCATTTAATGTTTAGGACTACCCAGTTAGAGAACAAAAACCTCCCTGTGCAGTATTTGAGTGAATTCAGTCTGTTTATGACAGTTTCTGCTCTATTCAGTCTCTGTATACACACTCCATCACTCTCAGTCCCAAAACACTTATACAAGACACTGCCCACATAAGCAGAGGAGTCTGCATTGCTGAAAAGCAAACTGTGTTCAGGAGAGCAGCTACTGCCATTACTCATTTGCTAAGGGAGGAGAGGGGGGCCACGCACCCTTCAGAATCTACCTGTATATTCACTAGTTAAATGACAATGGCATGCATGTAAATAGAAGAATAAGCATGTATGATGGTTGTCTCTTTAGCCATTAGAGAATAACCCACTTTGATTAATCAAAAGTGCAACTGAACATTGTGAATCCCATGCATACAGGTTACAGATCTGTTCCAAAAGGTTCAAATAAGCTCTTAGAGCTGCTGTGTGAGGAGGTTGTAGACTGGTGCATGGATTGGTTTTCAGTAGATTGAACCATGACAGTGTGGAAAGCTCTATTCTGTGACATGACTGAGGGCTGATAGAGTAGCTAAGCTGCCCCTAGGCAGGGAGCATACATGCTCTTCTTCCACATATATATCTACGTGTTTATTTGTATAAATCCCAGTAAAGAAAGAAATGAAATGTCAATCAGTCATAAAAGATTTTTTGTCTCTCTCTGATTCAATGAGAAGTGATTTCTCACACTTCACTTTCTATCCCAGTTACTTCCCTCCTTGTCCTGGTTCAGCTATGGTAACATCCAGGGAGTAAAGCAAAAGATTTCATAATGTTTTCAAGCCTGTGTCCCAAGTTTGTTGACATAAATTTCAACAAAAATCACGAATAGTCTATGCAATACCTTTTCAAGAACTATGGGTTTTTGCTTACTTTAAAAATGCTTTGTAAAGGTAACAGTACTCAGCTGCCTCACACTTCTGTTTGCAAGCTGTCCTGTCATCAGAATAACAGAGTATACTGTGATAAATTTCATTCAAATGTTTCTAAAGCTTTAGAAAATCGTGATTGTATATTCAAATAAAAAAATAGATCAGTAAGTGATACATTTGGAAAACTACTATATTTGAATATCAAATTAGGGGCAGGAGTAATTCCCTTATTTTGCTCAAAAAGCAACTTTTTGAATTGGGCAAACAACTTATTTAGTCCAGACAACTAGATGTTCCACCATCTACCAGAAAATTCAATAAGGTTTTAGTACCTTTCTCTTGTTGCCTCCTGGCCTACAATTAAAATCTGAATAACTGGGAAATGAAAATGAAATCCTGATAGTTACAGAGGCATCTTCACTCTTCAAATCCTCTGCAATTCACTAATATTTTTTGTTACCAAATACAAAAAATATAAATGCTAAGGAAATTCTTCCAAGTATTAGAAATCCCATGCAGAAAGAGCCTACTAACAAGACACAACTAATAAAAAAATCAGTACTCAAAGAGATCTGGAAATACATGTGTGTGCATGTGTGCAACAGTGGACAATTAATTACAATTAATTTTTAAAAGGTTATTTCCAAATTGAGAGAATATATGAGAAATAAAATACAGAAGACCCATAACTTTCAGATAATTCAGAGTAATCTAAAAATCAATGCACATAAAAGATTGATGCCATTGTATTTTAATGTCCATTTTGAAGAGTGACAAAGGGACAAGCCTTAAGTATGCAAAAGTTAAGCTCTAAAATCTGTAATTTTAAAATCCAAATCTATCTGGGAAGCTAGAGGCCTGTATTAGGTCACATACTTCCTACACAGTGTGAAGAAATGTTAAATACAGAATAGAATCTGAAATATCAGTCATATGAGTAACACAAGTTCCTTATGTCACCATGGTCAGCCCATAGATGTAGAAACCTGGAGAAGGATAATATACTTTGCTCTTCCCATAAATTACTCAGAGGCAGAGAGGAGCTTCCACCTTCTCTTAAAACTCTATGGAGAACAAAATGATCTTATTTTAAAATTAAATTAAGAGAGAGAAATCACAAGCATGGCTTATAATGCCTTTCAGATGTGACTCTTGAAAGAGGAGGTAATGATGGGGTTTCTGCCTTCTGAGAAAGCTTAAGAGCCCTTTGCCAAGAAGTATGAAATGAAGACTCTTCTACCACCTTCATGGAGATCGTGTTAGCCACTAGGCTAGAAGCCGAGCTTGGTAAAAGCTTGTTTCTTCTCTCCAGTTGAATTTTCCCTGTTGTAAAGCTTTTACAGAAGTAGTAAGGGCGTCTCTGCACAGCCGACAGTCACATAATATACAGACTGGAATAAAATTAAATAAACTAGACTTAGGCTTGCTCAGCACTTCTGTTTTTCCTGTTTATGATTATGTTTGAATATCACTAAGCTACCTTAAATTCTTCACACAAGGCACATGTTGGGGGGAGAAATAAGTCTGCACCAGGAAAAACAAAAAGTATGTTTATGTAATTAAGAGTTTCATAATACACTCCACTGAGCTGAATTAAATTCTGAATTAAGGTTATGAGTTGCATAACCAACGCTACTAGTATTTTTTAAGTTTTTGACTTTGCAATCTCAGGATCTTTTAAAAGCACTTTTTTGTGGGTAAGCAATACGAAATACATGGGATTAAATATAAATTTTCTAAATCATGTAACATAGAGGTTAACACTTTTAGAAGTTGGCCATGCATCCCCAGCTTATTGTATTACTGCAGATATCAAAAATGTTGTGTTTTACTGCAAAGAAGTTGCCTACAGTGCATCAGTGTGCATGCACATGCAAACTGGATTACACATGAAAAAGCTGTAGCTTTGATATCAGAAATAATAATAGCTTATGAAAAGCATTTATTAATTCACCACATAAAGCTTTGGGGATAAAGCCAAGTTAAACAGAACAAAAGGCTGCTATATACAAGATCCTTGCTTTATTATATTACTTAATCTGAAACATAACATCTCCCATCTTTAACAGAAGTCAGTAGGAATTAGCCATAGAATACAGAAGACATTCTGAAAGGTTATCTTTGAAAAGTCAAGCTCTACAAGTGAGATTCATCTGACCAAAGCAAAGATCTGCTTTTTAGGGAAAGTTCAGTTCACCTGAACTTTCTCTACAGGAGATGGGGAGGGCTAGGGGGGCAGATGGGTATGAGAAAGGCTCTTTTAGGGTATCATTAGTCTGATTTGTTTTAAACACCACCCTTGATCTCTCCACTGAATATGGAGTGAACTTAAGATCACCAGCTCACAGATGTAGCCCTTATACACATCCACTGTCAAGAAGGTGGCATCCTACTCTGGTTTTGTCAAGAAGCAATGAAAGGTTTTAGGGTGCCTTTGACTTCCTCTGTTTCAGTTTGTTAACAGATGCTAAACATTTTATACCACTTCCACTGAAAAGATAAAAGTCAGTCACAACTGCAAAATTTGTAACAACTTCTTTACAGTGGCAGAACGCCAGAAAAGTCCAGCAGTATTTAATACTTCACATTCTGCATGGAATATAGAATAGTGAGTAGCAAATAAAGCGAGACATAGAATTACATGTTTTGCCTATCCTGTACTTTAAATGAACAAAGGCCCAGTGGGAAATAATATGCAACAACATAAATACAACCTGTATTAGAGTAACTAATGAGGAAATCTCATTATGGTTGCAGGCCCCAATTCTGGCATATTCTAACTTTAGCAAGTTCTCTTAGAATAGGGGCTTTGGTTTGTAAGAGCCATTTCATCAAGAAGTAAGAAAAATACTTTTCTAAATTTTTTATTTATTTTTTTTATTTCTATAGCAGGAGTGGGAAAAAAATCCACACAAAGTCATTTTCCTCCTTAAAATTAATTAAAAAGAAGAAAGATTAAGATCAGGTTTTAGGCAGTCAGACACAATTATTCAACATTGAACTGCAGTTTTCATCTAACCTGATATTGGCATCTAGGTGAAATTCATAACTATAGAAGTCTGAAGGTCTAAAGACAAAGTCAGGGCTAGTCACCTTAGGCTCTATTTTTAAAACAAAGCCAGAAGCAGAGTCTCCTGAGAAGTAATTATTCCAAAAAAGCTTGAAAGACTGCTTAGTGTTAGTCACTGAAGCTTACTTTATCTGGCTTGCCTGAACTTTTGAGGTACCTAATTCTCACCCATGATTGGGAGTTTGGGCTGACAACTTCAGTGCAAAGCATTAACTTTTATATGCCCAAACTGGGGTGCATTAATTTCATCTTAAATTCCCACATGCAGACAGGGTAACTATAAATTACATTCAGTAATATGCACATAGAATCATACCACTGGACTGAAAGGAAACTTTACTAAAACTGGTGGACATAACCCTTTCGTTAAGAAAGCTCTAACAAAGAGCTCATGTTTTTAGGAAACAGTCACAGGCTATACATCAAAGGCACATGTCACTGCCCAAAATAACTCGTGAGATTACTCTATGATCTTTGTAAAAGAGGAGTTTGGCAGTGCACTGCTTTAGCACAAGTGAACCAGTAAGAGTGAGAATGTGTGAGGTCTATCACCAAAAAAATTAAATGTGAGCAAAGTAGAGGACAACAATTTGAAGGATACGAGTGATCTGTAGGAACATTAGGACTTTCTTCTATAAGGCTGCTTCCAGCTCATAAGGTGTTCGTTTATAATGAATCATTACTGCTAAGGTCCTCAGCACACTCTTTTTTTAAGGCTATTGCATTTTATCCTACTTCCAATACAGTCCAGTCCTCCACGTAATTTCAGTCCTCTGGTGTGGTATTTCAGTGTTATTTTGCTTGACAATGATTTTCTTAATAGAGAGTTGGCAGTATGGAAAGTTTGAGCCTAGATGGATTCCATGTTTTCTACTGTATTTTCTTAAAAACAAGAAATTTAAGTGGAACACAGCCTAAGTATTTTGTAGCCAAGCAACTTAGAATCATAGAATCCTTACAAGTCAAAAAAGACCTTTAAGATCATCCAGTCAAATCGTACCTACCAGCAATTAGTAGAATAAAACCCCCAGCATACTACTGTGCATTTGTTTATATTTACTGTGCAGTGTTTTATATTTACATGTCAGTCACAGCGTGGACTCTGGACTCAAAGCCATAGCAGTCAGCATGGATTTATACCAGAGGTAGCAAAAGGCAGTGCTGCTGAAGTGGTGCTAATGCAACCATTCCCAGAACTACCTGTGTGATTATGAGAGATAAATTTGAACCAGTATTTTCAGTCTGAATGCAGCTTAAAAGCATGTTATTAAATTAATATATTTAAAACAGTCTAATGCTTCTGTTATTAGAAGTTGTTTAAAAAGCACTGAATAGCTGTAAACACTGCTTATCTTTTTCAGATTACCCCTAAAAACAATAAAGTAAAAATTTACTGAAAAAACCATTTTGCATCTTTACTGCAATGCAAGCAATCCTGGAATAATTTTGAATAACCTAATGGCCAAGTTAAATAAGAACCTTGCAAATCCCCTCCATACAGAAAACAAATAGCCACTTATAAACTTATAGCCACTGCAAGCGTAGGCTGAAGGGCTACCCACATTAGTAAGTGCACATAAGAAAAAACCATAGGAAATAGTACTTATTCACTACAGGTCACAGATTAGTCCCTTCCCTGTAACTCAGGAATTTCAAGTTCACTTTAATCTAGTGTAATTGAGCTAACCAGCTCTTACATTAAAAAGTAATGATTAAGTTAAATTTCTTGCAGACATTCTGTACCTAAAACAAACATGCAGTATGCCTCTGGCAAAGAAGGATACTAATTATAGGATTGACTCATAAGATGAAAGGTTGCACAAGTTACTACTAGAAACTAAAGTATGGTAAGCTGCTTTGAAAAAACACATTGAAATTCTCATACTCTGCAGCTGAGAATTTAATTTTCTAACTGTACTTAAAAAGTGTCAAGAAACAAAACTAAATAAGCTTGTAAACTGCTTGTTCATAATTTAGATGAACAAGCTAGAATACAGCGAATACGGTGATTACTTCATCATTCTATACTAAGGATTTTTTTTAATGTTATGAAGTGAGCTCTACAGTGGGTTTTTACTACACAAAACCATGCAAAATTAAGTATTTTTGGTCACTCTTAGCTTTCTTTTGTTATATAAAACATGGTCTTAAAATTAATATTTGAGGATTCATTGCTTGACTTAACTCTTAATGCAAAAATTCATTCCCTGATTTAACAGGAATCATAAAAGAAATGCATCTCCATGGCTTCAGACATTTGTGGGGAAGGATATGCAAGTTCAGAAGTAGTTTTGTACTTCCAGCTGAAGCTTTCACTGGGATTAGCAGATAGAGTTGCCAGCTGTGAGTTAGAACAAAGATAAAAAATATGCTCCATATGTTGCAATGAACTGATCAGATACAACCTTCTGAACACCAGATGGGTACTGCTTATGTGAACTCCTACTATCAGCTGTATTCTGATGTGAATTCATGGAATTTGATTCAATTTATTTTAAAAATCACATGCTGAAATTTCTACTTTCATTTTAAGATATATACTTCCCATCATATTTTAGGAAGCAACGAGGGATGTATTTTCAAAGAGATAATAATTGGAATACTGCGTTCTCTCCAAAATACATTAATACATGCTTTAGTGGGTAAAAATGGATTACATACAATCAGTGCAATTCTCATGCTGAAACTAGACAGCCAAGGCCTTTCAATGCAATTCAGCTTGGTCAAATATCCCATCAACTTCATCTACTTAAAGTTTTACTGGATTATGATCATATATTTTTCATATATTACATTTTCAGAAATCATGAACAAGTAGTGTTAAAAAAAAGTTTCTATTCCTAATTTATTCTATGATTTTCATCTGTATTATGGAAGCCATTTACATTACACCTCCTCACTCTGAAAATAATTTAATATTTATATTGCTAACACATTAAGTAGGGACTGCTAATACTAATCTAGATTTTATATTAGAGTAGATGATTTTTTTAAAGTTTCAAACTTTAGTATTTAAATTTTTCTCTTCTTTCCCCCCAGTCATAACAAATCAACAGTTTCAAGAGGTCCAGAAATTATAATTTGTTTTCCATTATTTTCTTTTCTGTACATTTTCTGTATAATTCATTTTTTTTCTAAAATCAGAAAATTCTTTGTCTGAGGTCTCTGTTATTCTGCCAGTACAGATAGAAATTAGTCATCATGGTCAAAAGGATTAAAAAGGGATAAATGACAACAGTATGGATATGCTGTGTTCACCTAGGGAAGCAAATTGAAAAACCCCACACTTCTAATCTTATCATGTACCTTAAAAGTTTGCAATAACACTTAAATTTACAATTCCGAAATCATTTTTAGCAGCCAAAAATGACGACTGTCACACCTATGGCCCACTGGCAACATTCATCGTGCATAAATACTTAATAGTTAAAGGCAATGGAAGACAGATTCCCTGTTCTCAGAAATCTAGCCTTCTGTGGCAAGAAAGGAAAAATCAGTTTCCCCCAAAGAATACTAAACTGGCAGGAAGGAAAATTCTTCTATAGATCCAGAGATTAGTATGATGCAGGCATTAAAGAAACAATCCACATGCTCATCAATAACCACCAAGTGCTCTGATAGGTGTTCAGTCAACAAAGCCAACTCAGCTCTTAACTCAAAATTTAAAAGAGAGCGGTGTAGAATGACAGGACATATTCGACTGTCAGCAAGAAAGCCTTTTATAACCTCAGGAATGTCTGTGAGAGACAATCAGCACAAGTGTGGAACACAAGCTCATCCACTCTGGAAGCGAAAACCTTATGGCTGCATCCCACTTGTGTTACATCACACGCCTGCACAAAGTAACAACAGGAAAGGACTAGGAAAGAACTAGTGGTTTTCGGTTTGATATTTTTCCTCTGTTGCAAGAGCTACAGCATTCCTTCATTAGTTAGCTAGCAACTGAAGCAGGGATCTGAGTCAGAAGACATAAGAGAGACAGTAAACTGTGCATCCTTACAAAGTACAAATGTCTTAACTGGCATGTTAAGATAAAAATGAGTTTTCTACCTCCTTATTTATCACTTACTAGCACCAGCAGTCTTTTGCATAAAACGTGATTGCTTTTAAATCAAAGGAAAGAGCATTATTTTCAGACCCGCATAAAAAGCCCTAACCTTTACTTTTCCCAGGACAAAGTGAGGTTACAATATTTTACAATATTTACAAAGTTCATTTACTGAAACGTGGATAATTTTCATTGTTGGTGTATCAGTTTAGGCTTCCTTCTTCTATTAAGTACCAACTAAATTAGCCAGATTTCACATATGAAACCTCTTCACTACAGAAATTTCTACCTATATTTTGATCCAGAAGAAAGTGTCACAATACATCTCACACAGCCTTAATTATGGAAACCTGTGTGAAATCAACCTAACAAACCATGTTTTGTCAAAAGAAAAATCACATATTATAATTACCACACGTAGTTAAAGGAAAGGTTTAACAATTTGCTTGGAAAATGACACACAGAAAAGAGAGATTCAAACAAAGTTCCCTGAAGCCTCCAGAAAGAAACACTACCAAGACATATGCACTAAAATCCAAATTTTATTTGGCTTTTTAGTTCTAATGCTAACTCTCTTACTGAACCATACCCTGGTCTTGCATACTCCACAGAAACATGCATTTGTATATCAAGGATATTTTGTCTTTACACAGAAAGTATTTGCATTTCAGAAGTGTAAATACAATTATAATGAAGGGAAGACAAAAAGACAATACATTTCTGAATTAAAAGGGGCTAAACTCACACCTGTTAACACAGGAGAATGTCTTCCAGTGATTCTTTTGTGCAGATTCATCCCCTGATGTAGAGGATTACTCATTATAGTGCATGGAGCTATGCATTAAACCTTTACAGAGCCTTTACAGTGTCATATTCAGCTTTTAAAGTTTCTGTTGCATGTTATCAACAGACCTCTTTTAGGATTTGCTGGTCAGCCTCAACGTATCTATTAATACAAAGGTAGCGACAACCGAAACAGAGGACTGCCCATTATTGGAGATTAAAGAGCAGAATAATTGAAATAGAAAGTCTGACCCAGTCACCTGTACTTTGCACACATAAAGCAGGAAGTAGGGAGGAAAGTTGAGTTGATTAGTCAGATAATAGTTTATATGGAAATTCACTAACTTATAGCCTGAACTTTACTTCAAAAACACAACTCAAATTCTTAACTATTTGAACAATATCTATTCAAGAAAAGAACAGTCTTAGTCGTATATTTTCATCAGGATATCCAAACAGGAAAGATAGCAGGCTTTCCCCCTCATTTTGAAAAGCTGTGAGTAGTAAATTAGACTCTATTATTTAACGATGACTGGGTCACAGTCAGAATGTGAAAATTATGAACAATGTAATTACCTCAACAAGCAATCTTAGAGCCATGGAGCTGTACTGCAACTTATTAATTTGAGAAGGCATGAAACCAGGATCACAAACAGGCCCAGGCTCTGCAGTGCCAAGCACTGCAGCACCTGGGCTGAATCCATAGTGCTGGGAACCTCCCCATGACAGGAACATGTGATGTAAGAATCAAAGACTAATGGCAAGGAGCCAACTTCCCAATAAGGGAAGAACTCTGGACTCAAAGAAGTCACCAAGAAAAGGACTCCCAGACATTATCCCAACCTGCTCTGCTAAGCTTGGCATTAGAAGGCACCACTATTTGAACAATAGAGAGACGAGTTAGGATCATCAGGATCTAACAGACCAGTTAGCTTGTAGATCCTGATGGTTTCAGTGCCAGCTGGGCACATAACTACTCAGTGTTGCAAAAGTCTTTGGATGACCACTGAAGGGTATAGAGAAAGTGGTAGGTGCCTCCTTAAATTCCAATTCCATTACCTCTTGGATCAGCTGTGATAGAGCAAGAGGTCTGTATGCTCCAATTATACAATTATTCTCCAATTATAATTATATATCCTATTAAGAACATCCTGCCCAGTCCGTACTTCCTTCCAGGGCAGTCAGAGCAAAGCAGGTGAATCACAAACCTTTTGGCCTAAACTAGAGCTGCAATGTATCCAAGCCATCTGGACCCAGAATCAGTGGAATACTGCTGGAGACCAAACGAAATGTTGTAGGCCCCTTGGGCTTTTAAGTGTTTGCCCAGTTAGGTAGCTGTCAAGCAGGACAGTTGGTGATGCAGTTTTGGAGCAGAATCCTGGGTCTATTTGAATATTTAAGCCTTATATACCTCTAGATACTTGACAGGGCTAATGTTACCTATACTAAGATACTCCTACAGCATTCACTACTAGCCTAGTTCTTTCAGTTTGAAGCTTGAACTGGGCTACTTGAAACATGCTTAGTGAAATAAAACTTCACTGTGCAAAATCTAAGTTAGATTTTAGGTAGCAGGCAAAAAATAAGGATCCTACTTACTGTCATTATAAGAACTTCAAAGAAGATTACAAAATTTCAAAAACTGGTTAGTTGAGGTTACTGTAGACTTTCATAATAGAGCAGACATGCTATACTGAGTACTTCTGTTCTACACAAGTTACTAGTAAGTGAATCAGTTCATTGGAAGAGTCCTCACACCTACAGTTTCGCAGAATTAAGCTGTATTGAATGTGGTTAGAAATCTTTCTGATAAATAATATCTTTCCACTGTAAAAAATAAACTGAATGGTAGAAAACAGTTAAGGATAGTGCAACAAAGTGGACAAGAGTTTAACAGTTTAGACTGACTGGATGCCCTGAGAGCTTCAGCTTCCAAATCTTGATTCCTTGGTAAAGTGTCTGGCTTACTTAACAGAAATACTGTTGGGTTTGGGAGTTGCACCTCCTTGCAATGTAATTTCAATTCATAAGCTAAATTTTCTTCTATGGAAAATTTGTAGTGTCCTTTGGTTTGTTTAGGTTTGGGTTTTTTTGTTTTGCTTGGGTTTTTTGTTTTTGTTTGTTTGGGGTTTTTTGAAGAGTAGACAGGATAGCAGATAGAAATGAGGGAAAACACTTCTGACATTTCTGTCTACTAACCATAATACATATGTAGTGGTACATAATGAAGCTACATAATGAAGCTACATAATGAAGGACTTCTATACATATAGGCAAAGAAATGAGAGGTACACGCAGGGAAAGTTGATGAGAATAAGTTGGGGAAGTTTTAGAACACGATTAAACTGTGCAATGTATCTGAATTTCCTCTCCATTAAGTAACGCTTCAGAACTATTTAAACTCATTTTAGTGGAAACATCTCTGTTATTGAAATAAAGAAAAATCTGCCCTCTCTTTGTTTGTAACTTTTTCTAGAAGAGGAGCCCAACATATAAAGCAAATTCAGAACAGTATGAAAAGGACCTGTTTGACTCTAAGTTATACATGAACCCCAATGGGTCAGAAGCACCTCAATTATCAAGGACAATGAATTGAAAACATTGAGGTTTTATAGGTTAACTCTTTTTATGATGCATGAAAGAAAGTTGTAATAAAACTTTGTAAGACATGAATAGCAACTCTCGTCTCTCTGAAACACCTTGTGGAATTTGTTTCAGACTTTCTGAAGTTACTCAATCATCAGGTCACATATGGAAAATATCAGACTGACTTACTACATTTTTACACAAGTGTACATTTCTGTTTTGAAATAATGGGAAGGTAATGTCTCTGTAATAAAACAGTACTGATATTTATAAGCTAATGATGCTATTATCTGTACTTAAATTAGCTGTCACTACTTACAACTATTGTGAAAGGTTTATACAATATTCCAGCTGCTTTCTATCATAGTGCTCAACATGGTAAAGAGGAATATGAGAGATGCTGCTAGGTAATCTCAAATCAGAACAAATACTGAAATAAGGAGATATATGTTGGAACAGAACCAAAAAAGTAAGAATAATTTCATTTTCTATATACTTTCAGCTGCCAGTTGCCTCATGTGCACATAAGTAGCCTGCCTTCAAAGGCTGCTTTACATTAGTAATACAAAGTTTACTGTACAAAGCAACCAAATAAAAATTACAGCAAAAACTTAATTGCTGGAAAAACATTATCTGGAGTCTGACAGCTTTAAAGTCACAAAACTCTGTAAACAGAAAGAAGAAAGTGACATAAATAAATTAAAATTCCACTATATAAACAGTGGTACTAATGTGGAATTGAATGTCATCCAAAAATTACTCTCAAGTTAAAAAGCTGTACTTACATTTAATGAAATAATATAAAAAGCTTCAGGAAAGCTGAGACAGCCGGATTCTTTTTCTCTTCTACCACTAGTGAAAGCATTTTACAGAATATATGTAGCCAGTGAGCTTCCAGCTCCCCATGTACAAAACAATGTAAGTCCTAACCCTGCAGACTGCAATTTCTAGCTTTTTGTCTCTGTTCTGATGTTTAGTCCTTGCATTCCCCCCAATACTCATTACACTCACATGGAAGTTTACAGAGTCACAGATCCTAATCTTATTAATGTAAATAAGTAGATTTATATGAAATCTACACCATCTACTTTTATCACCAGGAAAAAGGAAATAACACCAGATTTTATCCCTTAAATAGTACTCTTCATTAGTGAAACAGCATACCTTGTAGATTTGAAGAGTGAGACAGCTCCAGGATGCTTATATTTAATTCCCCAAAAAACCCAATACTGTAAACATACAGAAAGTAACTAATAAAAAATCTACACAAGAAAACTTTAAAGGGAGCTTTGTGATCAGTCTTAGTTAAGGCAATCAAGATGTCATAGAAGTTTCGTAAAGGAACAAAATTTAAGGCAGGTAAAATATGGATGCCTCATGAGAATGTAACGTTTTTACATTTAATGATCTTCTTTACGTATTTTGTCTCTACAAGCCTTTACTTTTATTCCTCATAGTCTTTATTTTTATTCCTCATCTTAGTAAAAAACTGTTTATTTTCTAGCTTGAGACATTATTTGTAATTGATATGGTTCATGGCAAAAAACGTTAGCAATTTTAGACCTGAGTGCCGGTTTATTTCAAATGCACATGATGTTACAATCAAACTGCAGATACTTCTACTCCTGTGACTTATTCAACAAAACATTTCTGCTTCACTGAAGCAAAGAATGTGTTTATTTCCTGGAACATGTAGAGGCTAGTTTCCCAAGCTCCACACAGAATGGTATCCTTCGCCCAGCTTCCCATGCTCCTTGATCTATGTCATGAAGACAAGCAGTAGTCCTGGAGAAGGATGAATCTTTTTGGCTGGACAACCTGTGCAATTTTTTATGGTGTAAAAAAGTCAATATTTTTATAAATATAACAGTGTGGTTACTAGGAAAAAAAAAAAAAAGGAAAAGTCTCCTCTTTTAGTAGCTGGTTGGCTGTAAAATACTACTCTCTTGTGCCTAGGTGTTAATTTCCTCATTTCCTTGACTCTCACTATTTATTCCAATTTAACTGTTTGTACAGTCAAATTCTACACCGAATTTGCACATAAAAGGGGAACACCACTGATTTTAGATTGATCCAGAAAGGAACAGTAATGTGGAAGTTCTAGGAACTATTTTTGTAATACATCTCAAGAAAGTTCCATGTCACAGGCTCTTCTGCTTAGTAGAAAGCCTGTCCAGAAACTAAAGGATTCTTGTGACTCTGGTGCTTTTCTGCATTTTGCGTTGAACAATAAAAAAACAGGAACCACTGGTAAGAATAGTTGACATCATAATTTTATTGCTTTAATTTTAATCTGCCATTTTCTTATGACCAAAAGAAGATAAGCAGTATGGTTTCTAATGCATTTTTTTTTGTTTGTTTATTTGCTAAGACAGACTACCTCAAAACATAATGGTTGTTCCAAGAAAGCAATGATATCTTTGGAAAATCTGTTCCTTACCTGAACCATTCCCACATCTCTCCTTAACTTCTGCCACCACAAGTGTTTTGAGGTTAACGAGCTCATTAGATTTAAAAATAACCTTAAGAAGGGAGTTATTTTAATTCTTTTTCTATCACAGATAGATTCACAATCTAGCTTACTAAGCAGTTTCAGTAACAGTTTAAGCATAACCATTGGGAAAGCACAACACTGGCCTGAGCAGACAGGAGAGTGAACTTTGAAAATCTAAACTGGTACTAAGAAAAAAGAATCATTGAATCATATCAATGTCACTTTTCACTACTTTTGGACAGTCTATATTACCTTCTATTTCAGAATTTACATCTTTGATAGACTGGGTCTCCACTCTAATTCTCAGTTCAAAGGATTTGTTTTCTGTCATTCAGATGAGAAAAAAAAAATCTTCAGGTGAGAAAAATGTCTTCGGTTTACAAAGTGAGCATAAATCAGAATTTTAAAAACATGCTTTTATTTCTAATGTTTAGATGCTGACCCAAACATAAGATTGGTATTTACAGTTTATTTACCTGAACTAAGTAAATGAAAATATAACTATATCATTGTGTATTTAATTTTCTGACATTTTAAAAACACACATAAGTCATTGTGTCTGTCCCCCTTTAAAGTTTGCACAAAGGTGATAGCAATTCTCCTGGCCTCTAATACTCTCTTTACTTGTTCATTATAGAATCCTTTCAACTTTGCCTCTAGCAATTCACAAACTCATTTTTTCATGAGTAAATATTTAAACCAGATCTGTTTTAAAATGTCTACAGAAAGGAGATAAAAGCAAGTATTTAGATTTATAGCTAACTGGGTAATAATCAACTGCTACTAGAAAGAATTTGATCCATGTCTCAGCTTTAACATGAACCTGTAGTCCAGGTAGGGGGCTGTGAGCCTTTGTGCCCTTATGGTAATGTTCTTAAGCAAACAAAAGATTGCCACACACCTTGGAGGACAATTAATTCATTGAAACAGGACATTTAAACTTTTCCTTTTCATCTGTAACATAAGAGCTAGCTGCACTAATATTTGACTTTCTGTTTCACAGTGGAAAAAGAGAAGGATAAGAAAGGCAGAGAATTAGAACTTAGTTCTCTGATCATTGAGAGCTTGTCCCACACACCTAATGGTTTGTCTCCACTTAGCTTCAAGTAAGGCAGTCTTAACTATCAAAATACATCCATTATTGAAATAGACCACTAACATTTTCAGCGTTATGTGGAAAATGTTTGCTTCCACATACCATTATTTATGCTTCCTTACAGAATTATGTTTTTGACTTGGACCTAAATATCCCCCATCTGATGTGAAGTAAAACTCAAAAGTATTTCAGTTTATTTAGCTACTATTGTAGAAAAAAATTCTAGGCTGCTTGGGGAAGGCATATACACTTTCCAAAACTGAGGCAGCTGCTGTTAGAACCTGAAGAACCAACGCACAATTTTTGAACAAAGGCCTTCTGAAAATCGCAGTGGCATACGGCAACCATACTTCATGGTTGGATTTTTGTTATTTAGGATTTTAATGGGAAGTTAGTATGCAAATGACAAACATTTTAATGATTTCAAGCCTTTTATTTTACAGCTTCTGTAAAAGCTAGAAATACCTGCCAATTCTCACAAATTTGCTGTTACCACTTCTGTTATTTAGCCAAAGGTGTTGTCCCAGCCATGAAAGTAGGGAACGAAAATGTCTCTAATCTGGATTTACTGCTGCAGCATATGCCAGAGAAAATGCTCTTTTCCACGGGGCTGCCTGTTGTCCACTTAAAATGAGTAATAGCTTCCTAATGGTTCAATTTAGGATCCAAGCTTAGGCTCAATTACAAATGCCAAATCACTATAAACCAAACAATTCTGAGTTATTTCAGAAGACTTGGCAACTGTTCTTTCATTACCTTTTCAAAATAATAATGTGTAACTTGGAAAAATATGAAATACACAAGTCCCTAATTACAGTCAAAGCCAAATGATAAGGGAGATAATTTCTTCTTCCCTGTCTTCGATTATGCTAGAGAAAAGAATTCATGTTTGAAGAGCATGTTTCCTTAGAAGGGAACAAACAAGAAAAGAGAAAAAAACCACATAAAATGAGTTTATGAGTTAGAGATCATCCATTAGAATAACATTGTTGCACTTTACATTTCATTAATTTTCTTTTTTTGCAGATAAAAAGAGAGTACAAACAGATGAAAGGGATAATACGGAATTTGCTCAATTGAAGGAATTAAAATACATGTGCATATGAAATGGCCTGTTTGTGTTCAAACTCTGTCTAGAAATAAGTTCTGCAACTCATTGAATTTGAGTGATTTACTTCAGTAAGTTGAGATCAGCATTTCATTCTTGGCATCAAACCTGACAGTGTTTGATATGAAGAACATACTTTCTAGACACTTCTAAGATAGTGTCTAGACTACAAAAATAGTTGAACAGTTTTGAATTTACTTTCTATGCTTATGTTATACATGGGCAGGAGTTAATGCTGCAAACACTGGAACTTATTTGATTTATTCTCTTCATAGAAATCTGATTTATCGGCTTGGAATGTTGCAGTTCTAAAAAGGTTTCATAAATGTGGAAAATGTTTGAAAATCTGGTTTTATAAGTTTATTACCCAAAAGGCACTAAAAATAGACGGGAAACGAAAGAAGAAAGTTTGACTCATTTGAAAAAAGATTATCCAAGCAATATATGATATGCTGAAGAATCCTTATTTCCTTGAAGTTAATACAATATAAAACTATTGAAAAGTATGGGTTTAAGGCACATTCTTGGTTATATTTTAATTTTATACAATTAAGAAAATAAAGGATGTTTATAAGAAACAGCGTGTATTTATTAAAGTAGCATAAAGTATTTCAGGAACCTGACAATTTATTCTTTCTATAAACAAATGTTTCTGTTTCAACTAGGGGAAAAAACTAAAATGTAACTTAACAGTTACAGAAACAAACAAGTAAACCCAAGGTTTTCAACATAATTATCTTGAATCACGTGTATTTTTCACTTTATAAAGTAGACAGCAATGAACACAAAAAGAATAGTTCACTCTTTTCATTGAATTAAAAACATGATGGGATGTAGACCATCAACAGTCTTGGGAGAAGTGGTAGCAAGGCTTCTGCTGCAGAATAAAGAGGTTCTCTCCTATTGAAGAGATTCTAATTCTCTCATTGGCAAAAGAAAAATAGAGAAACCAATTATATACTTCCTTCTAACAGTATACAGGACTATGAAGTTATTTATCTACATTGTTCTCTCTCACCATAACCTTAATATAAAGGTTATTTTTAAAGGTATCAACGAATACCTTTTCGGGTGTCAGGAAAAGATACTACCCTACCTGACAGCTGGCAAAGGGTCTAGGAAGATTGCCTTTTTTTTGGCATTAACACAGAAATTAAATGGACTCCCTGACCATGTGGTGTGACAGGAATGTTTATCCGCAAGGGACTGGCTATTGGCAGGAACTTCTCAATGACAGTACTGGACCTGCTGAAATGTATGAACAAAATCATTTACTAACAAGAAAATGAGTTTTTAAAAGAGTTTTTAACTGTGACTGTCATTTTTTTTGCCAGGCTTTAAAGTTAAAAGAGAAAACACTAAAGGAAAACCAGCACTTACAATGAGGCTCATAAGGAGGAGGAGGATCGCCACAAGGAACACATTCCATGTCTTGAAAGCCTCCAAGCTTAGTCTTCCTATAAAATCTAGAAGATAAAAGAATGTGAAAAAACAGTTAATCAAAACCAGTTATTATTCCTCACAAAATTAATCAGGTGTTTTAACAAAATCTTCTATAATTGCAAATTTTGTCAATCGGTGTCTCAATGCAAACTATCAGGAAATAGAAGAAAATAAAAGTAAACAAAATACAGTAGATATTAATTAATAGTATAAGACAGATCTAAAATAAACAGAAGAAAACTTTTTAATCTGTTAGTCCAAATGCGTAGTCACTATAATCTTATATTCACAGAAGAAATAAACAATTCTGGAGATTTCAGACAGAAATCAATATCCCATTTTCCACACAGATCACAACATACATGACATGCATGAAGAACTTACCTTATGTAAGCTTAGTTACATGTCTAAAAAATAAAAGTGAAGTGATTGATCTATATATTACAAGGTAATTATCATCTCTAAAAACATATACCAGGCCAGATATCAGTGACATTTTATTTAAAGACCCTTTAAGAACTTTTTTACTGAATTTATGATTGAAGAGCTTACTAGTGACTGGTTAAACCATATTTTCCTAAAGCAGGGAACAAGAATAGCACCAAACAAAACCCCAGAACTTTAGAATGCTGTATTTCAAATTTTTATGTATGACATCCTGTAAAGAACTTACCTACAGCCCTAACCAAGGAGGTCTGTCTGCCTTTCAACCACTCATTAGTACTAAGACAGAACCAGCAGGAGTGGCCTGTTCAACATGAATTGTTTTCTGTAGTGGTAGTGGCACATTAAGTAAAAGGTTCTAACTCTACTGATGTTATATTCCTAATACTGCAAATGACATTAAAGTATGAAGCTTTTATCAGCTAAAGCAAACAGCTTTCCAACTGCCCAAGAAACCCATGCTTTAACAATGTGAACAGAAACAGATCCATAGGCTGCAAGACTGTGATCGTTTAGTCGGAACAAAATGTGTTAATATTTGTTTTTAGCTGACATGCTCACTGTAGTGTTTTGAAGCTGAACAATAGAGAATGGCATGTTGGAAACTCATGCAACACAGAAATAAATAAGACTGCTGAGAGGTAAAACATCACTAAACTATTTGGTTAGGCTATCTATATCCTCCATTTGCTCAGATAGCATCTAAACTAAAGGACAGGTATGAGTGGTGGTGTGTTCTACAGTTCTGTTACCCAAAATATCCAGAACAGATGTCCCATGACTACCCTTGCCATGGCCATGACTCCCTCCCTGCTCCTGCTTCCAACTTTGCTGCCAGAAAATTCAGGTTGTGGAAGCAGCTCTCATTTTAATACATACTGAACACACAGCTCTCATTTTAAAACATACTCAACAGTCTAGGACGCATTCTAGACCAGATACTGAGAAGCATTCCCAGGTCCTCCAGTTTAGCTTTACCCTTAATTCATGTTTTAATGTGGCTTCTTCTTTATTCCTTTCTCATCTTCCAAAATTCAGCTTATATTGTTTACACAAGAAGAAAATCTTCTCCCTGCTGACAGCCAAGTAAGGCCTACAATACATGTATATTAATATGCAATAAGAGCATAAATTAATTCACTATGTGGCTGCAAGTAGTATCAAAAGTGGTTGCAAGTAACGTCTATAATGCCTGAGGCTGCACCTTTTTATAGAGTGACTTAAACTAAGATTAGTTACTAAAGCTTTACTAAGTGTTTTTAAATGAAAAGATTTCAGCTCTGGCTTGAGAAGGAATAATGGCAGAAACTTCAACAGTGTTCAGGTATTTGATAGTTGGTATTAAAAAAAAATAAATAAATATGTATATAAAATAAATAAAAACAACTGAAATATAGATACTAAACAAATGTATGAACTTTCAAGCATGTCTGGAATACATACTCTGAAAATACAAAGGCTGTTACAATTGCAAATCGTTTCTCATACACTATCAGTTAAATTACTAGTTCAAAAAAGCAACAGAAATGTCTTTTTACAAATTCATGGCAGGTGTTTATAATATCGGAACTTGGCAATAATGTAAAGAATAGCCTTTTTGAGATCTCAAGATTTAATACTACAAACAGAGAAAATTAGCAACAGAGGTTTGGGATGACAGGACAACAAACTAAGCACAGTTCTTGATTTGTACCACCAGTTTCAGCAAACAATTCTTTCAGATTAATTTATGATTCTCAGTCAAGATCATGCTTTATGAATTTTGAAGGAAGGAAAGGAAATTCTGGACAGTAAACCACAGCCATTGCTAAGAATATATGTGCATGAGAATTATTAGGCATTGACCTAAGGAGGGGAAAAAACCCAAGCAAATATCACTTGTGAAGAAGGTAGTTGTGAATGTTTCCATATGTTAAACTCTTTATAACAATGAACTAAGTCACCAGTAACACCCACTGTTTTGAAGTATTTTGCTCAGGTACTGTACAGACTATACTCTCACAGACCAAGTAGGTAATTATCAAACCATTTTTGTAGACTACCATAATTCAGAAATTTCGTGCTCAGATAATACAGTAAGGTCAAGATTAGAACATAGGACCTTCATACATACACAAAGGGTACCAACATTTATCCAGAAAACATGAACAAGCAATTTTAATGTAAATTAGGTTAGAATTTGTTCAAGTCTCCTCTTCAGAAATGGTCTTACCCTGGTAAACAGTCCCCACATAGTGCATTGCTGGTGGCAGAACAGTTGGCCTTCTGAAACCGGTTAACTAATGCACAATCCAGACAAGGCTTGCACTTCTGAAAGCCCCAGTCTTCCTTGAATCTGTTTGGCCTGCATGTCATGCACTGTGCATCCTCCCCATATCCAAAGCCGCATTCCTGTAGGGATTAACAAGCAATAGCAAGCTATTCAGTCACTGAAAGCGTGAACAAGAAGAGAATGCTGGGATAAAATGAAGACCTAGTGTAATTATTAGTGAGAGTAGGTCTTTCTCGAGACAAAAGCCATCCTTTCAGCAAGTTCAAATGTGTCTTCCACTGCTAATAATCTCCCTTACTTCTATAAGTAATACTTAGTCATCCACTTTATTCATGAAACCACTGTGTATTTGAATGATAAAGGGCTTCAAGGACTCCCACAGTTTCATTATTACTAGCTTATGGTAGAATTATTGAGCTGTCTGTTTTTTAATTAGGTCAGTCATGTGAAAGCGAAGAAACTGGGACAAGTGAAGTATAAAGGCACTTACTCAGTTACAAAAACAGCAAAGAAGCACTTTGATATTAAGGTTCATAGCTAAGGTGAACAAAGTTAATTGCCCAAGAGAGTGCACTGATCTTCAAAAGCTTAGGACTTCTGTTACCAAATAAACTAGAGCTGGCTAATGACCATCAGCTAGGCATGAAATGTTGCTTAGCCACTAAGAATTTCAAAAATTCAATCCGCTACAGTTCTAACAGTTCTTAAACAGTTGGAAAAGTTTAATAGATCCGCAGACCACAGGGAGGCATGATATTTTACTATACAAGCAATATTGTTATGGTTGGTTATTTGTGCCAAATTTAGCAGTTTAAAGGCATTATTTTCATTCATTTACAGAAGGACACCTAATACAACTGACAAGCTGCAAAGATAAACACCAAATCTTATGTAATAGTTTGGGGACTGAATCCTATGAACTGATTACCAAGAACTATCAATCAACTTCTTCGGAGTTATCAAGTTACTAGGAGTGGCTATCCCCTCCTATCATCCAAATATCCTATGGGTTTTGTTTGGTACTCTGGAGTTAGATTTGATACATTAGTGATACACCACAGAACACCAAGAGGAATACAACAAATTGCCAGAAAGGACTTACTGGGAAAGGCACAATATGGGTACCTTGTTCTCCAGTATGTGTTTTCAGTGGAAAAACAGGGCATCTTCCCAGTGGGAAAGCTGCAGGAAATCTTCAACTAGGGCAACTTCAGAGAAGGTTTCCACCAGTTTCCACCATAACACATGTGTTTGATGTCTATAAACAACTTTTTCCAAAGTCACCAACCTAACCAAATCTGCTACAATCAAAAAGCTTCTAAACTTTAGAAACACACTCAGATTCTCCAAGATCCAATACACTTGGATTCCCAAGGCTTTGCACTGAGAAAGTATCTATGCAACGAGCTCTGTGATCAAGCTGGCCAATACGCATTTTATAGTGCCTCTAACCTGCAATGACAAAGTAACAATAAACAACTTCAGATGCATTTTACAGGACATTCTAAGAATTTTTTATTTTCCTTTATGTTAAGAATAAACTTTACTCTCCTCTGAAGAACAAGCCCTCAAGTACACAGAAAATGAACAATTTATGAAAGCAACTACAAAAAGACACTAAAAATAGTCTTCTTCCTCTGTCTCTAGATCCACAAACTTAAAAAATAATTTTTAGTTTTTGTTTTGCTTTCTTTTAGCTGAAATGTAGTTAATTACTATTGAGTATTTTTCAGATTGAGGAGCAGACAGACAAATCATTGCAGTTAGTAACAACAAAAACATCCTACAGTTTCAGGTACTGTACAGCGTGGTCCTCCTGTGATATACTGGGACTATAGTAAAGCTGGTAGGCAAAAAGTGATAAAAATATTTCTTTTCTTTTTTTATTTACTTCAGATGTAGAACATTTTACACCCTTTTATTTCAAATAGACAAGTTTCTACTAGGAATCAATGCCAAAGCAATGTCAGTTGTAGCTATATCTTCCTGTGCTAATTTTTACACTCCATTTCATTTATGTAAGACTGTACATAAAGCTACATGATTACCACCAGGGACTGGAACCAGACTAACTTGTGTTACATTTTGCTCTCCCTAAGTCTAAATAAACTTTTTCATTGAGTATCATTAATCTTTAACACATTCTTTCTAAATACCTACTCTTTCTAGTTAGCTTATCCAAATAGCGTTATGGAATATATTATACAGCTCAGTTAAACCATGTCTATTCGGATCTTCTGATAAATCACTTGGAATCAGCCCCTCCCAAGTCCTATCAAACTTTCAATTATAAGGCTTAAATTAACTTAATTATAAGTTTTCCTTTCCAGACTACTTTTGAAGCTTTGGATCAAAAAACAAATAGGAAATAGAAGTTAGAATTAAGTGCTTTCACTCACTGGCCAAACAACCAAAGCTGAGTAAATTGTTTCTAGATCAGATCTGCTTTGCTACGGATGGATGTATGGACACATCCTAGTGATCCTTTGCATCATGGAATACTTTACTTTAAAGCTATAAAAATGGTGGATGCAATATAAAGAAATCTTCTGCCCAAGGAATTTACAGTCTCCCTTCTTTTCAAAGATGACTTCTAAATCCTTGCCAGGAATCCTACAGATACCAATTCATAACAACTAAAACTTCATTTATGTGCGTTTTATGTTCACATAACATTCGAGGTAGTTAACTGCCAGGCAGGTGCAAATAAATATTTAAGCTTGTAAACCAGGCAGAACTTAAAACGAATCTGTACTCATAATTAACCACATTCCCTAAACTGAAGGATATGATTTAGATGATGGATTCAAAGCCTTTGAAATCTTGGACTTTATAATTTAGCAGTCCAGCAAAGATACAAACAATTGACTGTTCGTCTTTTATCAGTACATGTGCAAAACTGATGTGCACCAGTTTTCTCAGTGTTCTATTTACAAAGCTGTCAAGTCATATGGCTGATGAGATCTGAAAAGTTCCCAACTCCCCCTCATCCTTTCCATCCTCCCACTCCAACTTTAAAAGAGAGCTCATCTCCTGTGGCAGTTGACCTTAGGACTGCAGAAAAGAGAAATAAAACTTGTAATATCAATTAGCAAGATTTCAAAAAAACATTTTTTATTTCTGTGCCAGAAAAAAATCCAAAAAACCACAAATATATGCTGTCTTTATTTTTGCTGTTGCAAAGCTTTCTGTGAAGAACACTTAGCACACTCCTCCCTTTCCACTTTCCCTTTTCAATTAACAAAAACTTTCTCTCTCAAATGATACACAGTACAAGCCATAAAAACTGAAACACTTCTTTAGAAAACTGAACTAAAGTTAATTGAAAAAAAAAAGTCAAAATTCAAATGCACCTCAATTTTCTTAATATCTATACAGCTTTCACTATCACAGTAATGTGCCATCTCTGTACCTTTAATATATATATCCCCAGAACAACTGTGTCAGAAGTGTTTCACTAAGGTATCAAGTGGGGTGACTGGTCAAGGCTGCCAGGGAATCTGTAGCAAACTAGTTAACCAAACTCATAATTTAGTTTTTAGATAAAATATTAAAAGCACAGAATAATGCAGACACCTCTTCAAGTACTACCAGGCCACTGTGAAATTTTTCTTTCACTATGTACTACCCAAACACTGATCCAGACAGAACGACCAAAAGTCTAGCAGACTATAAAAGGGTACTGGAGTTAAGTGGTAAGGTTTTTCCCTAAAAGTTGAATCCAACACAGACAGTAAATGAACAGTAAATTAGATTTTAGATATTATTTCAATTAAAATAACCTCAAATTTCATTAAAAAAATGCTTTCAGGCATCATTAAGATCATAATCTGCAAGTACATTTTAGAATTTGTTTCTAGTTCCACTGATTATCCACAACCTATGTAAGTCCCTAGACAACACAGCACAGAGCAGTTCAAGTTAGGCCGTGATGATTACAAGAATACTTGGGCATTCTCAAGAAAAAGTCTTCCAGGCATTAAGACACTTTTAATTAGTGTCAGGTCATGTAACAGGTTGTGGCACTACACTAGTGCTGGGAAATGAAGTTTTTCCTAATACCTCTGAGTACACGGCCTTGTTCAGTAGCACACAGTTTTAGCTTCCTAAGGTACCTTAGGCTGTGGGTCAGCCTCATCCAGAATCCAATAATGAGCCGTATCTATTAGAAGAAGTCTCTGAGCAGGACAGGCTGCAGCAGTGTGCTGCAAATGTCAGACTTAGCTGCTGTGTCAAAGTGCACAGTCAGGGTCAGAAAAGTTTAATTCTCAGTGAAGATGATTTGACATGCCGACAGGCAGCTGCTCCAGTTTCCAGAAATACCTTGGCCTCTCCTGAGCTGAGATCTGGCAGGCTTCCTCACAAGCAGCTCTCTTGCTTTGAAAAGTTACAAGTGACTGCTAAACATGGCAGAGCTGCTCTCAGTAGCTTCACTGTGAAAACACGTCAGTCAGAGCGTGCCACTCCCATGTTCTGTGTGAGGACTGTCACAGTCAGGAGTAGCTTCAAACAGTACCTGCCTGTTTAATGCACAATTCCTTTTTCTGAGACAACATGCAGGTCTCCTCTTTCTTCATCATATACTTGGTACAAGGAAGCAAGCTGTGATACACAGCCCCACCTTAGCAACCATTAAGCTGCCTCCGTCCCCCCAGCTCTCTGTACAGCAGTTGTCTCTTGGTGACAGTATTTATCATGGCTTACTTGATGGCAATGCTGGCTTCAGGCACTCTCCCTTTCATCTTTTGTTTTTTATTCCATCCTTTTCCTATACTGTCCTCAGTGTAATGGCTCAACTGATAACAAGGCTGAGTCACAAATCTTACCATAGGACTGATCCAGGTTAGAAGTCATCAGTTCAGTGATCTGTTCCATAGTATACCATAAATATCTACTGTGTCAGCCTAAGTGCACAGGCAGGGCACTGTGCAAAGAACTTACTTTTGCCAGAACTGTCCTTTCAGTGTTTCTGAACTACAACCTCAGATGTGATCTCTTGACAAAACAATCTAGAATTGCAGTTTAAATTCTGAGTTGCAATATAAGTTTGATGAGGCTGAGATACAGATTGTTTTACACATATAAATTTTTAAAAAAGACAAGGCATGGAAGCTATAGAGTTATAGAACTTTAAAAAAATGATGGTGAAAGGACTGGAAGGATTTTCATTTCCTTACTTGAACATTTTCAAGAAAAAGGCTGAAACACAAACTACCTCATGGCAGGGTTTGGGGTTTTTTTTGCATTAATTGTGATTTGTATAAATTTCAATAATAGATAAGGTTTGATTTATTTCAGAAACACATATAAGCTAGGACAAAAGGCTGGCCAAACCAATGACTATTCAGGCATTGGCAAACTGAAGCCACTTAAAGAATGAAAGATAATAAATGAATTGTGCTTCAGTACGTGATGCTTTGCTATCTACTAAATGAATGAGAAATGAAATAATGCTGAGCCACATGAAGCAAACACTTCCTTCTGAATCGACATAACCATTTCATTCTCCCACCCAAGAAGAAAGAACTGCTTAGGAAAAAAAAGGAAAAAAACCCCAAAAACCTAACAAAAGCCCCCAAAACAAAGAAAAACACCCAAAACAAAGAGTGCCTACACTGAAAACTAAGCTTATGCAGTGATTCAAAGGCTTCAAAAACATTACCAAAGACACATGCTTATGAGAAGAAAAGGCTATACAGAGATTTTTTTTTTAATTAACAAATAGAAGCAAACAAACATGGAAAGCAGCTTTCACTCTCTTCCCCATCAATTCTATTGATACAACAACAAAGCGTCCTTTCTTCTGATGGCAATATGTTAAAAGTACTTAATAAAAAATACAATTAACATAAGTGATCAATGGATTTTAGTTCTAAGCTAATGCAACATTGCAGCACTGTTATTAGAACGGTACATAGGCAATCAGAAAGGAAAAGCTGAGGATGCACTATTTCTTTCTTATAAGGAAGAAAAGGTTAAGGAAGTAATAGGTTTTTTTAAACCTAGGAAGGTTTTAAGGAAGAAAAGGTTACTTTAAAACATTTTTGAAAAAGAGAGCCCCATTAAACTGTGACAGCAGAAGCTGAAAAGAATAGTCTAGATTCAGAATTAGTTACATGAAATAAGGCTGGGGATTTTGCTGGTTTTGATTTGTGTCATGCTATCACGGGTGTCTGAAATTGCTTATCTATACAGACAGGAAAGTCAATCCAATAGACTGAGCACTGGTTTGCAACCAAAATTAAAACACTTACCATTCAGTCACAGAACAGCCAGGTTAGAAGGAACCTTGAAAGAACATCTGATTGACACTTTCATGAGTCAGGGACCTGAGCTGATCTGAGATGATCTAGCACCCTGTCCAGTTGCATCCTAAAAGCTCCCAGTGATGGGGACTCTAGGGATGTTGTTTCAGTGAATGAATGTTCTCACTCTAAAAAAAAATTCTCCTGGTACAACTTGTGCCCATCACCCTTTGTCTTGTCCATATGATGCCTTGTGAAAAGAAAGCTTCTGTTTCACTCTATGGCCTCTGTCTACTCTGTTCCACCAAAAAATTACTGCATGACCATGGGCAAGTTGATTTATGTTAGTGTCTCATGCATAAATTGAGAAAAGGCAACAGCATTTCCCTAACTTAGAAAGGTATGAAATGCTCATACGGTATAGCAACAAAGATATATAATCTAACTCAAGTTGTAAATAATAGTTGGAAAAGTAAGTATATATATATATATATATACACACACACATATACACATATCCAGTCTGTACAGGTGGGCTTTTGCCCTGTATTTCTGTAAAGTCATTCATGACAAGAAAGAAAACTACGTTTTTAGATTGTAACTGAGATAAAGTAATTTCTCATACACAAGATGAGAAAAGTTGGGCTTTTGTACTCAACAATATAGGCTGATGTATTTTGCTACAAACATAAAAAAGAAACCTGTCTGTCAATTGCTTAAAACACTCAGGGGGAACTGAACCAAAAACCCCATTAACATTGTGTTTTACTATATACTTAGACACACAATCATGCTCACGCATCTAGTAGTACATCTAGTTTTTTCCATGAGCACTAAATATTTGATAGGAAAACAGACACATTATTTAGTGTTAAGAAACTGTTATTAAACTATAGCATTATTATAGTATTGCTTTCTCATATGCAGACAAACCAAGCAAACAAATCTTCTCCTGGGCTGCAAATTACTTCAAGTATATTATTAAACACCTCTTCCCTTTGTGTTCTGACCCTTGACTTAACATATTTGTTGCTTCAAGCTGTAGTTCTACATGACTACTTTCAACCACATTTCAGTTACTGCCACAGCATCACATCCTTCTATGATTCACAGAAAATTGTATCTTTATTTATGAAGAAAATTATGATTCCACTCATTTAGGTTTGAGCAAAATCTGCTATTTCATTTCTAGTATAGAAGAAAAAATATATTTGAAAGTCTATTACTGTCTGTGGGAAGTAATTGCTTACACAGTGAAATTATTCAAGCATTCATATTTTCAAAAACCCAGGACTATCAGACTGAAGCAAAAATAGCTGAAGCAAAACCATAACTTGAATAGTGTACTACTGCAAACTATAACCTTGGTGTTTTAAGTTTAGTGTTTCTTTGTTAAATTGAGTGTAATTACTGAGGGCCTTAGTTTTTACACTTTTGGGTTTTATTTGCCAACTAGATAAGTATATTATCTGACTATATAAATGCACATAGTACCGGCCCACTGTTCTAAAGTGCCATGTTTACAAGTGCCCTTATAAATTAAAACACCCCCTCGAACTTTTGAGGTATCAAATTTAAGGCAAATCTGAAAAAATCCAAACAAAACCACATCCATATTGTAAGTCATGTCCAAATCTCTGCTCCAACAGCATTGCTCATTTGACTGAACCTTAACTAATACTGCCCAACATACAAAGCGATTCCCACTAAAGTGTGAAACTAAATATTTCTGTTAATGCATGGAACACTCACCACAGGGGGTCAAGAGAAAGAGAAACAGTGTCACTCAATTTCAGTAAATCCCTTCAAATCACACACAAGCCACAATACTTAACTTGTGCTTTTTTCAGAGCTGAACATAGTAGGAACTACAAAGCCATAAACTGAAAGCATCTTTTTCCCCGTGTAGTTTGAACACAGATACACACCAAACTTAGTAATGGTTCATGTTAAAAAATTTTCAAAAGAAACATTTCAAATTCCCCTAAACACCCTAAATTTTTTTTTACACTACCTGTAGAAATACAAGACAGAGTTTGCCCTTCTGTATGCAAAGGGCATGCTCTTGATGGCCCCACCTCTCGGGTATGGATCTGACTGCACTCTTATGTCAGGCTCACAGTTCACACTCCAGCAACGGGCAAGATGTGGGTTTAGAGCTGGACACTGAAGGAAGAGTCTTACACATGCAGGAGTCTTCATAGGTCTACTCACCCTTCATGGCAGCACCCTGCACTCTCTTTTGCTTTACCATCCTCCCACCTCTGCCAGGACACACTTGCTCCCTCAAGCCATCCAGTCTCCCAAGAAATGTAACTCATTCTGTCATCTCTTTCACCTTCAGTAACTGAGTTAGTGAATCCCAAGGTATCCCTCCCTCCTCACTTCAGCTATGTCTTCCTTCATTGTTCTCCATACCTGCTCATGCACAGCAACTACTTTCTCTGAGCTGAAAACCACCGAGATCCCCCTCGTGACTTGCATTCAGACTTGGAATTTTGCTGAAAACTTTGCCAAGTGAACTTTCTAGTTCTACTGAATCCCAGCCCATAATCACAGCCAGCAATCACCTCCATTGATTCATCTCCACTGTCCTAAAAACCTAGTAATTAAAAAGTTCTATGGGGATTATCTTTTGGAAGAGATGTAATCGTTATAAAAGCAAAATGCAATTACATAAGATTCACAATAATATTTCCTTCTCCATGATATTAACAAGAACTTTTTATGTGTTTTCTAAATATTATCATGTATTTTTCTGGCCTCAACCTTTTCAATTACTTTACATGGCATAAAGATAATAATTAGGTTTCTTACATTTTTAATTAATTGTAAAACAAAGAAATTGAGCATGACTTGAATCTGGCTTCCTAAAGTATTCCAACCACTGACCTAATAAAAACAGAACAATCACCTATGTCCCCCTGTTCTAAGGAAATACATTAGCTCTCATTTGAATCTTATTCTGTATGTATCATATGACCTTTTTATTATAAGCCATTCTGTTAAGACACAAGGTCATTATAAAATATTTAAACTTCGTCACCTAAAGTCCAGAACTGATTGTGAATGCCAGCACTGTAAAAATTAAGCCCCTGCATTTCAGTAGTCTATACCAATTACTAGTTTGAAATTAATTTTTTACATTCCCTTCCACAGAGTAAGGTTATTCAGTCATAACTCCTTGTAGTTTTTTCCCCTTTGTAGTTTCTTCCCTCCTTTGTAGCACTAACTCACCTTTAAAAAACTAATTTGAGAGCCCATATCCAGATCCATATGGTATTACCTACTTTATTAGTGGCATCATCATTTTCTGAACTGAGCATTTGATATAAAGCAACCAGATAACATGGTTCTTGAAAAACTGCAAAAGGCTCAAATGCCAAAACAGTGAATATTTTCACTGTAAGTACAGATACCTATTATTTTAGATCACATACATAAATGCGAGTATCAAAAGTAAAGTAAATTCAAGAAAGCATGATTTCTTTACCTTTGAGAGTTCCATTCCAGGCCCACATTGTTTGCAGAGGATACAGTTTCCAGTCTGGTCCCTAAATTCTTGTTCTCTGCAGTCTCCAGTCTCACAAACTACCCTGTTTAGCTAAATAAAAAACCCAAACCAACAACAACAAGGTAAATTAATCAAACTATATTAAATCTGAGAAATAAATCTATGTTTTGATCTTAAAAATAACTTTCTGAACTATTAATTACCCTTAGTTCTACAGCAAGCCAGAGTTAAGTACATTTAGCAGGCAATGTAATTGTGTGCTATGCTACATTCTGTCAATAAACTGAATACACCAAACACCCAAACTACGTACACAGCACACTGCAGTAAGAGATGGCCATCTCTCTGAAGTGAAGCAGTATCACCTCTACAGCACTATATTCACTTCTATTTTCTGTCCTAGTCCACTCCTTCGTCCATGGAGAGGCTCACAAGGTAAAATTTTGTAATTGTGCGTGAGAAGCAGCCAGAAAGTATATGAATCAATGGACCAAGCTTACTCTCAAATCAATAAAATCTGTATGCAATTGTCTGCATGCAGCATTTTAAGACTTTTAGTGTTAGCAGTAATATGTAAAACAAAAGAGACAGTTTCTGTGTTCAATACAATTTTTTCAACATGGGGGGAAAATATTAATCTTTAACTTACCAAATACACTAGTAAAATGATGAGCACCTTCAATTTATCATCTCCTTGTAATCCCTTAGCATCCATTTCTTGTGATTAAACCTTTCTCCCTAGAAAAATAAAAAAAAAAAAAAGAAAAAAAACCATTATATTCACATTGTTTAAATTGAAGAAGTCACATGTCCGTTGTAGTTCATGTCACTTGGTATGTCAAAATACAAATCTGTCAATGCCATTAATATATTCAGATGGATTCCTAGAAGCCGCTAAACAACAAACATATGCTTTAAAAATCATGTGCCTTTTGAGCACAAGACAATAAACAAAGTTTCTATAGGTTTAAATCTCAAAAGAAGAGATGGCTATCAATCCAGATTAGAGAACATCAGCATTTATCCCTAATATCTCTAACATATATTTCTTGCTCATTAAACACTCAACTAAGTACATGATCAACAGATAAAATACATTTCTTCAAACACGCCACATATCAAGACGAGATAGCTGTTCATGAGAACATCCCTTCTGTACTGCAGGGTCAAGCAGAAGGTTTGCCTACTGACTAACTCAACCTCTTCTACTTTACTCTGCAAGCAGCTGGAGGCATACACAGTTTCTGTTTCTACCACCTACCTAAGGGATATTACTTCTAAAGATATGTTAACATTACTGTTTAGGATCTAGTAGGCAAAGAATATTTTTTCTCTACTTATTTTCTTTTTGTTTCTTTGATTATTTATGCTAAATTCTAGTTTCTTATTTTTTGGTTTTTACAGTAACCTGAAAATGGAAGCGTAACTTTTAGTTCAATAATCCAAACTATATACCAATAATAACAAGAAAAGAATAAATAAATCTACCTTACATAACATGGTATTTGAATTTCATCCTAATTTTCATACCTTATATGACAGTCATATAATGTAATTGAGGAAAGTAATGTTTAAAGGATTTCTGGCCTACTTCAGAACTTAGGGGCTGATGTTTAGTTATGCTATTTTAAAAAACAAAATAAGTAGTTTTTATCATGTAAGAGTAGAGACTGACAAATAAAAGGATGGAACCCAAAACAAAAGGAAAATAGCAGAGAAAAACATTAAGAACAGTTGCAAAATGCTTTACAACATGGAACTACTGCAGGCATAATATGTTTTCAAAAATATACAACCAGAATGAACATAAGCTATAATTAACATATAATTTCACATTTTACTGCATAAATACCCTAGATAATGAATTCTAATCAATAAGAAGAAAGTATACTTCAGTGTCACTATTGATATTTTTTAAGATAAGCTGTATTTTGAAGTGTAAAAAGAGCAAAAGTCGACTAGAAAGAACAGAGCAGGCAGAGTTGTGTCAGACAACACTCCACAGGAAAGCCAAGATGACATTTTTATGGTTATTTCTCACTTAGTGATGGTAATGGTCTATGGGCCAATGACAATTATCAGATTAAACGCATGTCAGCATGGGTAAAAAAGAAGACATACTCTCAAGGAATAAGCATACATATAGATATAGCATTCAACACAGTTTTTTTGTTTTTACATCTAAGGAAAAAAAAAAGTAAGGCAAGAAACACGAAATGGAAAAATCTCAGAAATAATTCTGGATGACCAAAACACAACTTCATGTAAAAAGTCCTGTAGAACAACTAGCAAAATGAAAAAGGAGAGTCAACAAATTTTAAGTTTTTAAGTCATGAGAAGCTGACAATTCTGATGCTGAAAAAGAAATAGGTATGTAAAAACAAACCAATTTCTAGTAATAGCAAAGAGCAAACACTGGACAGACACAGTAAAAATACTGTTAAGGGAACTCAGAAATTTCAAGAAATATTTCTCATCTGTTTTTTGAAAGATACAAAATGGGTAAATACACACATCACACTTTATATCTTTGGCCAAAAAGTAACTGAATATCTGCTAAGTAAAACCAGATTAGATAAGAGATAAATTGTGCGACTTTGCACCTCAGTAACCTTGATTTAAGTATCAAGAAAGTTTTAATTTTGATCCTGTTCAATTTTGCTGTTCATTCCCTTTGGAATGCTACAGAAACTCAAGATCAATATATGAAGAATATTAAAAAATAACTAAGAATAGTAATACAATAAACGACTCTACACTGTATTACAGAAAAACAGTCCTGTAAAACAAGCTTGACTTCACTTGATTCAGAGAAGACAAGACGGTAAAGCTAAAAGTCTAAGATTTAAATGAAATAAACCGATTAAATATTAATTCAAAGAATCATGCTGAAATTAATGGGATTTGGGAGAACTTTTTGATTTCATGTAATACTCTTCAGTGGAAAAAATAAATACTGCATGGGCTTTCTTAATTGCTGTGGCAGTTAAAAATTTGCAGAAGTGAGCAAGTGAAATAAAGTTGTAAATATAATTGAGTTTCTTAGATTTGAATGTCAAGTGATTACTCCAAGTCATATATATTCCTTAATAAATAAAAAATAGGTAAAGCATAGTATAGTTCTAGTGTAATTATGACCATCTATACAATACTACCAAAACTTCAAAACCAGGATTCTTCTTAAGAAAGCCTTATTTTAAATTTCAATATTACTTTTGCTTCAGAAAATAGATGTGTAACATGTCAAAAAGAAACTGAAGAGTGTAATATTTGTATATTTTTGTGTCAAGTTTCATACAGAATTTTCAATACAAACAATACTGGTGAGCTATACTAAGCCTAATGATCAAAAATACGGAGCTGTAACATAATCTAAGAAGTCTATTTTTCCTGTGCAAGTCATCTGAAGCATGAAAAAATAAAGAAAATTATGAACAGCCCAATTAACTGCCCTGCAGATTAGTTATTTGCAATAAAACTACATTAGCTTAATGTAATTCAGGTATATGAACCCTATACCTTTTCTCCAATATGCAATAACTTGAAGATTTAATATTGTTAAAAAATCAGTATACATACGACTTACTAAAATCAACATTGAAACAAAGCTAATTATGTATTCTCATGTTTCAATATTCTGGAATCACAATTGGAATAAAAATCAAATGTCAGTCCTTAACAGAAGGTCGTACAGAACAACAAGCAGTATTAAAAATCTTGCTAGTCATGCTGACATCTTGTATTTCAGTTTTGGAATTGCCCTATCTGTTATAAGATGATCTTCTTATAGCAAGTACTTCGAAGACTTTTAGAACATAAAAAGGACATGGTAATGAATCCTGTAACAAAATACATTTTGTTCTCTTAGGTATGAAATTTCATTGCATCTGTGAAATATTCTCTATTTAAAAGAAAATCTACTGCCTTTGTAACAGTCTTGCCAAGTCCAATCCCCAGGAGTTCTATAACACAGAGCAAATTTTCAAAATCAAATGTTTTATAACTGGCATCAAACTATCAAGGACTTCTCCAACTTACCTATATACCTAACTAAGCTTCAGTTTTTTGACTGATCATTACAAGTTTCATGAGATCTTATAGCTTTAGGTCTAGTATATGATATATTGTCTATATAATATGTCTTCTATAATCAACAAAGACTCTAAAAGAAGCTTGCAGGTCTATGGACCTTGACCTTCAGAGCACCTCAGTAGTACCAGTGCACTTTAGTAGCATCAAAACACATTCAAATAATTCCAGCAGACGAGTATGAATGTCTGTGGTACTCTATCATGCCATCACTGTGCCCACTGTCACCGCTTCTACCAAAACAACACCAAAGACTATATACTGACTAACATGTGAGAAAGAAATGAGCCAGTGTACAAGAACTATTGCTAAGAGGAAAAAAAAAAAAAAAAAAAAAAAGTTTCTTTCATGACAACATTTTGATAAAAATATTTGAAAGGCACCTTAATGGTTAAGGCACATTAATAACTCATTGTATTGAACTAAAGTCCCAAAGGAGAGAGAACTGTGTCAGCTGCGTGTTTCCTGTTTCAATCTCCAGTTTGGTCAAAAGATCTGCTTAAAAAGCAGAGATAGCAGCACTTAATAATAGGTTGCCACGGGGCAAATTTCTTCTCTCATGATATCAAATAGCATTATACTGATGTCTGTTGGACACCAGCCATTTCACCTCATGCTTTCAAGTAAGAAGTTATTAGAAATTTTTTGCCCCTAAAACATGTGTGAGTAAACAGAGGTTCCATACCTTTAAAGATTATTTGCTCTTGTCCAGATACTGATATTTAAAATGCTGAGTTCAGTCATATTCAATTTTATTAGAAGAAAGAACACTGTGAACAGAGTTTTTTGAGGTCACTAAACCATTCCAAATACATCTTATTAGGTTAACAGTAATATGCTTGCCTAAAATACTCAGAGAAAAGCAATCATAACTGGTAATGTACTGAACTCAGGATAGAGAACTTCCATTAGGAACTGTAGTTGCATAATTTTAAGGTCGTTTGGGGCCTACTGTGCATATGCATAAAGAGGGCAATAGCAAACAATAAATTAGAAACATGTAATAAATGTAATGTGGAAGTAAGAACACCCAGCCTTTCAGGGTTCTAGAATCCATTGTCCTCTGAAATTTACTCCTACATTTACCAGCCTGCCTGAATAGCAGTTATCATTTCATTTCAAAGTCCATGTCAGAAAAATATTTCTTCTTTCTCTTCAAAAAACTTGAAGTTCCACCATGAAAGACACACCACCTCAAGAATCAAAGCACTATGACTAAATTAGGGCTGACTAGCAGGTTTCTCAGACACGTATGCATCAAAACTTTGAAGTCAACATAATCCATCTTCTAAGGGAAACTTTAGAAAGGGTGCAGAGTCCCAGTTTCACATTCACTTTACTTGAAGTTGTGAATTCCCAGTTAATTCACAACCAGGTCTTACAAGTTTCCCATATTTGATTTGATATTTTTACTTGACGACCACTTTTCATGTGCTCTATAACACCGGCAGAGTACTCTGAGAAGTTCTGGGTAAGAAAGAGGGATGAAAATATAATCATCTTATCTTGCCAACAGAGGTCTCTGTTGGTATCCAAGAAATAGGGTCTCAGCTCCTTTCTAACCACCTACTTCCCACTCACAGCTGTCAACTGCATGCAATAAAACGACAAGGAGTGGCAGATGGCTTTTGCAGAGTCAGTGCCCCACGGGCAAGAAACAAGAGAAGGGAAAGTACTTACGCTGCTGCAATGACAAAGACAAAGAAAGGGAGCAAGTTAGGGACAAGAACTTCCACTGTAGAGCTGTACATTGTTATTCTGTCTCACGGGTCTAGAACATCTTCCCTTTACACCCTGCCCACAACCCTTGTACTCTTCCCCTTTGTGAAGAAAATTAGGTCTTGTCTGACCACATTTGCTCTAACTTTTCTGAGAAATGTGGGGAAAAAAACCTCCTACTGTCAGTTAGGGCCCATTCATCACATTAAATATCACACTGAATAGATCTGTATTTTACAGAAGCTGCTATGCATTAAATTGTATGACATTAGGCAGCTAAGAATTTATTTCTAATTTTGTAAAGACAAAGGTAGCAGATAAAAGTTAGAACCTTGCTGGTGACCAAAAACGCTTAGATGTTTTTTAGGGGCTGAAGGAGATGAGAAGAAGATTCATATGCAGCCAGGAAATATCTGTGCTCCTTCTGAGTACCATAAGCTTCAAGTTACGTTAACTGAAGTACTTGTCTTTAAAAGAATAATGGTGATAAGGCAGTTTATCATTTGTGTTCTTCAACATATCCAGCTTATCATTAATTAGATATTAGAGTGAAGTATTGTAACAAAGGTGCAATGTGGTGACATTTTTGCTACACATAAACCAAGCTTTTTAGAGGATCAGTGCCTGTGACTCACACAAGAACTCCCACTCTCACTGAAGTTGATGAGCCTACTCATACAACACCAAAACTGTGGTAAAAAAAAAAAGTTGCTCCTTCTGTTTAATACATCTCACCCATCTTAAGTTCTAGGAGACACTGGTTTGAGAGATGAAAGCTCAGTGTCAAGATGCACTTGTACTTTTGTACTCAGATATGTGAATAAGTAATAAATTGAGAATGCCAGTACTATATTCATACTTCATTTACACCAAAATATACTAATAGTTCTTTTTCAAAGTAATTTTTAGGGATCATAAATTACATAGCATGGGGCTGGTTAATACAGCAATGGTGCTGCAATTGCTGCAATGGTACAATGCCAATATGCTACATTTATCCAGCCAGCCTTGAAGAGTTTTGGATGGCATGCAATGTCTTAAAAACCACAGACATGAGTTACGTTCATTCACACCATTCTCTTCTATTAGGATTGCAAGTTGTGGAAAGTGAGAAAAAGTAATTTATTGCCTCCTTAACTGAGGTTTTAAACATCTTACTACTAAACTAACTAATAAAGAAGCTTACTTCTGGGTCTGAAAAAAACAAACAAACCAAAAACAACAACAAAAAAAAACCCCACCCAAAACCTGCAACACTTTTCTCTTATGGTAACAACCTCCCAGGTAACATACCTGCTTTACATCTGATGGTGAAGGTGTGTTCAAAAGAGATTATGCCATAGTTAAGAAACCTCCCTACAGACTGAATCAATTTGCCACTTACTCATATTAAACGCTACTGGACCACTTTATGAACTTGCTAAAAGCATCCATCTAAAGTAGTTGTAAATATAAAGGTGGTAAATAAGTATTTAGTATCTCGATTTTGCACGAACATGAGGTAGAGCTTTCTGTCTAAGGTCAGATTAATGGGGACAGCCATCAGGAAAGGAAGTCAAACAATCAAAACCTTTTCAATAAACCGAACTGTAATTGGGGCTTTTCAACTTCTTACCAGGCAAAAGAAAAAGATAGGAGCTCCTATTCCTTCAAGTCCGGCTCTAAAACTGTTTGAAGCAAACAGCGGCTTATTTATGCAGCAGACACGAGAAGCACTTGCGAACATGAAAGCCCAGCTTTCAAGGGCTTTTTGTTCGCTGCACTCCGGGGCGTGGAGCAGCCACTCCAGGGCTGTCGAGACCTGCAGAACCCACCACCAGCAGCCGCGGCTCTCCGTGGCCGCGCCGTGCCCCGCGGACCCACCGCGGGACGCCCCGGGACACGGGGCGGCTCGGAGCGGCAGAGCCGGAGCCACCGCGGGGAGGAAGGGGCCCGGCGGAGCCCTCCCCCGCCCCCGCGCTGCCCCGCAGCCTGCGCTTTCGGCGGAGCTCCCTGCCATCGCCTCCCCCGCCGCCCCCTGCGGGCCCTAGGGGCAGGCAGCGCGGGCCGGTGCCAGGCGGGGCGGCCTCGGGGCAGC
>VYXC01003766.1:346471-427779 GCA_013397175.1 Platysteira castanea | reverse complement strand
GGATGGATGGCAGGCAGGCACTGGGTGTCCATGCTGACAGCACGTAAGTGGGGTGTGCGCCTCGTAGTAGTGGTGTGAAGCCAGGGCAAATCACAAGCGAGGCGCTGGTGTCCCTTTTATCCCAACAGGAGGACAGGATAGCAGAGCACTCCTGTGCCCATCCCTGTCTCCAGAGGCTGCCCGGGCTTTGGGGGCTGCTGCCTGGGCGTTGTTGATCACGCTAGGAGGGAGCTCAGCTTATGGCTGCTGCGCTGTTCTAAAGGGACTGGCCCTTGGCCACTGTTCAGGTAAGTGTTAGAATGAGTCCTTGAAAGTCAGCAAAGCCCTTTCCACTTCTCCCACCCAAAAAGCATGACGGAGGCTTTCAGACAACACACTGCAAATTCTCCTTTCTGCAGATTCTTCTTTCTGCAAACCTTCCTTTCCAAAGTACTCGAGTAGCTTTTTATTCCTGCTAGCTCAGAGCCTGAAATATTTTATCCATTCTACAGGTAACAAGTTACCCAGTTGTGAGCACACTGCCAATACCAAATGCCAGTATCTATGGAGAAATTGGGAAATCCAGCCCTTCACAGATAGTAAATTGTTCACAGTCTCTAGATTGGGTGTTACTGCTACTTACTGCAACACAAATTAGGAACTTTCCTGAATTTAGTGATGCTCCAGCATTGGTGAAACCAGTCTTGGAGACCTTGGTAAAAGAACTGCTGCTGCAGGGATTTTGGGTCATTAGTTTTACTCCTAATGAAAAGGTTAATGATCCACTTATAGTCTAGACAATTGTATGGACACATAAGGGATGGAGTTAGGCTCTGAAAAAGTGAACAAATGCTTATACTCAGTGGCAAAGCATTTTCAAATAAACAGAATTTTTGGAGGTCCCCACGGATAAAATTTTGAAGATCACCAGCCACATGGGCTTCTCTAAAAACAAGGAGTGCTTATTGAAATCAGCAAGACGTATGCAAAGAGAGAAATGATTGCTGCAAAACTAGTTGTTTTCAATTATAAAACCCAAACAACTCAGAATGTACAGGGGTTTTCATGTAATTATCTTCTAAAGGACCTTCAAAGAGGAGTTTTGCTTCAGGACCCTTGCCAGGAGGAGCTCTGCAAGAGGCTGGAATTTCAGTGAGGAATGGCATACTGCGGCGCAGCAGCAGCGCATCTGTTGTGAATAGCAGCTGCTGCACAGCACTGAGCACTGTACACAGTCTCACTATTTACAGACAGTCTTTTGTATGTTATCTGTTTTCTGGAGCCACCAGCGAAACTATTGCATGAGTTTTTTCTTAGTAGAATCATCACGTATGCTTCATATACTTGTTTTAAAGTACTATGGTTAGACAAAGGTATTAAAATGTCCCAGAGTTCTTTAAGTGTTGACTAAACACTGAGCATTACCATATAAAGAAACATTAAGACTTTCATCAGACGGTGGGTTACTATGCTAATGAACTAAGAGCAACGTGTTGTCTGTAACTGAAACAGAAACGTTCAAGTCCTTGTTGTAGCATGTAAAAATCTTTCCTCTGAATGTAAAAAGGATGAGTTAGTTTCATTCATCATTGAAAGATGTTGAAAATTGCAGTGTTTATTTTGTTTTAAATCATGATGCTTCACAGGAAATTGAAGAAGAGAGCTGTTAGAGGAACTAGTACAGAGATTGTCACTACAGCAGAGAAAACAAAAAAGAAATATTTGGAAAGCAGTTTCAGCTGACCCCTTTGATAAGACTAAGTTGCATGACATATCTGATGTGGAAGCAGAAATTGTACAGCAATAGGAAGTTGTTATCTCCATATCTCAAATGCTAACACAGTTCCCCCAGTCAACTGTGAGATAGATCTACTCTTGTTATGACAGCTGTTGGAAACTGATGTCAGTATAACTGTGCAATGTCTTTTGATAATCTTAACTATTACAAACCTTAAAATATGTTTATGATGTTATCTACGACACACTGTTTGGAAATGGCTCTATTTATAATCAGAAATTGCTCAAGCTATTTTAATAAATAAATTACACACTTGTGAGTTTCCTAGTCAGATTTGCTTGAAAAAGCATTGTGAACTTTTTGTTTCTGAAGGCTTAAGCCTGAGGATTAATTAATGTTTATACAGCTCTTAGTAAAAGCAAAGTTACTAGTGCCAAGAATTATTACTTTTTAATCTTTAAAAGTCAGATCAATGACAGGTTCAACTGTCAGAGAACTGCTATTTAAGACAACAAAAATGCTGAAAATCCTCTTCCCACCATGCTTGAATGTGTTCAAGTGTGCTTTCATTTCAGCCTCACTTACATACAGACAAGCAAAGATATTTTTCAGTCTAATTGGGTTGACGCCCATCTTTGTTTAAATATCTGGGGAGATTACCTAAAATCCTAGGGACTTTTTACAAAATGAAAAAAACCCCTTTGTTTCTTAAGTGCATTTTTGGGCCCAGATATTGCAAATAATTATATATGCAAATCCTACTCAACGGTGTAATCTATCTGATTAACCAGTGTTACTTCTGTGTGCAACTTCACCCATTTGTGTGGTGGGTCAGATCCTTGTAGTGATAGTTTAATTGTATTAGGCTTGCATAGCTGTTTTGACTTCTGAGGAAAAAAAGAATCCTTGCACTATTTTTTGAAATTTTCTTTTCTTTCTACTTTACACCAAGCAGAGGTAAGGTATAGAAACAATTTTCCTCAGAAAATAAATATACATATTGGAAAACAAGCAACAAGCAAGAGTGGACTGGGAAGACAGAGAAGCTCATCAGTGAAGTACAGAATTAACAAATAATCTTTTCAGGGTTACAGGAACATGTTTTAGTACATCATTGTTACTTAGAGACAAATACTAAATCTTGTTTTGGCTGTGCCTTAAATTATATTCTTCCTTGACAGCTATACACATATTATTCATACAGTGCTAATTACTTTCCTTATAATTGACTTGTTAAGTAAGAATATGAATTAATTGGTGGCATAGAAAACTAAATGATACCAAGTCAGGCCTAGTTAATCTATGTCTGGCATATTATCTCTTGATAGTCAATAAATTGAAGTTTTATATATGCAAATATAGTTTTAAATAGAAGAAACAAATTTTACAGACTGGCTAATGAAAGCTAACTACATTTATCTGGAAGTGTTGATAACTTGATCTTACTCAGATGCAAGCAGGCTGTTAAAATTTGGGTTTGCACGTTGCACTGTGGTGCATACTGAAATATGAACATCTTGAGGCTCCTGTGGACTAGTAGATCTCGCAAAGAACAGTTTTCAAGCGATGCTTAACAGCTATCATTTATGATGACTTTTAGTTGCAATCTGTTAATAAATGTAGTTAAGATCTGTATACACTTAAATTTAGACTTAAGAATATATGTCAGTATTTCAGAAGATCTTACTAGCCACCATTAAGACTACATCTTCAAAAACCTCAGTGTCTGGAATGTTTACAAGTCTGGTCCCAATTACGGGTTCTAAGTTCTTCTGAAAATCTAAATTATATTTAAATACTACAGAAGGAGTTTGAGTCTTATTTTAACAGTCTGACTCCAGCTGCAGGCACGGAACACTCATGGATTTGGCCCAAACTCAAACAAAGATCTGGCCCTTTAAAACTGCAAATGTGTGAATAATCCTAAATCTTCAAAAGATTGTTCCCTTATAATGAATTTCTGGAGTAGAGGTCTTAAAATTTCTTCAACACAATTCTTTTCATAAATATGAACATGAGGAACAGAATACAAAACACTGTGAATGGAGATTACATCACTAAAGTGCAGCAAAACTTCTATGAAGTTCAGCAAAACCAGCTATTGGCTCTAGATAAATCTAAGATTTCTCTAATATATTTATTAAAGTGCCTTAGAGGAAACCTCTATCATCAGGTTAAAATATTACTTCCATTTTCAAGATTTCATGTGGTACAGCTGAACTATCATCTCTTCAATCTTAAAATAAGAACATTTCCGTCTGCGTATAAGGATGTTATGTTTATAAATTTAGTTCTAATAACTTGTGGAAGTGGAAATTTTCTTTCATTTCAAGTATGGAACTACTAGGCTTAAAAGTGTTATTTGAAGAAGACACAGTTTAATAAATGCACTGAGAGCAAACAGAGTATTACAGTGTGTAGGAAATATGGTTGGTCTTTCCTTAGAAAATGAATAGTCCCCTGAGTCATGTAATACATGTATTCAAATATAAATTTACGAAACTATAGACAGTAAGAATGAGAAGTGCAACCCAAAATCGTATGTATCTGCAAAGCATTGAAAAACACTGGGGTTTGCTTCAGTTTTCTGTATATTAATCTAGATAGTCTGTTCTCAATATAATTCTGCCCAAGAGCTGCAAATAAAATGCTGCATAAATTACAAACAATCTTTTGACCTTTGTAGACACAATGATGTGTAGTATTATTGGTTATGTGAACTTTATAATTTCTTGAAATCTTCCAACACAAAACTAAAAAAAATACAAAATTCAGTACCTGTTATCTGATGAAGTTTTCCAGTGCCAGACTTTCTGCAGCTTAATTTCACACCACCAGAGCTTCTGTATTAAATGCTTTTATCGCCTTAAAAAAAAAAAAAAAGAAGAAGAAGAAGAAGAAGAAGAAAAAAAAAGAAAGAAAGAAAAAAAAAAAGTATGTCAGCACAAGCCCAGACGAAACTCCAAATCCGGGAAAATAAAATTAACCATGCAGATCAAAGGCAGACGAGCTCTGAGACCAAATGCCTGTAATCTGATCAGTGATCAGTTGCCGTACATCAAAGGCAATGCCTTGGCGAGGAAAAAGAGCTCCTTTTCCAGCAGGTAGTTGCACTCTTAAATTCTGCCTTTCAGTACTCTGCACTAGCTCTTTTCCCCCTTTCCTTGCTTGTGCTGGGAGAATGCACACGATTCTGAAATGCTCGGGGTTGAGTGGCTGGATCTGTAGCTTTTGAGTTCCCAAGCTGTGTTGTGGATTGTGTGTTGGAAGCTTTCCCCAGTGCCAGCGGGTTCCGCTTTATCCCTTTCATCTCGCTGAGCTGCAGATCCCATGACATCATTCAATGCTGTGGGACTGGTTAGAGAGCTGTAATACAGCCTGTGGGGGAATGCAGCTAAAGAGCAGCAAGAGTTTGCATGATTTCTAATCAGGTTAGTGCATTGTAACAAACCCAAGGCTCACTTCAAAGTCTTCACTACGTTTAAGTTTCCTCCCGAGAAGGGAAAGTAGCGTAGCTATAAAGTTTTCTTAAAAAGATGCTTTATCATTTTTTCTGCAAAAGGGAGTTAAAATTTTCCATAAAGTTCTGAAAGTCAAACATGAAGGTCGGTTTTCTAGGCAGCTGTAAGACATGAGAGAAAGCTACTTTTGTTTGTTGCTTTGTCAAGATTTGGAGCAGAGAAAATGGTGTATTTTGCACGCTGGCATTGGTTTTTTGCACTGGCAAAACCAAGCACAATACAGCATGTCTTAGTCCCTGGCTCACGTCCTCCCTGCTGCTTACTGTGTGGCCTTTTGCAAATCATTTTATTTGAGCCTGATTCATCTGTGGCTCATGATTTCTTTACATAAACGAGCTGTAAAGCTGCCATAAGTAACTCACAGAAGTGTTTTTCAGTGTAAGGGCTTTTTTTAGCTAAAGCAGGTTTGAAGTGGTCACCGTCGTGCTTCTGCAGAGGGAGGCTTTGGAGGGCATGAAAGTATATGGACAGACATTCTCCGTGCTGCTGCAGTTCGTAGTCCCGAGGACTGCTGGAGGGCCCTGTGTAGCCCCGGCCTCCTCAAGGCTGCTGTGACTTTCTCTCTTGCAGTGCAGAGGAAAGGCAGAAGAAATGTACTACTGAATTTCATATTCTGTGATCTGAGGCTAAATTAGCTTTTGGCACAGAGGTTAGTTCAGTCCTCTGTACTTCAGCTGTTAATAAAACATACAAATATCACGCAGGATGGCTTTTAGGATAATCAGCCATATTGAAGATGTCAGTGAAGTTCCCATCCACGTATACCCCACACTTCGGGCACACCACATGTGCAGATGAAAGTGATACGAGCCTGTCGACTGGTAGACTCATGCAAATATTTGCACACCGAGTAACCGAGAGTTCATTTAAAAGGCAAAAGTAAGAAGAGGCAATATGCTAGACACAGTTGCCGTAAGCCCTGAAAGAAAAGCAAACAACCAGCGGATATGGGCATTGGATAGGGGAGCGCGGGAGCGATAAAGTGTCTGGCAGAGGTCCCTCGTTCTGCTCCCCGCGTGTGGCTGCAGCCGCCTCCCTCTCCGCGCTTGTGCCCCGCTCCTTGCCTTGCGCAGCCCGCCCGCTCCCGCCGCCCGCTCCCGCCGCCCGCGCTGCCCGGGGACGATGCTCCCGCGGCACTCGGTGGGATAGGGAGCCTTCTGCTGGTGGGATGGCGCACTGTGGGCAGCACCGGGCCGGCAAGGAGAGCCCTGCTTCCCGGAGATGGCAAAGAACATTTCCAGAAACACTAGAGAACCTTACAAAGGGTGCTGTAGAATGTACTTTTGTTGCTAGCTGGACAGCGTTTAAATATTGTTTGGGGTCACCTATCCAGGCAGGCCTTTGGGGGATGTTCTGGTAACTGAGATGTTAGAGGTGTTGCAAGTACAAAGGAGTATGGTGCAGGTAATGAATCTAGCTTCCAGGTAGACACCGCTGGAAAAAAATGCGAACAAACCATAAATTTCTCTCTTTCTCTAATTTCCACTTCTATCTAATATAAATAAAAGAATATTATCCAGGCTGCTTACTTCTCTTTTAACATTAATTTGCACTCTTCTGACATACAACCCTGTATCACCAGAAAGTTTTTTTATAAGACTCCATTTGTAGCCTTCATGGTAAAACTGGAAAATGCTTATATTGAAACAAAATTTATGGGTGGGCTGTAGAGAACTAAAATAACCCCTTTAATTTCAAAAATGCTTTAAGAACAATGCTGTTCACAGAAAACACCTTTTATTTCTCTGGATTTTAAGCAAAAGCAAGTCCTGATGGCTTATTAGAGGTCTTTGATCTTTCTTTCACCCATATGAAAAAGAGAAGTAAGGTTAATTATTGCCAATTTAACCTTCTAAAGCTTAAGTACCGCATTTTGCATTTATGACACCACTTTTCAGTGTGGAGCCTGTCAGCCTGAACTATCTGCTATTTCCTATTCTGTGGCTTCCTCAAAATTTGGCCAGATGTGTGTATAATAACAACAGTTGTCCATAGTTCAATATTTTTCCAAAAGCTGATAATGATTTTCTCTCCTTACATAAAATGAAGGTAATACTGTGATTTGTGTAAGGCACAGAACAGACTAGTACCAGAGCCAGAAACAGAACCTACCTTAGATGTCACTTTCTGGTCATCAACTCATTCGTTGTCTTGTAGTCACTAATCTAGCAAGGCATTCAAGCCCAAGTGGTCTGAAATCCATTAGGTTGCTCTCTAGATGCTTGATTTTAGTCACTGAAATTACTGGGGTAGGAACAGGCCTGAAATTACTGAAACTGGCGACCCACCTTTTACTCACTCTCTAGATATCTAAAATGTTTTTTTGGAAGAAGCACTTGTGATTCCTGTGTGAAAGCAGGGAGGTGTCTCTGAAGCCCTGCAGAGGGAGATGCTCTCTTCCTAATTAATCGCCTAAATTTTTCTAAATTTAGACAGAATCTTCCTTGAGAAACATTTAGTGGGTTTACCCTTCTCTTTTTACCACGTGAGGATCTCAAGCTCTTAGATTCCTCTTTAAGAATTTTTAGGGAAACAGAACAAAGTCTAGGGCTGCTATTCATAGCCAAAGTGCTTAACTGGGTCGAAGCCATAAAAGATAGTCAGTTGATAAAAATAAGAACTTCCTGGAGATGTTTCTTAAAAATAACTAAATCTTGGGAAAAATTCTTTGTGGAAGAAACACTCAAACCAAATAAAAGGGGTTTGTACTCCATGTGCTCCATGCTTAACATACCTAATATTCATGCTATGCCTTACATACTTGAATCATATACATCAAATGATTTATCATGTTGCTTTATATACAGGCTGTCAGCACCTCTTCCCTGCACCTCTTCCCTGTGCTTTACCTCCATACACAGGAGCTCCAACAGACTTTCAGAGAGGAGGCCAGGAATCATCACAGGAAAGCAGTGCCATTGTCACAGTCCACTCACTGGCCATGCAGCCACTGCTAGTGCTTGCTGCAGCCTTTCCTAGTGTGGCACAAACGCTGGATATCCTATTATAAATATCACACCTGCAACATTGGTGCAGCTACAAGCTTTCATCATGCACATCTACTGGGGCTGCTGTCTCCTGATGATAAGTGGTGAGATGCTGATTAACAGAGGTGGAAGACCATTTTCAGAACCCTTTATGGTAGATCAGCACTATCTCTGAAGCAATGCTTGTTTATCCTGGTCCCAGCTGATGTCAGAAGTGCTGATCATCACTCTCGTAAAGCATTAGGGGGATATTTTTCCATGAGGCAAGTCAGTTCTGTGGTCAGGAGAGATGCTTTAGAACACCCAAATCCAGCCTCCTGCATTATCTGCATTGCCATCCTGATAAAAGTTAACATCCTGTTTCTGCTGTATCACATGGGTGTTAGTCCAGGTGCTGCTGATACCTACTCCCACTTCCTGTTACAACACTTGCAATCTCCTAGAGAGTCATAATGCTTGTTAAGAACTTCAGATACAGCACCTTTAGGCAGAAAAATCAAGACCCTTTGGCATTTCCTGAAAAACTGGCTCACTGTTATCACCTAGTGTGTCATCAGACTTACCCTAATCTGCAGCACTCTGCACAGTCAATCGTAGAGCAACTTGCTCTAGTTAATACTAGCTTTGGATGTAGTTCCATTAGTCTTTGACTTTTAGGGAGAAAAATTCTGTCTGCCATTTATGTCTTCTGCAGTAGCAGGTTTCTGACCTCATGACTTGGTAAGAGAAAACAGCCTTCTGTTGCCTGTCTTTAGCCCTGAATTTTTATTGCAGTTTGCCTGTGGGTTTTTCCCCTCGTGGGTCTTCATAGGAGACAGTTTTGACTTGTTCCCTTATGAGTACTGTAAGATCTAAGCAAAATTGAGATTTTTTGTTCTTGGCTCACCAGGTAGATCACTCTAAGTGAAGCCTCATGGGCATTGCCACATCTAGATAATGTGGAAGGTCGGAAATTCGGCTTTGAGGTTGTCCTCAAGGATAATGTAGATGCACCCTGTAGGAAGTAATAGCTAATTTACCTGTGATTGAGAGTCAGAAGTTGTGGTTTTATTCCTGGTTCTATTACATGGCTATGACTGGAGGCAAGTTACTTTTTCTCACTGTGTTAGACTCTTAGTCCTGAAAGTTTTAGCTAAAATTAAATCAAAGGAATAGTGTCAGTTTTTGCTCTATCACCATTCAGTTCCCTTCAGTATGTTTTCCTACCCGTTTTAGAATAATGTAAAAATAATTATTTTCAATACCATACTTGAAATAATGCAAAACAATTCTGCATGAATTCCAAACCAAAACAATCTGCTTCTGAAACTTCAAAAGTTTCTGTATTGAAAGTGTTCTTGAAAATTAATAAGAATAACAAACATCCCTAGGGCAATAGTGTGCTTCTCATTTTACTGTGCACTGAAGTTTCACAGCCCTTACCTGTCCTCACACACATCCAAGAAGTGAAGAAAGAAACTTCTGTTGTGTCTTTGTTCTTTATTGTTTCATTAAATGAAAACAAAGTTTCTTCCCTCTTCTACATAGAGTTTTTCACTTGTATGAAACGATCTACTGTGATTTTCTGGCTGTTAGGGTGGGTGAAGTTCTGCACCAGCCTGCAAACTTTAATAACCTAGCACTCTTTCCAGAGGTGCTCATAGAGTTGTGTCAGTGAATTGACTTCCCCAAGGCTGTTGAAGCTTGATTAGAAGTATTGCTCATGTAGCTGCAACAGGAGATTAGATGATTTTGTAATTTGTATTTCAGAAGCCAGTGGATGTTTTTGAAGCACTGTATTCTCATCCTACTCTAAAGAAAAATTATGTACCTAGTAGCACACCCTTCTCTTCAAAGCACTTTATTATCCAACTTTTACTCGTAAAGCATCATACGGTTTCATCAATGAACTCTCATGTTTTTCAAAGAAGCAGCATAAACCCCCCAAAACTCCAAATCCAGTTCTAACTGTTCTATAGAAGGTGCAGTGAAATCAGACTAAGTGGGAAGAAGGGAATGGAGAAACAAATCTGAGATGTGCAATTCAGTGATCCAGAGCAGAGATCATAGCTGGCCACCTGCCTAGTTGATATCAAAACACAAAGTTTCAGAAGTATTCCCTCAAGGAAACTGTAGCAAAACAACTTCTAAAAGATTATGAAGTTATTTGCAACTAAAAAGAATGTTCTTATTTTATGCAAAATATTGTTTATAAATACATATGTCTGATCATAGAGACACTGCAATCACATCACCACACTTCTATCTTCAAGAATTTGTTCAGTTTTGCCCTTTAATCTCACTTTGTGGTTCAGAATCTTCTCCATTTAAATAAAACACTCTCAGTCTATTTCACTGATCTTATACTACTTCTCCCTTCCCCTTCCCTTTTTTCTGCCAATCTTAAGCAGAATTGACCCTCTCTCCCAATCTTTATTTTCCCCACAAGTAATCAAGAACAAACTAAGAACAAGTTTACTGACTTCTTTCTTGTCAGTGCTTTATTTGAAATTGTTTTCTAAAATACTCTTTTATACCAGAGCTTTGACTCAATATCTATTTGGTTAAAGCAAAACCCTGTAGAAATGTAGTAGTCAAGATGTTCAAATAGTATTAGTACTGACTTTAACAATACAACTGTGTTTTCCCTTGTTTGTCATTACTTTGCCATCTGGGAGCTCACTTCAATAGTTCAAATTAAAAAATCCCATAATGCCTATATCAAATCCTGTATTCCAAGGTACACATATTGCAAACAAAAATTCAAGTTTCTGTGCTGAGCAATTTAAGTTCCTTATGGAATGACTGCAAACTGTGGGCACTTACTCCCTCTGCAGTCAAGAGCCTAATCTTAGTCACTCAAAAACTTATAATCATATTCAAGAGTCAAAAGGGGGAGAGAGTGGAGATTTCTTAAATTCCATCTGTATAGAAAAGTGCTTACGTGTCCATATCTTTAAGCAGGAGACAGTCAATAGGATATAAAGAAATGCATATTTCTGAGTCGAGGCCTGGCCTGCATGTTATTTTTGGATATTCAGGCATATAGAACCTGTCCTCAGATGATGATATAGTAACTGACTTGTAGAGCAACATTAGTGTAATTTTTGGCTGAGTTTCACCTCCCAGAAAAGAGTAGGTTTATTTGAAGAAATTAAAGACAAGAAGATATACAGATTGTCACCACTCTTAAATAGGCAGCTTTGATAAATAGCACTATCATTAAGAAAACATCTGAACAGAATTCATGTCTCAGAAGAAACAGTAACTAGATCTAATCCCTAAGCACTCGTCGGCAGTCCCAGTTGCAATACATCTTTTCTTTTCACATATTCTACTTTGAAAGAGTTGATACATTTGCTTTTTTTTTTCTTTTTTTCTCTGTTTCCTGGTCATAGATGATAAACTATACTTTTCCTGTATGAAGTATTCACAGCTTTATCCTAATGTCCTTAAGAAATCTTCCATATTAGCTACAGCCATAAAAATACCAAAAGAATAAGGAAAAATATAAACAAAAGAGCAGAGGTTATAAAAGAGATCAGGCTTAGCTGATACTTGCTGCCAACTTTTTTCAAAGCAGATGTTCTTCTTCTGACATTCATCTGTTTTTAGTCTGGAGTTCTGTATCTACTTTGACACACATTTCCTAGCTCATGATTTGCAAAGCAGTTTATTTTCCCTAGATACATTTTTGCGTGCTTCCTCACCTTAAAGTTCTTTGTGCTCTTTTAAAAAGTCATGAGCTATGAAAAAAATAGTTGAAAACAATGTAAAAACCAAGAGACTATAAAGACTAAGTAAAGATGACTCAGGAAAAGCAATCATAAGTTCTAATAATGTCTTCAAAGTAATATTATGAGTGATGAGACGGCAGCTTTTTTTAATTCCTTACTGAATTTCCACAGAAAAGTAGTTTCTTAGAAGCCTGTTTATTCAGTGGAACATGCCCTTGCATGACAAAGTGTTTTATTTCTTGATTTATTATTGAGTGACGTACTTGCTCTCCCTCAAAACATTGAGCTATAGAAATGTGGATCCATTATTTATACGATATATCTTAGCTTCTGGCTTCTTCTATGTACTGTGGTGTTAAAAACATACTTTTATCAAGGAATGGGCTGAACTTCATAGAATGGCCAAAACCATCAGTAACATGACAATGCCCCTATTGTTCTGCAACTTAACATCATGCTGGACGAAGCAATTCCTCCTTTTGTTTATTCTGGACCTTGTGACTTGTTTTATTTGGTACCCACAAGTTCTCATACTTAAATAAACAGGGAAGATTTGTTCTGTACCAACGTTTGGTATTTTGTTTTAAGTACACTTTTTTCATCTTGAAAATACTATCAGGAAACTACTATGTCATTTGGCACTTGACAGTAATAACTAACAATTGCAGGGCACCATGATCTATGAGATATTGGATTCCTGGTATGTTCCACAATATCACAGCAAGTGTCTAAACTAAGCCCTCTACCCTATTGGACTCCTTTTTAAAGCAGAAACTATGTGAAGATGAGGTCTACAAGAAGCTACAGGATGGGAATAGATCTATAGGGTAATGCTGGGTTATGCATTGAGGTCACCATCAGCAGTAGCAAGGATTTTCAGAATTTTTGGTGCTGCTACTATGTCAGTGTAAAAGTTTGCAGCGATCACAATACAGGCCTTTTATTCTGTTCCTCCTGAACCTGCAGCATCTGGTCCTGCCCTGCCTCCGCCTTTCTCCAGCAAGCCAGAACAGATGTTACTTGCAGAGGCTCCCTTCTCTAGTAGAAGAAGCAGAACCTTGAAACTCTCTGTGTTTTCATATCCTTTTTTCTGTCCTTTGAAACACCTGCCTCTTCTCAGAGAAGACTGGAGTATTCAGCAGAGAATCTGTATGTCCTAAAAGAAGAAGAGGATGACACAGTGTGGTCCTGTGAGACAGAAGAGGTGAACACAGAGTAGATCTCAGGCCTCTGAGAACCGGTCTGCTTTGTAGCACTCATTGTCAGAAGTTATTTTCAATCATAGGGTCAATCATAAAATACCAAGCTAGAAGGGATCTCAAGGATCATCTGGCCCGACCTTTCTTTGCAAAAGCGCGGCCTAGACAAGATGGCCCAGAACTATGTTCAGCCAAATCATAAAATTGTCCAGTGTTGGGTAATCCACCACTTCCCTGGAGATATTATTCCGGTGACTCATTTTTCTCATTGTGAAAAATGTTCCTCTTGTGTCCAGTTGGAATCTCCCCCAGAGTAACTTGTACCCATTACCTCTTATCTTTTCCATGTGACTCCTTGTAAAAAGGCAATCTCCATTTGCTTTGTAGCTACCCTTTAAATACTGGAACATGATGATAAGGTTTCCCCCAAGACTTCTTTTCTCAAGGCTGAACAAGCCCAGTTCTCTCAGGTTTTCCTCATATGGCACGTTTCGAGTCCTTTGATCATCTTTGTGGCCCTTCTCCAACCTGTTCACATCTTTTTTTTGTGTAGTAGGGACCAAAACTGAATGTAGTCTTTTAGAAGAAGACATCCTGTGTCCTCCATGGTACAAAAGTGACTGTTGAGGAATGGCACTGACTTTTTCTGCAAAAGATTGTAGTAAGACTAAAACACTTATGATTTCACGATACATACTTGGTACTGGTATCAGTGAAAGGTTCACAAAATATCACTCATCACTACTACAGGAAAAACATGTATGAAGGGATTTTTGAGAATGGTTTGCTCCTATTTCCTACTGATCTTTGCTGTATTTGCTTACTTAAAGTGAATAAAACTTGTTATTTCATCAGCTTCTGTATGTCTGTCCCCAGTAATTGTTCAGGTAAGAAGTAAATCATTCACATCAGCTATAAATGCCTGCTCTGTATAGCTATGCTGTACTCACATTCTGGTAAACTGCAGCTACACTGACTTCTCCAACCCTGAATAGGCACTGGGATTCCTGCAGAGGTATCTTTTGTGCCTAGCAAAATCACACCAGTATTCAAATTTCCTTACAGAGTCTAATGGAAGAACCTGTTTGACCTTCCCTTTCACATGCTGGAAAGTGTAACATGCCAACAGCTTAAATTCAATAAATCACATAAGACTATGCCCAGTCTTACTTCATTCTATGACCTGAGTGACAGCCATTGCCCAAGAGCTGCACTTTCTTGCAGTGTCTCCTTCTGTAGGAGGCAGAAAGGCCACCAATGTCAAGAGCTTTGGCTTCCCCTCTGGAGCATTCAGTGAGGGGCTGGTGGGAGAATATGTGGATTTGCCTACGAACTTGGCATTATATTGACTCCAGGTGCTGATTTTAATAGCTGTGTCATCTTCTGAGCTAAACAGTGATCGGAAGCAGGTTTGCTGATACTACCTTGTCAGGCTATGTGCAGGCTGCCATCAGTTCTGTCATGCTGAATAGCAAGAGATTCTGTCAAGTGCTACCTGGAGATATTCTGGTTGGAGAAGGAAAATCTGTGTTGCTGGGCATTTGTGAGGCAATTATTCCTGTGTTTTCTCAAACCTACATGAGCAGTGTTGATGAACAAGCACCTGACTGGGATAAGGGAACAGCTAGAACAAATCATTTTATATCTGTGCTCTTTATTTGCCTTCCTATTTCTACTGGGTAAATATACATAAATAATTCAAAAATAAAGAATAAGTATTATTTCCTTTTATACCTCTTCATCAGCCACAGAAAAAAGAATGAACAGATCCTAGTAAGGAGGCAATGATGGGACATTTGATATCTCTGAGACTCATATATCTAAGGGACAAGGGGGGATCTTACTACCTTCCAATAAATGTACAGGACAAATGTTCATTGTTCATTCAGAGAGCCCAACCTCTTTCCTAGTGCTCTGCATCACAAAGCTGCATGCTGTACCTGGCAGAAGATCTAATTACTCAAAGGCTAGGTGCTTGATGGTGTTAGAATTTTGGCTGATTGAAAACAAGAGGCTTTTGTTCTGTAAGCCTGTCTGAATAATGAAGGGTCCAGTACTGTTCATGCTATTTACACTGCCAGGAAAAAATTAGCCAGCAGTGGGTTCAGGATATACTTGATGACAGATGTGGCTTCAAGAACCCTCAGAACACCACTACTATCGTGATGTATCAAGTACTAGTCATTTGAGGCATTGTTGTGTGATTTCAAATACACTTATTTCCTAGACTCATTATGTTGATAAGGGTGTGCAGACACAGGCTAAATCCGATTACATAGAGAGTTCAGCTTCATGAAAACTATCTTTCCTGGTGATGACTCACACATTACTTTAAGAACGAAAGCCAGTGGAAGATGCTAAATCACTGGAGAGGATCTCTAGCACAGAGGAAGTCAGTAGGCAGAGTGGCAGGTGAACATAGATGAAAATGTGTTGAAATGTGCGTTAAGATGATAATCTGCAATTAAGAGGTTTGCTGCGGTATTTACGAAAATGCACAGAGATTTACAGATTAGTGTTACATTTTCATGTAAGATTTACAGCAGAGCAACCTTGAAAAGTATAGGACCTTGTTACAGTAACTCAAAGAGAGAATTAAAAATAGCAAGTGCTATAATAAAGACCCTATCTTTTGCAACATAAAATGAGAGGTTCTGGCATTTTAAGAACCTCTTAGAATCCTTAGTGCTGTAAATATGTTTGTGTATGTTATTGGTACTATGATTTACTGCAACTTTTTCACTGTTAAAAGTTTGTCTTTTAGCCAACATTGGAAAAGTGACTTAACTGCCAGCAGTTTGGGGCTGTACCAACATGTCGTGTACATCAGCTCTGCACGTCTGCTCTTCCTTCAGCCGTGCTGGTTCAGCCAGGCCAAAGCTCAGTGCTGCCTGGCTCAGATCACACAAAGGTTTTGTGGGAGTTTTGCCTCCTTTGCTGAAGAGCAGCTTGCCGGCATATCCTGCTCAGCAGAAAGCCCTTCATCCTTCTGTCCCAAGCCTGTGCAGGCTCCCTGGGGCCCTGCCTGCGTGGACTGATGATGCCCCTGAGTATCTGGTTAATGAGCACTGGCTGCCTTCGGCTTGGGCTTCGGTGGGGCAGTGATCCACTCCGAGTCAAGGAGCAGATACTGCCTGCCATCCTGTGGGAAAGGCAGCGTGCAGCATATCATGTGCTGCTTGGTTCCTTCTGCCTGACACACGGGGAGCAGCATGTCACACCACTTCGAAATGGACCGAATCAGTATGAATAACTGTACTACTTACTGGGTCTGTAATCCTTTGAAAATCATGTTAATGTTATATGTGTCTTGCCATTTTGATATTCACAGCTTTCATGGGCCTCTTCCTCAGCACAGACACTTTTAAAACAGAAATTCATGTTGGAACACTGTATAGAAGGAGGAGAGTATAAGGTTTACATTTTGGGAACCGGTAATCTCTCTGGTTTAAAAGGCTTCGATAGCTACCTTTTAATTAAAGATGTGCCAACAGCAATTTTTATCCCTATTTCACAAGAAATATAATTCTGCTCAAAGCTGTATTTTAGTGTCATGATATGGTTGCCCCAACTACTTTTTAGAGCTAGGCTCTTTCTCTTCATGGTGAAATCATGCAGAAACTTACGTTGAAATAGAAGATACTGTGGATATAATTCACATTTGTCTGTTATTTCCATTTCATCTTCATCTTTTGTGAATAGTATTCTGTATTTCCAATAAGTGATTTAACTTAACCACCGCCTTCCACAGAGGCTCACAGTTAAACTCTAAATGCTATTTACTTCCCTTTAATTATAAAATACCCCAGGTTAGTTTGTAATTAAAGATAATGATAATGTTGTTTGATACCTTGTGGGAAGAAGTTTAAATATTTCATGACCAAGGAGCTCTAGAAAGGAGGGCAGCAAAAATAGCCAAAGGTTCTTTCTTCCCCTCTCTCTTCTGGAACGGAGAACAAAGACAACAACTCCCCGAAAATTTTGTATGTAAACAAAATGCAACAAGTAGGTAAAAGCTGAAGACTCACTGGATGTAAGAGGAGAGAGGGAGCACTGAAAACCACACAGATGAACTCACACAGATCTTGAGACTCACCTCCAAGAGGTCACCACACCCATCTAACTGCTTGTGTTCTCCCAGTGGAGACAGCAGGAACAGCACATCAGGGGCTTCTCTCCAGACCTACCTCTTAGAAGCATAGAATCACAGAGTATCCTGAGTTGGAAGGGACCCACAGGGATCACTGAGTCCAACTTCTGGCCCTGCACAGGACAGCCCAAGAACTACACTATGTGCCAGAGAACATTGTACGAGCACTTCTTGAACTCTGTCAGGCTGGTGCTGTGGCCACTTCCCTGGGGAGCCTGTTCCAGCGCCCAACCACTCTCTGGGTGAACAACCTTTTCCTAGTATCCAGCCTAAACCTCTCCTGACAGCTTCTTTCACTTGATTTAAGCTATGCATAAAAAGGAGGTTATCAAAATGCTAGACTTGGCACAAAAGTGGCAGAGACTTTGTTGTAGATCCCCCTTGAAGGACTCTTTTTCCAGAGAAGTGGAACAGAGAGTTGGAGCTCCTAGTTTTGCTAAGCCACCACAGCAATGTGCACTAGAAGTGCTTTGTCAGCACTCATAAGCAGAATGGAGCACTGGTAAAAGACATCTTTGCACCCTCATGATTAGAAACAGTATCTACTATAGACAAATGTGTATATGTGAAATAATTGGAATTTTGTCAAGCCTGAATATGTCTTGAAAAGATTGTTTTATGTCTGGTATTCAGGCATAATGAAAATTTCCTGCATCTGTTCTAATTGTGTCTTTATAAAAGAGAAGAAATAGTGAGAGTGAGGGCCACTCTTTTACAACTAATGATCACTATTTGAAAATTCAATATATCCTCCTACCATATAAATGAAAAATGTACCTTGGAAATTCCTGTTGTTTCAAACTATGAATGCTCAGCAATATACTTACTTGATGTACCTCTGGACGTTTTAAATTCCAGCCCATAAAACAGTTTGAGGGGGAGGAGTTTCCTTCCCTACCTAGTTAGAGGAGGATAAATTTGAACTGGTATTTTTCGGTTTGCTGCTATTTCATCTCTCTCATGCTTCATATGTGTATATATCAGTAATAACCTCACGTGGGAGTTAATCCATCTCAGCAGAGTTCTTTTTACATGTGAAGTATGCTGATATATGTGGGAGACAACACAAGAATGAAAGAAAAGAAGGTTCTTAACTCACCTACAAAGAATGGACATAAATCAGTCTGTTCTGGCTGTGTGGGTTAAATGTCACTTGCTGAGCTTGTGGGGTAGCCTGAAGACTGATAACTTTCATTGAGTTTGTAAGACTTGATAATTTATTTTGTAAAAATTTTGTAAAATATTTTTAGTGAAACACTGAGAATCTTTAAAAACTGTTACAGTATTGTTTTATCTACAGCTATTTTAGAAGGCAATAACATTTACAGCTGAGATCACATTTAAACTAATATTTGTAATATTGTCTGGCTTGATTTTTAAACATTTTTGACTGATGTGGCTGGTCCCTTGTGAATGCTTTCAGGCAGGGGAAGGGGGTCTGTTTGTTGTAATTACCTATATTATTAAAGTTTCCTGAATGTGAGGGACAAGAAAAGTACAATTGCATGCCTACTCTAGAGAGATTGGAGATGGCAAAGGAACTTAAATAACACTTCCTCTGAAAAGGCCAAAGCCTCCTTGATGTATCTTTGCCACAGCAGAATCCACTAGAAAGGTTTTGGGTATTCCTATGCGGCTACACCATAGCTATGCTGTCCTCAGTACAGGAAAGCTTCACCCTCAGTAGTAACAAGGTACTACTACTGTAAGTAGTAACAACCCCTCTTTTAGAAGTCCTTTTACAAAATAAAAGGGTCTTTAATAACATAACACGTGAGGTTATGTGCGTGTTGCCACTGGGAGGTGTGATCACAGTACGTGTGGGAACGGCGAAATGACTTTCATTTAGTTAGCAGATTTTTTAATGTCTGTGCTGGCCTTAGATCATGCTGTCTAGTCAATGCTACCTGGCAGAGTGCTGAAGCACAAGCCCATCCCTTCCCTTTCTGGCAGCTGCAGAGAGCCTTACGTGTATCTCAGTGAACTGCTGCGGTGGTCAGATGTGCCCTGAAATACCTGAAGGACACAGCTCACAAGGGCTTTCCATATCTGTCCAGCTGAACGATTTCAGCCCGTAGAGAGGACACTGCTGCAGGCAGACATGCTGAGGGTAGGACTAGCTTTAATTGTCACAGGGTCTCCTGTGTAAAGCACCAGTATTTCTATTTAATGCTTGTGGCAAGCCCTCCAAGTAATTACAAATATCGTGGTAACTGGTACAGGTAATTGTTACAAATACTTGGTAACTGTTAATCATATTTAATGGTGCTCCTGCTACAGTTCATGTAAAAGTGGCAGCTATGGTGTCTGTAATGGGTTAAATCTATTTGAAGCCAGTAGCTCGGACTTTCCAGCTTGTTATATTAACAGTTGAAACAGAATAATTTTCCCTGTGCATGCTGCTAGATTATGGCATTACTACATACTTTGACTTAGATTATTTTGTTCTGTTGAACTTTGCATTTAGAATCGGCATAAGCAGCTACCACAGCTTGGCTGAAACAGGAACTTCTCTCCTTTCTCAGCCCCTGGTGCAATGAGATCCTTCTTTCAAGGTAAACATAAGAGAATAATAAACTTCTCTGAGTTAGCTGTCTGAAAGAATCAGAAGCATCTTACAGATGTTTGTCAGTATGAAGAACACTGGGGATGTATGGGAGAATGTGTGTTTTGATGACCACTACAATAGAAATACTGACGAAACTCTAAAATAAGTAGCAGAAAGTCAGAATAAAATAAAGACTACTGTGGTACAGCACTGCAAACAAAGATGTGGTAAAAAAGCTTTTGGGTTAAGGGCAAACTGGTGCAGAATTTGCAGCTCTACTTCCCATTGCTTGAATTATGCTGTGCAGGGAACTGAGACCTTGCCCGTTTTTTGTACCAAGGAAATACCCAGTTCTACTTAATAAATTCTTTACCCCCTGAAAACAGACAACTGTCAAAACTAGCTAGTAAGTACAGCAATATGTAAGAATTTTATTTGGCTATTAATATCAAGTGTATTCCTTTTTTGATATCTGGAAATTATTTTCAGTACAATAGGGAGAAAGAGAACTATGAGTCTTCTTACATGATAATGATTTTGGTATTTTTACAAATAGTATAGAAGGTGGAGACATAAGGAATTATATAAAGAATAATTAATTTCAAAAAGTAGTTCTTAAATTTGCTCTACTGTCCTTTTTGACCTTTTTACTTGAAAAAAAAATCTAATATTTGAAAAATCCATTACTTGAAAAAATAAATACAAATTTTGACAAGTCTGGACTTGTTTGATTTTGCTGGAGGACTTATTTTTTCCGCATTTCCTACAAATCACACTGTGAAGTCTCCCACTGTCTTCACAGTGATAGGACTGCTGAGTTTTCTTCAGAGTTCCTTTCTCTGACTTATCACTATTCAAGGAGTGTAAACGGGTGATAACTAGAGCAAGCCTTCACCCCAAATTTTTTGTAATCTGACATTTCCGTTCTCGTTGAATTGCTCTTCATATGCCCTGATGTTATACAAAGTCTTACCAAGGTGGCACAGCCCAAAGCCTCAAGAGATGCTTCAAAAGAAAACATGAATTCCTGTAATAGGTCATGGTGGAAATATCCCAGCACATAAAAATCCTCACAAAAATTCCTGAAAGCCACAAGTTGACTTGTGCTTGATATCCTAACTGTTTCATAATCCGTAGGTAAAGCAGTCAGTTCTGTCTAAGATAGAATCTCTACATATTTTCTTTAAATGCAGGGATTATGTCTGGGGCTTCTTTTGTAAAAATGTGCTTGCTCAAACAAAAGATACAGTATGCTGTAAATTCTGACTTAATTGTGATCCCTCAGTTTAACTTAGTGTTTCCCTTTTTTTCCCCAGAAAATGTATTAAAATGTATTAAAATTGCATCAAATCCTTACTTGGATTAAAAGCTTGTCTTCATAAGGGACATAGACTGAAAAAAAACCAAAATGAAGATGCTTCCGTTTATGACACGGGTAATGAAATGGTATCACTGTACAAGCAACATAGATGCTGGAAAATAAAATACGTAAGTGTTTTAAATTTAATTACTTAGGACATTTGAAAGGATTTAAGTTACAAAAGGTGGAAAACAAAGGGAATTTTTATTTTTAAATTTTTTGGTTGCCACATGTACTGGTCGAAGTATATAGAACTTTACTAGAAAGAAAATTTTTATTTATCTGCTTTAAATTGAAAACTTCCTGATACAAATTTTAACTTCAAAGTATTATGTGTGCAGTGTGCTGAAGCACGTTTTCACATGTTTCCCAGTAAGTAGTTGCTCCTCTCAGTAGGAGGGCAAGATAGAAGATACCATGAGCAGAATTAGAGGGCTCTTCAATTAGTATGAAAAATCATCCCTGTTCCCATATTTTAAGTCTTGTACTTCCTGATGGATTTCAAAGTCTATTTTGTTCTGCCCACCCATAGAGTAACTTGAGCTGTTACTAGTTAGAATTTCTGAATATTACAATTGGTTAGTGTGATTTATGTTCTGTAAGTGCTGCTGTCTGTTAGCTGTCATTTGTCTGGCAGGAATCTGTAGCCACCTGCCACGGCGTAAAAACAGCATTCTACAGTTTTATGCTGTGCATCCTTATCTGAACCGACGATGTGTCATTGTATTTCAATTTTATCATCGTATTTCAATTTAGTATTCCAAGTCTTGTGCCAAAATAATTTCCCGAAACTTGTGTCTATCTTGATGCAGACAATTGTAGCTCTCTCTTTTACATGTAGCCTCCCTCTTTTGCATATATAATTTCGTAGGAGGTGGAAGTGTGTATCATCTGATGTAGTTGTTCCATGCATACACCCACCTTTTAAGAATATTTTATATGCACACACAGATGTCCTAAGCTCAGAAGTCTTAAACAGGTTTCTCTGGGTTATCAGAATACCCTGGGGTTCTCCTTCCCATGCTAAAACTTATGTGATATACTCTTGGTTAGGAAATGTGTGTGAAAATCTTCTGAAAAGGTCTGTTAAGGGAAATAATACTTTGTTTGTCATTCTGTAAGCCCACAGACTCCCTCTCAAGCTGGGCAGATATCCCATATCCTCCTTGGTTCATTGGGAATTATGTCAGTCCCTACCATTTGTGTTTATTCCAGGGTCCAACCGAGCACTGACCATAAGGTAACTGGAGAAACGTATGGCTAACTCAAGGGTGAGAAGCAGTTTGAATGAACAGCATGGTGAAGAACAAATTATCCTGGACTGAGCACTGTGCTGCTATCGGCGTCCAAAGAAGTTACCTGTAAGCAAGATGGCTTATCTTCACTTCACGTGTCAGTCTGCAGTCTGGTGATGCACTGTCCTCTGCAACATAAGGACATCCCAGCTCTGTGCGAACGAGAACGACCTGCGGCTCTCCCACACTTATTTTGGAGAATGCTTCTTGGCCTGTGTGATTCTCAGTCCTGACTCTTACTGTGCAAACCCTGTCTTCTGCCACCTGNCTGGTGATGCACTGTCCTCTGCGACATAAGGACATCCCAGTTCTGTGTGAAGGAGAACGGCCTGCGGCTCTACCACACTTATTATCACATGTTCTCCTGGGGGTGCCTGAGAGAGGGGTTAGTGGCAGACATGCTCTCAGATGTCTCTTTTCCCAGAGGAGGCAGCAAGTGATTTGGGGGTGGAGTGACGAGAGCCACATGTGAGGAGCTCCCTGAAGGCACTGAGGTGGGCCAGTAGTTTAAGCACTGTAGAAGATCAAATTCATTTAATGAGATCTTGGCTAGTTTGATATTCATAGTGGTTTCATTTCTCTTGCCCTTTCCCACCCTACCAAGAAGTAGTGATTAAGAACTACTTTTTGGTTGATTGCTTTTTAATTCTACCGCTTTAAGTGGTAAAACTGGATAAGATATACAAAATGCATTATATTGCTTGCACTTTATGACTACTCAGCTGTCTGGAGTTGCACTAAGGCCAAAAGAATCAGGACCAAAAATTACTCTGGCCTTTGAAACCAGCTTTGTTTAAACACTTCCATATATCTCATAGCCTGGGGTGAGGAAGCTTGTAGCCTTTCAGCTGTGACTTGCAAGTGATTCAGATGCAGTTCCCATGATAAGACTGTAGCACAAGGCTGCCAGTGGTGCTGTAGCTTCTGGCTGCAGGAGGAGGTGAGCAAGCAGGAGGTGGGGAGACCCAGCATCAGCACGAAATGAAACACAAAGCTGTGTGCTCTGAGCTTCCCCAAATTACAGCAGGTTAGATGAATTCCCATTGCGCTGCTATCACCCTCGTCCTCTGAAATATCCCTGGAGTCCTGAGTCCTTCAGATCTCAGGGTATATAGTATATGCCATATGGCCTTTGATCCCGTGAAGGTTTTAAATGCTTGCAGGAGAAGGATGGCCACCCTGATGGCAAGTCCTTAAAATACTTTTAGGTTGAGAAATTAAAAGCTATCTCCTTATGTCTTCTTTAAATGCACTACCAACAGTTCCTCCTTTTGATCCAATTTTAGTAACACCACCTTTCACTTTTTTCACTGCTCTAAGTCACTCCCTGTGTAAATGATTTTCATTTGGTTCAATGTCTCAAATATCAGCTTTGATCAAAGGAAAATATTCTTGAGACATTCTGTGTGCAATTTCCTTAAAAGTAATATTTGTGACTTTGGGATGGTAAAATGCCCTAATTGCCAGTGTAGGCACTGGCAAATGCACATGTGCACATACAGATTTGTGCATGCCTGCAGACGGATACCATGTGGCAAAATTTTGCTATCATTTATTTCACTGCATGCTTGTTGCATTGTTACGTTTATTTATGTTCATGACAATTTCAGGAAGAAAAAAGTTGTGTCTGTTTTTTGAAGGGGTTGGGGTTTTTTTATTCTTTTTTTAAATTTTTTTAAAATATTATTTATCTGCTGAAAAGGCTTAGAAAAATATCAAGAAGGAGTCCAGAAATTAATGCCATGATAGGTGAGCATACTTGCTGTGGAATGCAATCAGTTACACAAAAGACAGCTAAACTACTTCCAAAGTAATAGAAGCGTTGAAAAATAAAATAAATATTGTAGAAAAAGAGCATACTATTGATACAAAAATAGCAAAGAGAGCCAGAAATAAAATAATTATTGTAGAACAAGAGCATACAATAGATATAAAAATAGCAAAGAGAGACAGTTTGTTTTTACTGTCATGAAAACAGTAAATAAAATTTCCAATTAACACAATTATGATAATAATGTCTTAAATTGGTGAACCTGTCCAGGTGAGGATTCTCAAAGAGTTTTAAAAAGGAACAGGTCAGAAATATTATTGTAGGAACAACAAAGGAGAACAAAATCACCTCATATCAAAAATATCCATTCGAAATCTTTTGGCAGTTACCATAAACAAGACCAGATGTGTAGATGTAGAGGAATTGTTATATCCTTGCTGAGGCAGTAATTTATGGAGAGGATTTGTTGTGGAATTTACCCCTCACTGCAGAATTGCTGTCTCCATTTCGAGGGTGTGCCCACAGTTGTGAAGCTACTGGAATTTGTTGAAGTAATTATTCCAGAATAAGTTGGTAAATTTCCAGAGAAACTCCCAGCCCTAGTTTTAAAATGTTTCTCACCCTGAAGTTTGAGAAAGTATGTGAGTTTATTGGTATGGTTGTGTGGAAATAGGATTGCCTTCCTGAGGTCACAGAGAAAGCCAGAAATAATAGAGTTGAGAGATGAGATGTGCCTTGTACCAGGCTTGTTTAAACTTAAAAAATGCAAGTCCACAATGTAGTAAATATGAAATGAAGACTGAAAAATGAAATAAAAACAACTCACTATCAGATAATACAGCAGCAGGATTATAGAATGGATGCTTCATCATCAGACTAAAACTTGAAAAGGCTTGAAAATTTGAAGAATTTGAAGGCTCCTTGAAGTCGTAGAGTTCTGTCAATTTTCACTCTTGTACTGCAAAATTTGGGATCTTTCCTGAAAAAAAATAATACTCAGCTTTCTGCAGAGCACATTAAGATTCCAAAAGAAGCTACGCATCATGCTTGAGGCCTTGCTAGGAAGATTGTCTTACTGGACAAAACTACACACACTTTCAAACCCAAACTCCTACAGCTCTGTGTAAGAACTTTATGTCCTACAAGCACTCATATGTGAGTATCTCTTGGTAAAGGTGACACAGTCCTACAGGGGCAATCACGTACGAGGAGAAACTTTGTTCAGTTCAACAGAGTGCCTCAGGATGTAGAACTTATATTATATTGGCATCACATAGCTCCAGAAATATTAATAAATTCTCTTCCACATCAATGAAGTAAACAGTTTGATTTTAAACATGTGCACATATGGGAGAAGTTATGTAAAAATGTTTCGTGTATTAAGGTGAGCAGCAGAGATTTACAAGTAGAATCAGTTCTTATCTGTGGGTTGCTGAGTCTGCACTGTCTAAGAAGAGTATCCACATTTTCTATTTCCCAAGCTCAACTGTTCTATTTTGGGTTTTGTTTTGGTTTACTTATTTATTTTTTAAAACTAACAACTTTTGATCATCAGGAAAACTAGCTATTTTGTACGACAGTGAATTGTTCTTTTCACTCATTTTATTTTTTTTCAAAACCTGTGAATGAAGCATGCTGGCTCATAGACATTGAAGTCGGGGATAGCTCTTTTGCTTATTTCAGCAGACTTGGAGGATCTGTGATTAGTTTGTCTTGACTTGTTCCTGTCTACAATGTTTACAATTCATGGAAGTAGCAGAAAGTTACTGCTGGGGATATTTATGTTCTTGTTTCTAAATTTAATATTGCTTTGATGTACAGATATGAAAGAACAAAATCTAAAATATTCTACAGAGCACATAATGAATGAGTGATATTTTTCAGTTCAGAAACCCATGATACACTATTTAAAGACAGTTTTGATATATTTCAAATGTCAAAGTTTATAGAAGTTCCAAGGAGCTGTAGACAAATGTGATTTATTTTCTACCCATGATTATCTTAGTAGACAAAGATACATGGTGATTAAATATCTTTAATGGACTCAGAATATGCAAAGCTCACTTCAAGTGCTTTTGGGGGAAGGAAGAACATTTAAAATCAAAAACTTCTAATTAAATACTGAAACATACTTACATATTTTAATATGAAGGTCAAGATGATCTGTGTGAAAGATAATGTAAAAATGATTTGCAGTGCTGTTGTATGAAACTTTGTTCTGATATTGAGATGCTTGGGGAAGAAGTAAATTATGAAAAGGACAGATTGTAAATGCAGGATCATCTGTGTCTCAACACTTGAGTGTACCACTGCCTGCCATTACTACAAACAGGTTGATGCTACTAGTAGTAACACTTCAGTTCACAAACGGTGTCCTGATAGATGTCAGCTGTGATGTTTCTCTCCCTGTCCCAGTCTCCTATGCAGGAAGCTTTCAAAACGATTGTCATCTGATGTTTGCTGAAAAATAAAATTTCTTTCTTCAGATGTGCGAATAGTGGAATACAGACTAAAAATTCAACCTGAAAAATTGTCCGCGGCTTTAGATGGTCGTGGAACTTAGAGAAAAAATATAATGCCAGGGTCTCATGTCTACATGTCAAGAAGGTGAAGGGCTGTAGTAATGACCAGAGTCCTCAAAAACTTGCCTCGGGGTGAAACTCAGCAAATGCGTTAAGTACCTATATCAAAACCAGAAACTCACTATGAAAAGGCTTTTTGAACTCTAAAACAAACCAGGCTTTAATAGCATCCAGTTGGTGCAAGATGAAGCAGATAAATGTAAACTACAAATAAAGCACACATTTTTAATAGAGATGTTAATTAAACTCTGGAACAGTTTATCACGGGTTGTGGTGGATTTACCATCACTGGGATAATTTAAATCGAGTTCATATGTGTTTCTAGAGGTCTCCTCCAGTTGAGAGGGAAGTTAATTCAAGACAGTCCTGTGGCCGGTATTATTCAGAGAGTTAGGTTAGATGATGTCAGTAATTTCTGGCCTGGTTAAATATTAATCTAACAAAACCCACTTTGTCCATGTAGAATGAGTGGAATTAGCCATAATCTGAAACAAATAGAGCATCACAAACTATTTCAGACAAAAGGCAGCCTCTGAGATGGAGCATGAACTGGGCAGGTGGATGGGGATCTTGGAAGACAAACAGTTAAAGACGTAAAAGGAGACAGGGTATTAAAAAACCCCAAACAAACAGCATGAAAATGGAAAACAGCAAAAAGCACTTATCTTCTGAAAAAAAAAAAGCCAAAAATGAAACCACCCACCATATTTGCCTACATCCTTATATGAAATGAGTGGAAGGAAGGAGGTAAATGGACATAGAAGGCACAGAAAGATACTGTGGGCAGAGATTATTTATGTTATGTGGCAATGGAGAAGAAATCAGCACATTAATCTGAGTCACAGATCCTATCCGAGTAAAGTGAAAATTAGTTGCACTAGTGTTGAAACACACAAAGTACTAAATGGTACATGCTGCAGCAGCAGTGATCTTTTGCTAGGCACAAGTCATTGATGTCTGTAAACTGTTGCAATGCTGTTTACAGAGGACTAACAGATAACAGGAACACGCTTTAAAAAGCTGCTAAAATTCCTGAATGGCTCCTTAGATGATCAGCAAATATTTTTTAGTGTATATGTACTTGTCTGAATTGTAAAGTTACGCAACCCTTGAATTATCTTGTGTGCCATCCATTTAATGATGTGTTTTCCTGGGGATGTATTTTAATACATTTTCTTCTTTACTGGGTGTAAATTGCAATGACCTTATTCTAACTTGGCAGGTTGCTTCCCGGTGATTGCCATTAATGTAACATTATTCAGCCAACAAGGATATACAGAGGCTAGCCCACTAATGAAATCAGGCCTAATCTGGTTTTAGAGTGTCTTTAACCAAATACACTGCCAAAACCACCCCAAAAAACAGTACTCCAAAGTAGTGCAAAGGACCAAATTTCTTATACAATTGGCTTCTGCCTTGCTCTGTAAAAGAGCTGTGTAGGATGCAGGGCTGTATTTGATGCTCACGGAGGAGTGGGATTAGCCCATCTCACTGGCGCCAGGCTTACGTACTGGAACTCATGGCTGCATCCGTGATCTCATCTGACCCCACTTCTTTTGAGGGGGACGGATTCACTTGGGGAAATGACTTTCAGCTAGTATCTTGGGATACCAGTGGTGTCCCAAGGTAAAATGTGGATTGGGGGATCCTATACTTGGAGTTTAGAAAGGATATCCTATTCCAACCCAAGCTTCTGTGAAAGAAGGTCACAGCAACACAGCTGTGGTGATTGGAAATCCTTTCTCTAAGATAATTGTTGGGTCTTAAAATTAATTTATGGGAAGGTTTTAAGTGTAGCACCACTCAGAAAATCTTCAAAGTTGAATTTTAATCCAGGCTGTGGATCAAAGGCACTTCTGCTTTGCAAAGAAGAGCAAATTATGTCTCTGCATGACAGGCAGCCCTGCAGGCTGCATCCCACTGCAGCAGGAAGCATAGCCCCAGGAGATGATGACCAGGATGCCTTGCGACTAAGGGTGGTAACTTTTCTTTTTTTGCCGTGAGAGTCCCATGCAGCAGCAGTGACTGGAGCTCTGAGAGTGGCCTGCAGCTCCTGAAGCTGTGGCATCTCTGCAGGGAGGTGGCATCTGGGGAGGCTCGTGGCTGCTTGTCACCGTCACTTTCTTTGTGCCCCAGCCCTGCTCTGCCACGAGGCACCTGCAGTTTTGTTCTAAGGAAATCAGACGGGAGCATGAGTGATGTACATCCAAATAAGGTCAATTACTTCTGTCTTTACTTCAGTCTTTGTGTATTATCAGGCTGCATGTGGTGCTCAAAAAAGAGCTGTCTGGGTACCTCCACAGCACGAAAAAGTGTGTGTCCACTGTGACAGGGATCCCAAGGACACGGGACAGCCTGAGTAGCACCTCCTATTGTGGTTTTGCTGCAACTCTGTAGAGTTAGAAACACTAATATATGATACTGGGGGTTAATTTGGCTATCAAGGAGCCTGGGACAAAGGGACTGGAAAAGTGGCTTATACCCATTTCCTACACCCATATCTCCTGTCCACCGAATGTGACCATTGTACCGCCAAGTTTTGTACAACTACAGATACACATCCTCTCAAGACTGCACTTCAGGGAATGTCACAGACACAACCCACAAAACCTTGGAGATTTTTTTTGTTTGTTTGTGGTTTTTCTATATTTATTTATCACAGTGCCCAGTTGTGCCTGCAGGTAGTACCTCAGCTATTTATTTTCTCACAAAGATTGCATTTTTGGACACAGGAGTGCCAGTGACTCAGTGGTCATAACTTCTCTCAGTTATTCTTCTGGAACAGCAGCATAACTAGTAGCAAAAACACATGCAAAATGAGAGCGCAGAGCATTCTTCAGCTGAAGAGAGAAGAATCTTTTTATCCCAAAAGATAACTTGGGAGGCAAGCAGGGAATGTGCACAAAATGTGTTGATTCCTTTTAAAAATCTAGATTAAAGTTGGCATACAAAGGGTTAAATAATTTTTTCACTCTTGCAGCTGCTTCTGTTAAAGCTTGTCAGGGAAAAAGAAAATGTCCATTTAAAACACTGTTTTCTTCATCCTTTGCTCTTTTGCTAGTTTTCATGGCATAATGAAGATATCATTTAAAGTCTGAGGTTTTAAAATTAAGTAATTTTTAAAATTATAAACAAAAAAAGTCAGGCACTTTAAAACATGTGAAAACAGATGGCATTTTTATTTGCATCTCACTTAGTTTGATGTTTTTCCTCAGATGGGGCTGGGAAAAATGCTTAAAGGACTTTTCTGCATTCTGGCAACAAATAAGTAAAAAAGAGGCTGTGTGGTGGTGGGTGCAGGGGAAGGAGGGCTGTAAGAAACAAAGAAAACTGAAAATTTGAAAGTGAGAAACCTCATTTAAATATGAACCTTGATTCAGCAGATGCTGGCACAGATGCCAAGTTTCTTCTAATTTAGGGCTTCAGGACTGAGTCTTTTAAGCTCTTAAGGAGGATTATGTTTTCCTACCTGGACTGCAGAGATGAAGTTAACATTCATTCTATTTTTCATTACACCTTGTATTTTTCTCATTACAAGTCACAGATTCTTTATTAAGTACGTATTTCCTTTTCAGTTTTTGTACATGGTGGCAGAACTTCCATCTGCATTAATTCACCAAGACATAACAAATTCACCTTCTTCAGTCACTCACATTATATAAATCTAATAATTGAATACATCATTTGGGGTAGTTTCCCAAAAGCACAATGAAAATATGTGAGCATTGTAAAAATTATAAATTGATTTCCCTTCAGAAATTAAGCAATGCACATTTCCTGGGAGAAATCTGCATCAAGGCTACAGTAGTTTATTCTTCCCTGGCCTGAGTTTTCTATGGCATTCACAGAGTTTGTCCTACAATATTATTCCTAATATATTAACAATAGCTATGAAATTATCAAGAAATCTGTGCACGTGTTCTGTTCCTGTCAATGGTCAGCCTAATTTTATGTAAAGTAATTTATATATGACATTCTAGCATCTTCTAGCAAATGAACTTGCTTCCAGATGTCAAAGGAGGCTATTTTGCTGCAGTATTTTATGTGGTCTTAAAATGATCAAGATATTTATCTTTATTAAAATGTGTAAATACCATTCTGGAAAAATATTCAGCTCCCTTTCACCACCTTGTTAACAAGTTATAAATGGTTCGGAGTGATAGCAGAACATGACAGGTTGGAGAGTGTCATATCACAGAGAAATATCCATGTATCCAAGACAGAGATTTAGCTCTCAGGAATTCTTTTTCCTGCAGTTTCTGTTCCAGTTCAAAATGGTGAAATAAGAGGCTAAGGGCTAAAATTAGGCTTCACAGTGTTTGCACTTGGTCCTGTTTATTTTCTGTGTCCTAAACCCTGTAAGATACTTGTAGTCAGAATGCAACATTTCATGTTAGAGAGGCACCTGGGTCCTCAAATGCACAAACTGCAGCTTTATTTTTTCTACTCTTTCCTCCCACTCTTGACTGGCACCTGGTGGTGTAGCAATAAAGTGAGCAATTTAGGAAAAAAGAAAAATATGGAGAAAACAAAAAAAACCCCCAAATTTTCAGTGCATTTTCTAGGTTTGGCTCCCACAGCTTTCTTATGAGGCATGCATCGCCTCCACTTTCAATCAGTATTAAGGCACAATTTTAAGGTCTGCAACACGTAAATCATGTGAAGATGTCTGAGCTAGCTTTTTGTAGACATTATGTTCCATTTATAATTCATGATCTTCCTGCCCTAAAAGCTGGAGAGACATCCATTCCTCACTTTACCTCTGCTGACCTGTGAGATTGAAATTACATCTACTTGTGCCAGCATTGGCCAAGTGAGCCCTGGAGGGATTCACCTGACTGCCCCAACTGCCTTCACAACTTCTGGATGAGTGGAGCAGCTGTATTTGGTGAAAGCTCCTTAATATCCCTCCACTGCATACAGACTGATGAAAGGGCTAATAAGCCTCTTGCTCTCCAGCCACCCCACTTCTGCCCTTGTCTCAGCCAACCCTGACATTGTAGAGGATCTCATGAGTGATGGTTGTTCTCTTGCGAGGGCAAGTCCCAGCAGGCTAAATTTAGGTAGACAATTTGAAAGCTGCAAGTAGTTTCCCAAAGTGTCCTGCTCTGCTTCATTGATGGTAGATGAAACAGTGAGTCTGGCTGAATGTAACCAACCCATCTTTTAATCCTTTTGCTTGAAAGATGGGATAATCTAATCCAAAATTCTTATACAATTTGAACAACTGTTTTTTAATAAAAGGAATACATATATGTTTTTGGTTGGAGCTGTCTGTGAGCAGAGGTTGCAGCAGGGTGCTGCAACTTCAGGCCTCTGGGAAGATACTGGAACCTACCCTTCTCTCCCCATTTTCTACTGGTTCATGTATTTGGCTACACAATCAGTGTCCTCTCCTGTAAATAGCCCATTTGTAGATGCTTCAGACTCCACCAGGTAGTGTGGACACTTCAATATCTAATTTTGGTTATGAATTTGATTTTTGCCCCATCACCCAGATGTTCAGGTGGCCCCACTCCACAGCGGTGTTCCAAGCATTTAACTAGTATGTGGAGTTTGACATTGCTGGGCATTAAAATAACATATTCATGGCAGAAGTGCTGAAGATCCTAAATATTATCCTGCAAATCCTGTATTATAAGCAGTCCTGCATAGCTGAGTTGGTGTCCTTGACCATATGTTTCAGTGATTAATATTAATCTGATTAATAATCAGTTATTAATACTGGTTTGTGCTACATTTGACAAAAGTTCTTCTCACTATTGTGGGGTCCTTTTACCTCAAGCACAGGGGCTGTATATTAATCACAGTAATAAAACCATAAACTGAGATGTCTAACACTGTTATTAGAGATATAATTTTTGATTTTATATTTTGTTTTTCACATTAACTATATCTACAAATTTTAAAGCCTGAGGGCTGAATCACAATATAAAGTATCTAGTTTCATGTATCAGATAAGTGCTTAGGAAAGATTAAAATCAGTTACGCTATTGTAAAGTTTTAAAGTTCAGAGGGATTGAGATCTGTAAAAAAATGTTCAAGATATAATCCCAAGGCAAAGAATTAGGCACTTATGGCTTCATTTGAAAATCTGCTCCATAATCAAAAGCTATTTCATTCCATCAGTCCTAGCTTGGGACCCAGTACTGTAGTGTATTAACAGGGGATTTGATAAACCTCCTTCATGCTGAATTGCAGGAACCTCATAGCTGAACTGGCATTGCAGCAACGACAATTTTTACTTCCATTCAGTTAGCTTAATCCATGAAGAGATTGAAATATTAGATCATAAAAGCTCCTCATGCCTGGGTTTTTTTTTTTTTTTTGCTTTGTTCTGTAGGTTTCTGCTCCTGTGAGCACTGTTACTGAAGTCTAAGGAGCAATGTGTCAGGAGCAGATAGATCGCAAATATTCTCGCATCAGTATTAGAGGTGCAGCACAAAGAGTTTAGGGGAGAGCAGCCTGTGGTTTAGCATTTGCAGACTTAGACCTTCATGTCTTCCTGCCAGGCAAACTGAATAGCTGTGGGGATCCCTGACTTCACAGCAACACCCTCCCCCTCCCCAACAAAGCCACTGCTGGAGGCTGTAGCACCACGCAGCAACAGAAGCAGTGGAGCTGAGACCTTTCTTCTAAGCATTTGAACTACTTTGAATAGAAAATCCTGCAACCCCTTTTTCTGCAATCTTTTCATGTAGGACAAGATGATATATACAGCCATCTGTGCCAGAGCTGAATTTCATCCATAAAGACTAGAGAAAGAAATAATGGTTTGCAGGTTTATATCCATATTCATCATGAGAGAATTTGGTTTAATGAAAAAGAAAAAACCTAAGGCTTTATCTTAGAGCTAGTGATGTTAAACTCATTGGAAAAATAGTTCTGAGGGACTGGGAAGGAATGTATGTGCATATATATGGAGAGCAGAAAAATACAGATGTTTGTGCTGTGTCTGTATGACCAGGCATAGGCATTTGCAGTTTGAACTTGCCAGACAAGAGCCAGCTCAGGACTGACATCCATGCAAACATGCCAGTGTAGTATGAGATACTTAATATTTCTCAGAAAAAATGATTCCCCTAAACTCAGGATTCTGTTAATACAGATGCCTTGGAAGTCTGCCAGGCTTGGGGGATGGGTTTGGCAGATGTGCAAACATTGGTAGCAAAGTACACAGACCTGCCCACAAGGACCTGTGCAGCTATTGAAAGAGTGGCAAACTTTTGATTTTTTTTACATAGCTACTTTTATTTAAAATTTTATTCCGGCCCTTTTATTATTATAGCTGTATTGCTAGACCAGGGTGCTCCCAGCCCTGTGGGCGCTGGGAAGCATGACACCACGAGGCAGAGAGCTCGACAGCCAGGTCACCTGCATGGTTTGAGGGAGTTCAGAGAGACGCCTATGGCTGAGCAGACCATGTGCAGCAGAGCCCAGACCCTTTTATCTTTCCTTCCCCAGGCCCAGCTGCAGTGAAGTCATAAGGAAAAGAGTTTTTCCTGGGAATAAAGGCAAAACTTAGATGGTAAACTTGTCAGGGCATACTCATATATTGCTCACTTTATGTGAGTGCACTTTGCATATGAGTACACTTTGCTTCTTCTGCATTTGCAAAGTAGCACTTAAGAGAGTTTATAATTAATAACAGTAAATTATTCTACATTTTCTTATCAGATAATATGAGATCAAGTAGCTGTCAAGACATGTTGGGCAGATATATACAAAACCAATGATATATAAAGATCCACAACAAAAAAGGAAAAATTTGGAAGGTCTTCAGTCAGCACCTAACAGCTGCAAATTTTGCTTAGAATGAAATAATGAACCCATCTAAGGGTGTCTCTCTGAGAACAGTCTTGCCAAGTTATTCTTGTCAGAAGTTGTATTTGGCTTCTCATCTTGATATGCTCACAAAAAAGGAATTGGAACAAGCACCTCAAAATGGTTAAGCCTAGATAACATTAGGGTGTAATGAATAAATAAATAAAGAAAGAAGTGTCCTTATATGCAGATGATTTGCAAAACCCAGACACTGGAGATGCTGCTGAAGTTGCTTTGGTATTGCTTACCTAAATGTCTTCACTCATATTTATATTCAAATTTTACACTAGATGATATGATGTGCAAGATAAAACTCCAGTCTAAAATCAGCCAATGCCCTTAAGGCCCTGATACAAATGCTTCTATTTGTATAGTATTTGATTAACTATTATATTGCTCTTGTTTCACAGTTTAGATTTCTGTAATGAAAATGAGTGGCTGTACTGGCAAGTAACACTACAGGAACTGGCGAGTCAAAAAAGGACTAATTTAGGTGCAAATACACTGAAACAGAGGCTGTCCTCATTTCACCTGAGACAGAGGTAATTTCAGATTCATCCTTTTCATTTATTTGGGGTTATTTCTGTGCACAAACAGAATTAATGTTTTCTTCAGAAACGCAACCGTTTAAGGAAATATGTATTTAATTGCATAAAGATGGATTTGCCTTAATTTTGGTTTTTTTGGAGACAATCGTGTCATCTTTCATGCCAATGACTTTTTACTTGAAAGTTCTAACCTTTTGTTGAAAAAACCATTAGGGTGATGTAGCAATTGTGATATTCTACATCTTCACTGTTGTAAGAATGCAATATATTATACTTTTGGGAAAAAAACGATACTAATTTGGAAGTATTTCTATGTGTATTTACTTATTTTTGCCAAACTTACTGGTTGAAAGCACATTCATCAGCCATGAACTAGGGACATAAGCATAATATGGATGCTGAATGTTAGCTGAAGGCAATAGCTATGGGATGTTCATATAGAGAAGGATGAAAAATTGTCGCACACTGTGTCTGGGGAGACACAATAAAGAGGCTCTTACACCTGCCAGGTTCAGCAGAAAAGAGGAAAATGGATGGATTTATTTACATTATCTCATTCTTATACACGTCCCAACTCCACAAGGGATTGGAGAGCATGTCACTTCCTTCTCAATCCCACTGGAGAAGAAAGGTGCTCAGTAAAGTTGTCATATCACAAAAGGAAGGAAAAACAGAAAATACCGTTAAGTAGACACTGGCTACTATTTACATGAAACTGTGTGAAAAGAATCTGACTACAAGGTTAAAAACAAAAGGCTTACAAAAACCAGGGTGACAGCACACCTTCGTGCATGTATGTGAACGCGTGCATGCACGTGTGTGTGTGGCAGCCTGGCACCCACACTTGCATCTTCTTTTATACGTGTATCATTGCTTCAGCTGCAATAGAGCCCTTCTGAATGCGAAGCCAAGAAGTTTTGTGACAAAATTTGCTGGTAGAAAAGACTTTATACTCTAGATAATCACAGAGTCCTCCTGTTTACAGAACTAAAACTCACAATTTTTTGTTCTTTTTCCTTCTGGCCCAGAAAGTACTGAGCTTTAAAAACAATATTCATATATTAACTGGGAGGCTACTACCTGTTCAAACAGTCAGGGATCCTGTATTCCAAAGTGTGCTGAGACGTGTTGCCTGAATGCATAAACATCAGTTAGCATTGTGGAATGGGTGGCAGGCCAAGTTAATCAATAATTAAACTACCAGTGACCTATTTTGTTTACTTCTAGTTGAAAGGGAATTTCTGCATTCTTGCATAAGTTATCATTTATTCAGTTTTTCACAGATGGATCCAGATGATGCTTTTCCTGCCTTCGGGATGAGAAGAACCTAATCCAATGTTATAAATGAAAAACAGGTGTCCAGATGCACACTTTTCCTGACAGCTTGCATTTCATTTATTTTCCTAGAATAATTCCTAACAAAATTTGCTGCCAAAAGTTTAAGTTACCTTCACTTATGGTGAGTGTGGCCATGGATGCAATTGCTGCAATGACTGTCAGCACTGCTTTTTTAAAAGTTGCAAGTGCTTGTGAGAAGGCCAATGTTCACATGTTGTAGTTGTTATTATTATTACTCATTTTTATTGAGAAAGCAGCTGGCTGGGGCTCCAGAAATAGAATAGTTTTAAAGTGAAGCAGAACTTTTCATTTGTCTCTAAAAATAGGTCATCTTCCAAAATGGAATTTGAAACTGCCAGGTTTTGTGCTTTTGAATTCCCAGAGTTATTCCTGTTGGATTTCTCTTCATATAATTTTAATATGAACCCTTTGAAATTGGATGCTGGCTGAAGAGTTTCTTTGGCTTGAAAGCCTGTGTTTCACTTGCAGTTGCTCTAGTTAAAAAAAGAAAAGCTGGATGAGAGCAGGTGGTGTGACATACTTTTATTTATAAGCATTCTGCATTTATGTGATATGTGGCATCACCACAGTCATCACCAGAGTCAGGCTGTAGCAAAGAAGCACACATTAAATAGCCTTGAGAGATCAAACTTCAATTTAATCTGCCCTTTTGATTCATCATAGTATGAAGTGTGATATGCTCTATATAGATGCCCTAGCACTTTACAGCAAATGAATGTGCATGTATTAATTATAATACTGGCTAGAGATCTAAACAAAAATTAGGGTGTGCATGTCTCAACTCCCAGTAAGGATCTCAGGAGACCATTCTTACCCCTGACAGCAAGCAACACAGACAGCACCATTTTACCTCCACTATGCAGATGAGAAACCTATGTGCAGGAAAAGGTAAATTATTGTCCCAGAAGCATTAAGCCTATGTCTAGACACCATAACCTGGGAAACATCTGAGTTTCTGACTCAGAATGTGCACAAAGGCCATGTCTGGATCACATTTTGGGGTAAACCCATGTGCATGCCAGCCATCTCACCTCAGATACCTGGTTTTCATAGCAAGGACATCTGGGGATGTGAGCCAGGCTAAAGCAACAATGAACTCCAAGAGATGCTTGGCCTGGCAAGCCAGGGAGCTGGACGCAGATGATGGAGCACCTTGGCAGCTAGTTGTGCTTCAGGCAGAGCCAGAAAAATTAAAAATAAAACCCTCTAACCTTTACAAAGGTAACCCCAGTGCTTAGGTCCAAATTTGTCCTCTGTGGGTCCAAACATTTAACAGGATTAAAATTGTTTAGATGGTTCTCAGTGTGTGGGTGCAGCTTTAAATAGGATGATGGGGAAATGGTTGGAATATTTCCACTATTGTCCAGAGCCATTTTCTGGTTTCTGGGAACAACACTTCTGTGCAGGCCCACTTCTCAATGCACAGAGGCACAGAGCAGATCCATAAGGCATTTTCAAATGTGTGATGATTACTTAAAAAAAAAAAAAGTCTGCTACATCACAGGTGGGTTACTAGTGAACTCCCAGATGTGTTAAAACATTTTGAATGTATTAAAGAAGAAAATGAAGGGGCACTTCAAACTCAGAATCCTACCTCTGGCCAGTGTCTAGTGCTACAGTAGCAGCGACCATTTAAGGACATAAGCAAAATGAAGTATATAAATAGAGGTAATATGGTCTATATTATCCAAATATGGTCTTTATTACCTCTTCCTAAACACACTATCTTTATGTATTTATTCCTGATCTGTCCTACTCTCAGGACAATGGTCTGTAGGTTTTTCTGAAAGTTTTTATGACAAAGCTACTGCCTGATGTAGAATATTTTATGAAAAGCCTTGTGAGCATTTGAAGACAAAGCTTTACTATTATTTGCACCTCAGACTTCAATATAGCTGTAGGATTTATGCCTACTCAACTAATAAGATCTTCAGAGAGCACATTCGTTTAATTTAAAAGCGTGCCTCAAAAATGTGCAAATTCACAGATGTTAATTATTACACACATGTTTTCCCTTATTGCTTCAAAGCCAGCAAAGGCCAAATTCAGCTGTAATTTGTACTGCAGTGATGAGATTTGAATTAATATCAATGACATCAAAAACCATATTCAGGGACTTGGGGGGTTTTGCAGACAGTGTGGCATTTCTAGAAACGTCTGTTTTATGGAGAAGTCAGTCCTACACTTCAGCTCACAAAGCAGCAGGAGGGTCACTCCGTAATGTAAAGTCAAAGTTGTGCAGAAGGTGAAGAGAAAGGACAGAAGGCACCTTCTGCACCCCATGGCAGCAACTGCATCTTGGAACCACTGCTTCCATGTTATGGAAGAGAAGAAAAAACAAAGAGGAAATCAAGTGATGGGTGAAAAACATGACACCCAAGAACAACTGCAGTGGTGGTAACTGTGTAGCACACACTCTGCTACTGAGACTTTAGTCATGCCCTCTGTATCTATTTACATATTTCATGTGCTTCCATGCATGAATTTTTACTGATATATACATTTTATATAATATAGATTCCTCATTTCTATAGTAGTTCTGGTACCAACCATCGTAAAGTAAGACACTGAAATATGAAAAAAATATGAAAAAGCCCTTCTATACAAATAGATGTGATCATAAATAGTTTAATAACAAGTAGAAATGTGTGCCCTAAAAAGAAGGTTTTCATATGTTTTTTTTCTTCAAAACTGATGCAAACATATGAGTTTGTTCAAGTTCTTTCTACACATTTGCTAAGATTTTTGGAAGAGACTAGGCTTCAAAACCCTAATTTGTGTTTGTATATAAGCACTCTCTTGCACTTTTCATTCATGTTAGAAATAGCCACTAAACAAAAATCTCAGAACTTTAAAATAAGTGTTTAAGTACAAAGCTGGCAGACTCAAGGCAACTGCTTCTGAAATTTGTGCTCTGATCTCTGCAGCAGCCCCTTTTAAGGGTCAGATTGTGTTTTCTCTAAGTGGAATATAATGCCTGTAGGAATACACACGGACACAAATACTTTTCTTGTCTCTTTGATACCCAAACAAAAAGCTGGTGCTGTGGCTGAAGGCACTACTGTAAGGCATCAACCTGGCACTTTGTAAAGTTCCTAACTTACTGCGTGGCTGAGCTCCGACACAAGTCCATGCAACCAGTGTGCCAGGGCCTTTTGGGAAGAGCACTCCTCACTCACTCCTCCATGGTGACAGTTCCGTGGTGAACTTGATTCCTGGCTCACCACACAGTAGCTTTGCAGTGATTGCCACTGTCCAAATGCCTGATATACTTAGCATCAGAAAGTAATTTAAATTCTTTCAGTCTGTGTCTTTGGTCTGGAAATTTATTCCTCTCTTCAGTCACTCTTTAATGACAGGATAACATTTTTCCCTTCTAATCAGCCACTTACAAGGTTACTTCATTTCCCCCTGGATCATCCAGTGCTAAAGCTGAAGCATTTGTGACTGGTGCATGCAAACACGTGCACTGTGCTTTGTGTGTTGCACTTCCTCACTGAGGTTTGTACTGAGGCAGCGCACATTCCAACACAGCCTCATTCCCCAGTTTCGCTTGGTAACAGTGCTATATACTTACTGAACATTTTTTATCTGGGAATTAAGCAAGACTTTTAGGGAGCTCAGGTAAACAAATGTTTAAGTCTATTGGACTGTATTCTTGCAGTATCCTAATCATAAGTCACTGACAAGACTTTGAGGCTGGAAGTGAACAGGGCATTTTTTCAAGACAAGACACTGCCTAACTTTTGCGCAAGCTAAAGCTGTTCCCCTGATGCAGCAATGATCTTGAATTACCTTCAGTTGTTTTGTTATATTTCCAAATTCAGTTTGATGAGGAAAGAATGCAACAGGCGCCTGGATTCATCACTGCAGTTAGTGCAAACAGGCTTTAAGAGGCTTGGGCTACAGAGACCCTTCATGGCTTTGACATCTGCCTAAGTGGAGCTCATGGTAGGACTGGGCCCAAAATGATCTCTTTCTCATATGAGGCATTATCACTGCAGGCAAAGGAAGCTGAGGAACCAGATTTCCAGACACTACAAAGAGCACTATTGTGTGAACACTCTGAGGGTATTGAAGGGAGAGGTCCAATCCTGTATGGAATTTTTACAGGTGCATAGTTGCAAACATGAGAATAATCACACTGATGCCAACAAATTGCTTACAAACTTAAAATTAAATGCACGCTTTGTTGGATTAAGGCTAGGGTACAATTCCACCAAATTTAGCCCCTGGTTCTTTCTAATTGTACAACTAGGCCAATCTGTTCCTCACTAGTATCTTTTGCAATAGCAATTAATTTGCAACGAGTTGGTCTCTCACATGATTTTTATTTAATTTTCTAAAAAATGAGTGACAACCATCGTGATGCAGCACTGACCAAACCTAATAGGATGGCTAATTTGCTGCTCCCTGCACCTGCCTTTCATGTTGATGAATATTGCAGAGATATGTGTCACCTTCACTACCACGGACCTTTATTCATATTCACAATTCAGCTGGAGCACACCCCTGCCTGAAGTCATCTCGACGCCTACCGAAATGGAACTCCGAATATGATTTAGTGGCAAGTGGTGTGTGAAAAGCTTTAATGTACATCCATTTGCTAGCGGCGCCCCCTGGCACCGAAATGTTTGCACACCCATTATAATTTCAAAAGTAGCTTTGGAGAGAAGAGACAATAAACGGGTTTATTTGAGAGACAGAATATTTTTCTAAATTACTATTAATATTTAGTCAATGTATTTTTTTTCTCCTAGTTCTACTTTTATTACTTTGTTTTGCTCTTTTTTCTAACTTACTCTACTAAAAGAACAACACATATAACTCCAGTCTTTCAAACATAGGCACATATAACTGCAAGGATGAGACTACGAGGCAGGAATTTGCAAATACCATTATTTTAAGTACCTGCTTACGAAAAAGAACCTCGAACACCTTTACGCACCTTGGTGGATAAATTACGAGCAGACTCTGCTCTCTGCTGGATCTTACTGTTCCTGTTCTTATTCCCAATACAAACACATCCATGGTGGGGCGTAAAAAAACCCCATAAATAAATTTCATAGCCAGGTGCTGCATTTTAGGCACCCAAGTTTGAAGAAGTGGCTTTCTCTAGGCGGCAGCGCCAGGCTCCAGCCGCAGCCCGGCGGCAGCCCCAGCCGGCGGGGCTGGGGGGACCTCTCCTGGAGGCAGTGGAGGGAGCAGCCCTCGGCTCCTCTGCTCCCGGGCACCCACAGCAAAGCTGCGCTCCCCGGGGAAGCCGACTGGAAGTGAAAAAGGGAATGCAAGTGCAAATTAACAAGAAGACATCAAATAACGCTGTGAGTGCAAGATACTGAGGTGCTGGAGTGTGTCCAAAGCAAAGCAGCAAAACTGGTGCAGGGTCTTGAACGCAGTTCCCACGAGGAGCAGCTGAGGGAGCTGGGGGTGTTTAGCCTGGAGAAAAGGAGGCTCATGTGGGACCTTCTTGCTCCCTACAACTGCCCGAAAGGAGTGTAGCCAGATGGGGGTTGTTCTCTTCTCCGAAGTAACAGGTGACAGCAGGAGAGGAAACGGCCTCAAGTTGTGTCAAGGAAATTTTAGTTCGGTTATTAGGAAAAATTTTGTCACTGAAAGGGTGGTCATGCATTGGAAGAGACTGGCCAGAGATGTGGTGAAATCACCATCCCTAGAAGTGTTCAAAAACTTTGTGGATGTGGCACTTAGGAACATGGTTTTTTGGTGGATTTGGCAGAGCTGGGCTAGAGTTTGGACATACCTATCTTTTCCAATCTAACAATTTTATGGTTCTATGATTATCATAGAACCATAGAATGGTTTGGATTGGAAGGTACCGTAATGTTGATTTCCTTCCAAACTCTCTGTCCTAAGCAGGGACAGGCTGGTCAAAGCCTCATCCAACCTGGCCTTGAATATCTCCAGGGATGGGCAACAACTTCTCCGTGAAACTTGTTCCACTGCCCCACCTGTGGAAAAATTTCTCCCTAACCCTAATCTAGATCAACTCTCTTTCAGTTTAAAACCATTAACTCTTGTCCTATCACTGCACTCCCTGATAAACTGTCCCTCCCTGTCTTTCCTGTAGGCTCCCTTTAGGTACTTGAAGGCTGCTCTAAGGTCTACCCAGAGGCTTCTTTTCTCTAGACTGAACAACTCTCTCAGCCTGTCTTCACAGGAGAGGTGCTCCAGCCCTCTAATCATCTTAATGGCCTTCCTCTGGACTTGCTCCAGCAGGCCCACATCTGGAGCCACAGACCCGGATACAGCACTTAAGGTGGGATCTTGTGAGAGAGGAATCATCTCCCTTGAACTGCTGGCCTCACTACTTCTGATGCAGCCCGGGGTATGATTGACTTTCTATGACTATGATTCTATGACTCTTACTCAGTGCCAGTGCTGGTGCAAACATGAGCACCTTCTTACATTTTAAGAACATATAGTATGAAAATTCACAGTTTTCTGGGTAATTAGTGCCTATATTCATTGTGCAGATGTAATTTTCAGTCCTTTCACTGACACACAGTCCCAACACAAGAGTTTTTTCATCCTAGGTTGAGGGACATGCTTTCATCCTTCCTTAGGCAGTAATGTTGCAATTTTTTATCTATTCCTGTGGTATTAGTTTTGTGGAGATTAAGAAATGTCAATGTATGCTTATATAATTCAATATTTTTTTTGTTTTTTCATACATTCTGGGGTTTTTTTTTCAATCCTAAACCATGAGTTTGAAGAAATTTGAAGATTCTAGTTTCATAAAACATTATGAACAATGCATTTTGTCTGGGAATCAAACTCTTTAGCCATGGCCAGAACTATATGAGAGAAAATGAGAACAGAATCAGATACAAATGTAAACTCACATACTGCTCACAAGGGGATTTATTATGCCCTCTAGAGTATCTTATGGAAATGTACCTATATGTGTGTCTTCAAGGCGGGTAGCCCAGATTCCCATTTAAGCTTCCTAATGGAGGGATAAATGTGCTCTCATCAATCATTTTTTACCTGTGTGCATATATGAAAGCAAGGTAAAGGTGCAGTGTTTTGTTCGTTTCTTTATTTGTTCAGGGTTCTTTTAACCAAGAACTACTATAAAGAGAGATGAATAAGCTTCTCCCACTCAGCGTCCAAAGAAATCTGTTTCAGCCAACTTGCTGAAGTGCAGCTGCAGTGCTCAGATCGGACCTCAGGCAGGTACAAGGTAAGGTACAGCAAGAGGTGACTCTGTACGTGTTTCAGGACAGAAATGGAGCTGTTACTGTAATGTCTGCCCAGAATTTTTAAGGATTGGAGGGACACATTTTCAAGAGGATGGACATGAAGGATCATAGAATCACAGGACTACAATATAATTTAAGCAGGGGGGACCATAGGAGGCCTTTGGTTCAACTTTCTCTCCCAGCAACGTCAGTTCTGGGGTCAGACCAGGCTGACAAGGGCTTCATTCAGTCAGGGCTTCAAAACCCTCAAAGATGGAGACCTTTACAGACAACCTGCGCCTCTGGCTTGGATGTCCTCACAGGGAAAAACTATCCAGTTGTTGTGGTTTAAGCCCAGCCAGCAATTAAGCGCTACACAGTTGCTTGCTCACTTCCCACAGTGGGATGTGGGAAAGAATCTGAACGGTAAAAGTGAGAAAGAAACTAATGTATTCAGATAAAACCAGTTCAATAATTATAAAGTTGTTTTGTTTTTTTAATTGTAAGGAAAAAAACCCCCAAACACCGAAACATCAAAGAAAGAGTAAAATAAAACACAAGAAAAAAATTAGGGATGAAAATGAAAACAGTTGCTCATCACCCACCAACCAGTGCACAGTCAAGTCCCTGAGCAGCTGCCTCCCTGCCAACCTCCATTCATGGTTTTATTGCTGAGCATGATGCCATATGGTCTGGAATATTCCTTTGGCCAGTTGAAGTCAGATGTCCTGGCTCTGTCCCTTCCCAACTCCTTGTGCACCCTCAGCCTCCTTGATGGTGGGGTGGGGTGAGAGGAAGAAAAGGCCTTGGTCCTGTGCAAGCCCTGCTCAGCAGTAAGGAAAATATCTCTGTAGTATCAACACTGTTTCCAGTACAAGTTCAAAACACAGTCCCTACCAGCTACTGTGAAGAAAATTAACTCTATCCCAGCCCAAACCAGCACACCGCTTTTAACTTCTGTTCTTTCAAAATATACCTGCTGGTTCCCATCTTCCTGTCCTTCATTGCTGTGAAGAGGCCAGCTCCTCCTCAGTCACCTCCCTGTTGGCATCAGGAAGTGCTGGGTCTCCTGAAGCCATCTTGGCTCAGGCTGAGCAATCCCACTCCTCCAGCATTTCCTTACAGGGCCAGTGCTCCAGCCCCCACCAAAGTGGTGCCTCTGCTGAACTCAATCAAGTGATAGTCAGTGGTTCTCCTGTATTCGGGGCCCCACAGTAATATAATATGTGCTGGGTAGAGGGGAATAATCTTCTCCTTTTGTCTCTGGCTCTGCCCCAGCCCAGTATCTGTTGGCTTTCTTTGGTGCCAGGGCACTGGTGGCTCGTGCTCCTCTTGCTGCTCACTTTCTTCTCCACAGAGCTTCCACTAGCCAGGCAGGATCAGCCTGCACAGCTGACAGAGGCTCTTCCCTTCCAGGAGCAAGACTTTGCATTTGTCCTTGAATTTCACAAGACTAGACCATTCTTCCAGTCTGTCTACATCCTTCTGAATGGCCTGTACTCAAGTGTATTCACTCATTTCCCCCAAAATTGGTGTCATCTGCAAAATTTAATTAGAAGTAGATCCATACATGTAGGCAAATTATATGGCTACATCAGTTTTTGTAGACCAACATCTCCTCACTCTTCTCCTGCTCCAAGTGTTCATGTGGCATCCAGCCTAAGCTAATATACGTTGCCTCTCAGTAGAGTTTAATAGGTTGGGATCAGGATTATGTTAATCACAGCTAAATAGTCAGTATTTGCTGGTTTTTAATGTCCTGGATTCTCAGAAGCCATAACTCTACCATGAAGCCTCTGAACTGATTGATGCAGTGATGCAGTTCACTTGCTATAGTCTCCAATTTTGCTCCCTATGATCCTATGCACCATTTAAAGACTTCCTGGCCAGCTGTCATTGTCAAACAATTCCTGCAGAAAACACAAAAAAGCAAACAAACTTTGTTTTGACAAAGAGACCAGGAAAAAAAAAAATATCTGAACTATTGTGCCACTGTTGTAGGCAGTTTTCCTGAGTTCACGGACTCTGGGTGGCTCAGAGAGGGGCAAGCTGCCCCATTCTTCTTGCAGGTGACTAAAAGCCTTGTGAGTATCAGCACTGTTAAAGCAGTTCAATTTCTCTTGTCAGCAGACCCTTGGTGCCACTACCACTGAATGGTGCAGAGGATCTATTTTTTGCTAGGCTCATCACGGAGGTGCCAAGCCCCTTCAGGGACTGCACCTGAGAGAGGAAGGAATGGAACCTGGAGCTCTGACCAAATGTACCTGCGCTGATTGTGCTGATCTTGTGGCTCATGAGCTTGAGCTATGACTCACCGGAACAATTCTCACAGAATCATGGAATGGATTGGGTTGGAAGGGACCTTAAAGATCATCCAGTTCCAACCCCCCTGCTGTGGGTAGGGACACGTTCCACTAGGCCAGCTTGCTCTCCAGCCCATATCCAACCCGGTTGTGAAGGACACTTCTGAGGACAGGGTATCCACAACATCTCTGGGCAACCTGTGCCAGTGTCTCACTACTGCCACAGGGAAGAATTTCATCCCAATAGCTAATCTAAACCTGCCCTCTTTCACTTTAAAGACACTACCCCTTGTCCTGTCACTACATGCCCTTGTAAAAAAGCATGGCATCTCTCTCTGGCTCTCTTGAGGGCCCATCCAGGTACTGGAAAGTGCTGTAAAGTCACACTGGAGCCTTCTCTTCCCCAGGCTGAACAACCCCAGCTCTCTCAGCCAGTCTTCATGGCAGAGCTGATGCAGCCCTACGACCATCTTTGCTGCCCTAAGGACATTTTGGCCTAAAACCTGCTCCTGATGCCTTGCTTCATTCCTGAGACCCATGAAGGCAGCCAGGGACTAGGTCTAGTCAATTATTTGTCAGTGTCAGCATGCTCCCAGCTGCCATCTTCCTAGCGCAAGTCAGGAGCAGTTCAGGACATGTGTGTCCTTTTTGCAGTGAATTAAGCCTGCTAGTCCTGGAACTCTAATCCAGGCATGTCCGCATGCACCCATTTTTTGGTCTTCTTGGGCACATTTGTCTCCTCCTTTCCCTTGGGAAAACATTCTGTTCCTAGCTTTGGCTAGAAAATTTCTGCATCCATTTTCTATGCTACCCCTCATCAAAAAAAGCAAAAGTTTGACGATAGTGAATCCAAAAGCAGACAACTCTAACAATCCTATGTATGACCAAGTAAGGACTGTCTTGGTGCAAGTATTACATAAATTAATAAGGTCTTCAGTCCTAACTCTCTATTCTGCACGACAACCAGTAGACCAAACTAATCTGCCAGCACTGGAAGAACCAAAGAGCCTCAGTATTTACAAATTTTTGTGTGGTAAATAGCAGCAAGTCACGCTGATAATAAATGTATTGTACTGTACCTGATAGTGCACATCTTAATGTACAGCAGTGACTTCAGTGGTGTCATTTTGTCAGTGCTTAAGTTTAAGAGATAACTGCTTGTGTCATGGATCTCAAGGTCCACAAGAAAAAGAATTACTATATTCACATACCTTAAAATGTCGTTATTTACACACTCCCCCCAAAAACCCTGTAAGAAATCCTTCTTTCTTCTGCCACCCTAAAGTTCACTGACTGCAAAGCAGAAACTCAGACTTGGGGGAAAAAAAGCAGCACAGATTCCCCTGTGACTTAAAGTTTATGGATATAAATCTTCTTCATCTGAAGTGGTCTCATAATATAAATGGTATGACTGTGGCTCACCATTGCTCTATCTTCACCAGAGATGAAGACAGCAAAAAGTCTTAAGAGAACCCACCAAGATGATTAATACTCATCTTTCAAGTTTCCTCATTTTGGATAAAGATGTGTCATGCCCATGCATCCTTCTAGGCGAGTCTCTGCCTCTGACAGCGGCCAAAAGCGGAAGCCCAACAATAATTTGAGAAGACACCAGGCACATGGTAGCAATTTCCTGGATGCCCCCCAGCCTCCGAGAGTGCGGCTTCTGAGCCAGCTAGGCTTTCTCTGTGGGTTTCCTGCCAGACCAGGCCCTGCTGTGTCACACCCCCAGCTTCCCCGGCAGCTTCTACCCCACAGCAGTGCCCACCTGGCCATGTACAGCCACAACACTTCCTCGGGTGCCCGGTTTGGGGCCAAACCCGGGCCTCAGCAGTATAGCCGGAGTGGGCTGGGTGAACGGAACAAGGGGTGAGGTTTAGTTACCAGTAGAGCCAGGGCACAGGTGCCAGGCTGGAAGCGCAGCCTTCAACTGCAGCAGCAACTGCTGTGGCAGCTGCCAAAACTGCAGAGAGTCTTCCACAACCTTCTGGGCACTGGAACCTTCCAGTGGCCCCGTCTGAGCCCTCCGCACTGTTCCAGCAGGGTGGAGCAGCAGAGAGCACAGACTCCTCTCCCAGAATTACAGAAGAGTTAGGGTTGGAAGGGACCATTGGAGATCCTCGAGTCCAACTCCCCTGCCAACGCATCCAGTTAGACACAGAAAAGTAGGGTGTCTAACAAAAAGCACAGGTGAAAGGAATCCACATATTTGTAGGGATGACCAGGTTAACAAGGTATTTTCTGCTCTCCCTTTACCTTGCAACCACAGCAGTTTGGGCACTATCAAAAGTCAGTAGCTGATCTTTTAAATAGTAAAAAACCTGTGAAAAATAAAGCATGCACCACTCTTACAGTTTCTTATTCTTATGAAGCAGCTAGAAATGCAGTGCAATACCGTGAGAGGAGACCTAAAAACAGCTCCAGTACAAATCCTTCTGGCCTTTGCTGCCTGTGAGGCTGAAGAAAGGAAAATATCAGCACACATCATTTGTGGGTGAGGGTCCGTAGTGACGCAGAGTCCCCAGGCAGGTGCAAAGGAGAGTCACTTTAATGCAAAACCCCAGCCTTTTTAAGGAGTTCGCAGTTTATCAGTTACAGAGATTTAAAGCATAATTCAACTCAATCACCACACACCACGATGTGAACACACGATGGTCACACAGCACGTTCTTCTACTCCTAATTCAGCTGTGTCTCTTTCCCATAGTACTTTTCTACTTAGCTGAAGTAACAGGTGTTGTAGCTTATCTTGTGTCCCGGAGTGGGGAGAGAGAGAAGCAGCTGGCAGGAGATGCAGCTTGAAGAAGTGATTTATTTAATTATTTGCAGCTCTTTTATAGGATAGGTTCCTCATGGTTTAATTCATTAATTCCTTAACCACCCCAGGGGGTGATTGGTCAAATTATATTCACAATATTTTTCTGCTAGGACTATAAACAAATAGCAGGTCCTTAGTTATCAAAAACTGTACAGATAACTTCTGTGAGAAAGAGAACTTTCTCACAGGATTAGAGAAAAGCAGAAAAGTTCCTGAAAGCAGCAATTTTCATATCCACAACAGGAGTAGGCCATGATTTTACAAAAGCAACAAGGCCTTCATTTTATAAGGTTTTACCTATATGCAACAATCTATGAGTGATGGTGATCCATGAAATAATTTTTTTCTTGTATACCTGTCTTAGGTAACTGACAGAAAGGAAACTTTTGGGTCTGACATTTTTGATGGGATGAATCTGCTAGGCACACTTTGGGGGGAATTACAAGCTATTAGGAAATGTTATAAAGAAGCTGTAGAATGCATCTGAGTACTGAGCCTGAGAGCTGCGACTGGAACAGAGGTAGGGATGTAAGTATGGTAATTATTTTATTTATTGATTTGTTTATTATTTTATCATTGTAGGATTTATTTATTTTCTTTGAGAACACCATCTAACATCTAATCTCTTAAGAGCAGAGGTCAGCATGACTTCAGGGATATCTGTGGCCCATGGCTGTCGTGGCCATTGACTGTTCCTTTCTGTTTTGCCTTCTATGTGTTCATGTAGCCAGATGATATGTAGAAGAAGAGGAAAGGCAAGGCCAGTTAGAATCAGAATCCTAAGAGAAATCCTGCTTAGGGCTGAGGCATCTCTGCTGCTCAAGGAGAAATCTAGTCTTCACCCTCTTGGGAATGGCCTCCTGAAATGATTGGTTTGGACCCTCTAACTGATTTCAGGGGAAGGGAGAAAGGAAAATAGAGGAGGAAAGGTGAGAGGAGAGCTCCATTTGTACTTAACCAGTATGAAATACTAGAGGTCAGAAATTAAAGGCTTGTAGGTCGTGCCTGAGCACAATAAAACATGAGAGAAACTACAAACTGACCAAGAGTAGCTCTTAAGCCAGACAAAAAGCAGATAACAGAAGGTTCTGTGAATAAGATTTTCTCCATGAGTGAGTTGTCTGATACGGAGGTACAGGATGAAATGGGAGGTAAAAGACAAAGCTGGTTATCAAGAAATTTATTAAAGCTGATTTAGGAAGACTGTTTGAGAGGGAAATACTTCTTAACTCTGTGCTCAAAGGTAAGTTTTGCTAAAAAAATTGTGAAATGTGGAGTAGCCACACAAAAAAAAGAAGAAAAAAATACATGAAAAAAGTGAGAAGACCATTTGTGAATAAGAAATTAATATTGTCCAGTAGGTTAAAAATACATTCTGCTTCCCTGTCTATCCATGTCTTTTGCTGATGATCAGTCATATTTTTTTTCACCTTCTTTTGAGAAACAAATTAAGCAGGTTTAATAACTTTATTTCAAGGTGAACATTGTTTCTCTAACTGTATTGCTGTGGCTTCTCTGAATCTGTTCTGTGTCTTCTTGGCATCCTGCTTAACTGGGACTAAATCAGAATCACATAGGATCTTGTTATTAGCTCTCACTCATTAGTAACTTACCATTTTCTATCGCCTGTAGATCATGCTTTCCTTCTTCATGGCTGTACTATGCCAGCAGATAATGGTTATCAACAACTTTTTTAAGATTATCAAGTTGGTTTGTAGTTTTTGGAAAGAAACATATTTATAAATAAATATATAAAATTTACATTGTATTTATTTATATATTGAATATACACATAAAATGTAGTACATCTGTATTTTGTATAGTATTTTTACCATTATTTACCCCAACAATTACTAATATTTTGTCTGACTGCAGAGAGTTGACACTGCAATCTGAGTCATGCCACCCCTTGTTCCACACAGCCTGCTCTTCCGTCCTGTCATGATGCCCGGTGAGCAGGTACAAGAGAGAAAGATGAGAGATCCCTAAAATGCTTTCCAAAGCTTTACTTATATCCACTGGGGGTCTGGAAATGGTTATGTATGGGTCTTCATCTTTCTCTCCTGAGTAAATTTCTTTGGTATTTAAATTGTGGAAAATAATGTGTTAAGCATGGCTCTGCTCTGACTGTTGAACACAGTGATTCATGATAGCTCATGCCCACCTTACACTCCCCGTCATATCATGTTGAAGAAGGTATTAGCTACCAGTGCATAGGTGAAACATCTTTTAATGTAGGAGAGACGAATTAATAAATAAACCAAGACTGGAAGTGACACAGCTCTGAGCTGATTACTGATGAACAACCTGCAAAAGCACAAAACTAATTCTACGTAGTTTTTTCAAACTCTTCCATGGTAAACAAAACAAATAAGCCCATCACAGGAAAAGCTGCTTCAGCTATTTGCATCTTTTTTCACCACAACAGAGTGCAGGAAAATCTCCATGTTGGCATCCTTCCAGACGGAAACTACACAGAGTTGCTGCCTTGGAGTGAAATATACGTAGAACAGTAGAGAAAATGAATAACAAATTACCAGGACCTAGGCATTTTCAAAAATCAGTTCATTTAACAACTCTTAGAGGGAATATCCAAATGACTGTACATACTTGTAACTTTTGCTTCAAAATCCTTTGCTTCTTACAGTGCTGGAAAGCAACTGAGGAGACCATTTTACAAAAAGGGTTCCAACCAGGATCTGAGGAACTATAGACTCGTATGTTCATTATCTCTATAGGACACTTCCACAAGATTTATAATAAAGAATAAAATTAGAGGACACATGAATAACTATGACACTGTGAGAAAGTCAACATCAATTTTGTGAGTGTAAATCACACCTCACATACCTACTTGAGCTGAGAGGGGCAGCATAAAGACATACAGGAAATCCTGTGTACCTAGAGTTCCAAAGGCATTTGAATTCACTGCCAAAGGTTATTAAGGAATTCAAAGTGGTCACGGAGTAAGACTTCACGTGGAGTTGATTAAAAAATAGAAAATTCAAAGTTGCAGTAAGTGGTCAGTAGGCATATATGATTATAGAGAGAGTACAGAGTGTGTATATAGATATACATATATACAAATGCACAGCTCCTAAGATGCAGCGTAGGTGCAATTCTGAGTTGAACACGGATGGCCTGAGTGCTATAGCCCAGCTGTCTGTTGTGACATGGCTTCAGCCTTCTCTAGGTATCAGCTTCTACAAAGGCGGTTCTTCATGGCCCCACTTTTCCTGGATAGCCTAAGCCAAGCTCCCTTCCATGACATTTTTCCCCTTAATGTTGAATTTTGTCCCTCATTGGTGTTGCCAGTATTTATCATAGAAAAAGCCCATCTCCTGAACGTGAACACTTGGTGTCAAAGACAACTCTCCCCATCAGCTGTTCTGTACCCACCTCGGGCTGCAGAGAGAGCTGCACTGCACTGCAGTGGTTAATGCATCCGCTGCCCTGGGCAAATGGGGTCAGTCAGGCTGCACGGCTCTGGCTGCATGCCATCCACTGACTGAGCTGGCGTTTAAGTTTTAGTCAGAGGGTGAACAAATTTCATCATTGTTTTAATTTCCCTGCTTGGAATTCCTACTTGATAATCCAGTCTTTTCATGACCCCTCCTACACAGACAATGTGTCAAATCTTTCATTTTCACAGTGGTACAAACACAAAAATATTTTTCTTATGATTACATAAATATTTGAAACACGCATATATATATACACTTCAATGAGGTAAAGTATAGTTAAAGAGAAGCATCTTGTCAAGCTAATATAAGCCTAAATTAATTCTCAAAGGACTATAAAATTCCACACCATTGGTGGTGCTAACAGTAATAGCCAAGACTGGCAACATACTAATCACTCTGGCTCTAGAAGACCAGGCTGGTATTTTAATCACACAAACGCTAATTGCCTGGCCTTGGTGGCATTAAAATTGTTATGGCACTAATAGCCTGGGCAAGACGGTATTTTAATCATCCTGGATCACAGCCTAGAAATGTTAATTTATAACATTTTTGTCTTTTTATCTAGGTTAGCAAGAGGTCTACCGCAGATATGATCAATTACAAAATGCAGAAATCACAATTTAAACTTAAAACAGAAGCAAATCAGGGGTCTTGGCACTCTCAGTACTGGAGACTTTTCAGTTAGGTCACCTCTTCCTCATCTTTTGTCTTTTTTTTAAACTTTTGCCTTGCAGCACCTTTAAATCACATGTGAGTCACTTGAGACAGCTGAAGCAGGTTGTGCTGAAGAGTTTGCTGTTCCAAATATTACCATGATCTTACTACAAGATCCAGCTAATGCAGTTCCATATATTGAACTTTGGAGGATTAAAACCCTGTCACTATTGTTGATATTTACAAAAATTATTTCAGGTTGTCAACAATTCAGCTTATCTTCAAATGTCACTAATTAGTTTTCTGTTATACATTCACCAACTTCAAAGACCCCACTTAATCTTTGCTGTTATGTAGTGCAGGTCACTTACAGATGACTTTTGTAGGAAGGTGTTATGGCTAAATTTCATTTTTATCCCCTTTAACTGGAGGTTTGCTATGCTGGGTGCTGGGGAGAAGAATTAAACAGAAAATTACTGGTCCTCCTCCTACAGCTGAGGAGTGTGATCTTGCAATGCCTGGGAAAATCCAATTAAATTGTGGAGGAAATAGAGCTCAATATGAAAACTGATTTTGATTAAGATTTTGCCTTTTTTTTTGTGTTTCTCATAGTGGCTGGATCAGCTCTTCTGAGATTTTCCACAGAGCTAAAACAGTCCTTGTAACTTCTGAACAGGGTCTGTTACCTACATGCAGTACACTGCCACTTGAGGAAGATTTCATCTCCCCTCATTATGGAGATGGTTGTGGGCTGCATCTGGAAGATAAAACCATTTGCGTATCCCGGAGCACGACAGTGGCCCTGTACATGGCAGGGTGAGTGACATATTTTTGGCTGCTTCCAGGCCAGTGCTGCCCAGTGGGAACCCAGCTCTCCTCATTCTGCCACGGCCACAGTGAATGTCCAAGAGGTATCAGGGGATGTGACTTTGTGCCTCTCCCTCCACGGACAACATAGAGAGGCTGCTAACCCTGAAGGTGCTGTGTGAGAGGAAGTGTCCCGTTTGAGGAGGAGGAAAGTGACATTTAAAAGGAGGAGAAATAAAAAGAGTGGTTCTGACTGAAAGAGGAAGCAGGTAAGCTTCATAAGGTATCAGCTTCGCAGGCCACCCATTGGAGTAGCTGGTTGCACTTCACCCATGTCAGCACCAATAAAAGTCATATCAAAATCAGCAGCAGCAGCAACGAGCCTTCTAATTTTACTTGATTTTCACAGCTGGGATACTGACTGCATTAATCAAATACTTATTTTTGCCTTTGTTTTAAAATGTCCCTGGAGGGGAAATTTGCCCTCCACCTGCTTCCCACATGGGAAGCCCAGCTGCTTTCAGGCTCAGTTTCCAGAAAAAGGGCTGCCCTCAGCTGACATTCTTCTATAAGAAGATTGCTAATAATGCTAGTTGTTCAGAATCTATTTTCACTCTAGGAATGGAATTTCAAAGGAGGGCTCTTTATGCCTGCTGCTTAAAAAGGATTTGAGCACTTTGTGAGAGAGTGCTTTTAAAGCATTCTCATTTCAGTGTCCTGTCCCCCATTGCCTCCTATCTTTGCGATGCTTCCTGTGTCATCTGTGGCTTCGCTCCCACCCCCCTATATGGATTTTTTTCAGATTTCAGAATGTGACATTGATAACTAGGGCTGATGCCATCTTACTGGCCTATGTGGCCAGCATGGCCACGGGCAACTGCAGCCAACATGCATGCCCTGCTCAGGAAGGTCATTCTCAGCGTGCCACTGCACTGGGGCCAAACCTTTCAGCAGTGAAACTTAGGAGCAACACGACAGCTGTGTGAGATCATTGTGCTGCAGGAGCTTATCCAGCGGGGCAATGTTTTGGAGACTGGCACTGCATATTTTCCCAGCTAAACAGTCTGCTCTGCCTGGTTACAATGTCCTTTTGTTTACTTGAATTCAGAGAGGATTTCTTAATGTTTCTGTGGTTAAAGCTGAGATATGATGACAAGAAAAATGTGTTTTTCTTGATCTCCATGCAACAAAAAGCAATATTGTAGGGACAGTGTTGTTGCTTACTTATGCCCAGTTCCTCTAGACCTTTCATGATCAGGACTCCAAATATAAGGATGTTACCCTCCTCTGGCAAATTGCTTCTGATAACACAAGTAATTTCACTTACTATCAGATGTACTTTAATATGAAAAAGACTTATTTTCCTTGGAAGAATAATATTTCCTTTTATACAATGGAGCAGTAGCCTCTTAGTGTTTGCAGTGTTACTCTAACCTTCAACATGAGAGCAGTCAGCCTCAGCTCCTTGGCAGGAAAAGAGGTTTTCTAACCAAAAGCAGCAGAATTGTAGTAAAGTCCAGGAGTTGTCTAAGGAGGAGTCCTCCGTCTGTACAAAGTTGCATTAGCACTTTGCGCTTGTTTTCTCTGCCTCTGCTGACATTACCCTGTAGAGAAGCTACTTCTAGTGCATCACCTGTGCAGCTCAGGACTGCAGAGGGAAAAGAGAGCTCCAGACTCCCTAGAAATCCCTAATCTCATCCTTTCAGCCAGTCCTGAAGCTCTTGTGAACTGCTGTGTTAGTACAGCATTTTACATGAAGACTGACAGGTTGGAATATCTCTCTGGCAGTAGGCTGCTGGATCAAGGGGAGAGGCAGCATTCTACACTTGCACATGGAATTCAAAGAAACACAACTGGCAAGATTAGAAGGGATCTCAAAGGACAGGTTTCTTGGTTTTCCTGAAGGACAACCTGACAGGTTAACATGAGTGACTAAGGGGAGAGAATGAAAAATCTTATAAATGCCTTAAATGCTGAGGTCTGCTTTATGCAGTTGATCACATAAATAGCAATATGAATGTGAAGTTAATAAGGAGATGAGTTCTAAAACGTGGAAGTGCTAACAGCTACCTGTGCCAGCTTGGAAAAAAGAAACCAAACTCAGGATGCTACTGGTAGCCCACAGACGTCTGAGTCTTGATGTAATCAGGACTGACAAAATTAATTTAAGGAAGTCCTAAAGAGTGTGAGCATAACATGTCGTGGGCAAAACAGAAGTAGAACAGTAAAGATATTTGCTAAAACTGCTATACAGACAGAAGTTTTAATAGAGGACTTCTTCAAATTGTGAACATTTAAAATGTAAACATTCTTTGACATAGAAGAGTTGAAGAGTGAAATAAATAAGCAGAAACCCTATTATTTCTATTGTATAAGCTAAAAAAATGGCAAAAAGTGAAGAAATAATGCAGCAAAATGTCAAGAAAAGCTTGAATTAAACAGAACCAATCACAAAATTGGATCTGTTACAGGAAACAGTTCAAATACATGTCATGCCTTGAGCAACTTCTCTTAAAATTGTGTTATTTTTGCCTTCTGTCTTGGCATCCTTCCACATCTGTTTGACTGCCCCGTGCCTGGAGCTTGTATTGCGTTCCTGAAACCTGAGGTTAGTCAGGACCATATCTCTTTAAAAAAAAGCCCACACAGACAAAGAAAGAAAAAAAACAGGCTTGGAAGGGGGAGCTAAAGCCTCTGCTGCATTGGGCTGTTCGGATGCATCGGCTGCAGCAGTGGTCACGCATCCCTCTGCAGCCTGCTGATTTTGCAAAAGAGGGGCAAAGGATCGTTTTGCAGTCCAGATGCTGTCAAACACAAGCAACGTGTGGAAGGAATGGCACGATGAGCAGACAAGCATGTGGAAGCAGTTTACGAAGAAATAGTTAAATGCCGAGCTTTGTCCCGGCCGATGCTGTAACGTAAGTACGAGCTCGAACAGCAGATCCCGTGGTCACTGCAGTTGTTTGTGGGAGATGTTTTATGGGTACCCTGATGCTTTTAGCACTTACAGGTGGAGAAAGCATTAACTGCGACATGTCTCATAGTGTATTTAAGCAAATAACTGTATTGTCTCTGTCTCTACAGGATTTTTCAGTGACTCACAGGCTGCAGTGTGTGAGTAGGGTGGGTGAAGAGTAGGACTTTGCACACGAGCTTATCCTCCTTTCCTGGTGGCTTATCTGGGCTCTGCTCTATAGATGTGCTTTCAGATTGCTGCAGCACCGCCCTCCCCGTGCAAAGGCCTCTCGCTGATTTTCGGCTCTGCCTTCAAGCACAGGGATACACAATACATTTTTTTCACAGTCCAGTGGCTGAATTAATTAAAAAGAATCCTAGAATTATTTATTATTCAAACTTACTTCATGCCAACTGCTTTATTTTAATTTTTTGTCATGTATGCAGTTGTAGAAAACTCATGAGATTCCAGTAGCTTCGTGTGTTACTATTGGGAAACTAGTTCTTAACATATCTCTTCTAAAGAGAGTGCCAAGTATGATTTACTACTCAAAGGAATGTACACTTTCCAATCTTCGGTCTGTTGCTAGCTGAAGTAGATGTATATATTTTTAAATGTAAGCCTTTGTTCCTATGGAAATCCAATGTCTTTCTCTTTGGCAAATGATTTGCTGCTTTTTATTCTGCATATGCCTAATGATCTAGTACAGCTTTAAAAATAAGTGAAAAAGCAGAGCTAGGGCAAGTTTACTGCACTGCATTTCTCAGCAAAGTTTTTTGGTAATCAGACAAAATTTTTTATTGTAGCTAAAACTACACATCAGCAGAGTGAAAAAAGTGTGTCCTTGTTATTTTATGAGAATATTAATTTTGTTTTCATCTGTCTAAGTACTGCATAAAGCCATGGTAATTTGCTAAGCCAGAGAATATAATATATTTTATGTCCTCTGCAGCTGCACCTTGGTACTTAACACAGATCCTGCAGAAACTGCCGGGAGATCTCACTCCAGTGTCAGGGGAGGTGACAGTGGGGTAATTGTGACGAGCAGCCTCTGTGGGCCTGGCAAGGAGGGTGGGTAGGTTTTGTAAGGAGGAACCTTCTTTTGTGCATCTCTTTTGGTACCTGGCAGAACCGCAGCTCCTGATGCCGAGGGCTGCACGTAATACACTTCTGCCCTGTCACACGATCACCTCGGTGGGGATGTAAGGCAGAGCCTCCCTCACACTGAGGAACCCACAGGGAAGTTTTACCATCATTGCTTTTGAAGCTGCCCTCACCTTGTATTCCCAGAGGTATTAGAGCTCCATCGGCTGTCTATTTGCAAAACAACTTTTTATTGCCTGCTACCAGAAACTGAATTATAAGAAGCCAAATTTATCCCTTAATGAGCTTATGGCAAATTACTGTTACCTAGGGAGTGTTCTGCCAGTGATTGTGAATGCTGAAGCTTGGTATTGTCAGTGTTCATTCTTGTCCCTTCCTCTCCTGTGTCAGGATTGTCACCCTCTCAACCAAGCAGAATCTCTGGTTGGAAATAGGATTGCCAAAGATTAAGGAAGTAATCATTTGCAGGAATACAGAAATAATGAAAAACCCACTCAGTCTCACATAGCATATTTCTGTTCATCTACTGAAAATGTGCAGGACTATTGGATAAAACAGTTTTACAGGCTGCTTACTGTTATGTAAAGACAGTGGGAAAAGTTCAGCTCCTGTGTACTTCCATTGTTTTCAGTAGAATTACACTAGGATGAATTTGGTGTTTTTGGGGACAACTCAAAAACCTTTTGTTTCTCTGTCCTTCTTTCTTGATTGTTCTCCTGTTTCTTAGATGTGATTTTTTTATGATCTCCAAGGCAACAGGCACAGATTTATAAAGTGTAAAACAGAGGACCTAAGTTGCTCAAGTTTGGACCATATTTTCCTGATGCTCCCTGTAAAGTTAATGGAAACACAGCAGCACTTCCAGAAAAAACTGATATATCACATATCTAAAACTAGCCCATGGTCATTATACTTCACAATTTTGAGGGCTCCTTGGACCCTACTCTCAAAAGCAGAGTTTCAAAAATACGAGATGCATTTTTATGTTAAAATATACAAAGGTGTAGGCTTTTATAAGGCAAAAGAGAATTTTCTTGAAGATTTTAAACAGTGTCTAGTTGCTCAGTTTGTATGAATCCTTGAAGCAACACACAGAATTGAAAACATGCATGTCAGATTTGGAAATATTTGATCTTTTGGAAGACTTAGTCTTTTCTAAAATAAGTGTTAATTCTTTCAGCATTATTTTTTATTATACACACAATTATTCAGCAATTATTTCTGCCTCAGCTAAGAAATATAACAACTCACACATTAATTCAGTACAGTAGGTTGACATTTTTCTTCTAAGTGTGTATTTAATGGATATATTTGCATTTTAGCAGTCTTGAACTAAATATTTAAATGGGATGATCTAGTTCATTAGCATTTCTCATCTTCTTTTTGATCAGCTCAGCAGAAGATGGTCATTGTTTGGAATTTTTAGCAAGTGTGTTGTTGGTTGTCATGGAAGTCCACCAGAGCTGTGTGAGAAAGGAAGGTTTCACGTTGCCTGTTAAGACCTGCATGTCTTTATGTGCAAAAAAATGTGCAGCCATGAAGCTCAGACTAGAAATAAATGAGGCTTAGTTGTCTCCCCTAAAATTACCTGTAGAAACTTTCTCCATCCAAGTGAAACCCAAATAAGGCATTACTTCTGATAGGTGATGATTACATTCATGAGAAGATGGGGCAGGTGTTTTGATCTACTCTGGTGACCTCACAGGACGGTATGAATGTGCCTCAGGCTCCTCTCAGTGGTAAGGTTTGGCTTCTTTTTTTCCTACAGGAGAATGATACAGCTGGTTGCATATACCAATCACCACTTATTTGAGATACGACAGCTGGTGGAAAATAGTAAAGGTCAGAGCTGTAGCACTCTGGTCTCCCATGAGGAAGGAAATAACAATGTTAGTATTTAAATTGCTGTTTTGTCTGGGATAGAGTTAATTTTCTTCCTAGTAGCTGGCATAGTGCTGTGTTTTGGATTCAGTACGAGAATGATGTTGGTAACAGACTGATGTTGCAATTGTTGCTAAGTAGTGCCTACTCCAAATCAAGGACTTTTCAGTTTCCCATGCTCTGCCAACAAGGAGGCACACAGGAAGCTGTGAGGCAGCATGGCGAGCAGAGCTGAGCCAAACTAGCCAAAGGGATATCCCATACCACAGAATGTCATGCCCAGTACATAAGCTTGAGGGAGAGGCTGACTGTTGCCCAGGGATGGGCTGAACTTTGGTCAGCAACTGTGTTGTGCATCACTTGTTTTGCTTAGGTTTTGTTTCTGTCTCTCTTTTTGTTGTATTCCTTTGCATGAAAATTATTATTATTATTGTTACTGTTGTTTCATTACAATTTTGATCTATTGTCATCTCAACTCATGGGTTTCACTTTTTTTCTGATTCTCCTCCTCATCCCACTGGGGTAAGATGGGTGAGCAAAGCACCTATATGGTACTTACTTGCCCGCTGGGATTAAACCACAACAGAGTTTTAGTTAAAGCTTCAGTGAAGCAAAAGGAATAGGCTGTACCTTTTTTTCATTTTAGGACAGGCTAATTTGGCTATCTCTTTGTTAGTTATATATGGTGCAATGTGGAGCTCTGCAGAATTAACAGTAAAATTAATGTCAGATTTTAACCAATGTAAGGTGAGATCCTGGGGAATATGATAGTACCTTCAGAGTGGTCTGATGCGCTTTATAAGAAAGCACCAGCTGTCACCAAGTCCTGTCCCATAAAATCATTCACACTACGAAAGAAGCTGCTAATGTCAGATGTCTGGAGACCTGTTGTGAGAGAAGGGGAATTGCAGGACTGTGCTTATGCTGATCCTTGCTTATGCTACCTGCACTTTCCCCATAAAATGCCCCCTGTAAACCTTCCCCATCCTTTTCAAATTTCTCCCTCCATATTGTTCTTTGTCTCCATACAAGGACAATTCCTACATGAATCACCACTTCTGATCAACTCCCATGAGGTTTTTTTATAACAGCAATGTCCTCAGCCTACCCCAATCCTCTGGCAGCATATTGCGCTTCTCCTACTCTCCAGGCCACAGAGGTACTGCTAAATAAGAGGTAGGGAACTAAAAACCGCTCAGGTCCTTAGCTCTCTGTGCTCAGATGTGCAGCCAAACTCCTGCCTGCGTTGTTCTGAGCCAGGCTCTCTGTCTAGGGCAGTCCATGGGTAAGAGAGAGAGCAAGATGTGCACTGGAGGATGATTTTTGCACTTTAGGGTGATGTAGAGCCCCATTCCAGGTGCCAACATTTTTCATCTCACTACCTTCATGTTCATACTGGATTGGCATAGGAAATGCTTCCCTGGATCTTGGCACCGGCTTGTGTTACCCCACTCTGCAGGGCAGTCAGGATCTCAGCCTAACACTGTTGATTCACTATAGTAAAGAAGATTTAAGAGCTGAAGAACTTAAATTGCTTTCTGGTTTGCTTTGGTTACTCCTGTCGATGGTAAAAACATCTCTTTGACTCACACTGGTTGTTTGATGTTTATACAACGTATGTATCTGGACGCAGGAACATCCCACAAACAGCAGTAGTGGTGTAGAAAGCTCATCTCTTTGGGACACAATCATATATAATAATCTATTTAGTTGTGTAGGTTAGCAAGCCATTCCCTACTGCAGAAAAATGGATCATTAGATCTGAGATTTTTCATATCTTCTGTGAGAGGTCCACAAAGATACATTTATTGCAGTTTCTCATTAGCTGTGACAAGGATGATGTCAGACAACTTGTGCATGCCCTGTCTTATAAATAATATATGAGAAGGACCCTGCCTCCTCTTCAGCTAATGGATGAATGTTACAGCTGGATGGAAAAGCCACCAGCTTGATTTATGGAACATAATGGAGCAACAAAATTGCTTANCTCTGGTGACCTCACAGGACGGTATGAATGTGCCTCAGGCTCCTCTCAGTGGTAAGGTTTGGCTTCTTTTTTTCCTACAGGAGAATGATACAGCTGGTTGCATATACCAATCACCACTTATTTGAGATACGACAGCTGGTGGAAAATAGTAAAGGTCAGAGCTGTAGCACTCTGGTCTCCCATGAGGAAGGAAATAACAATGTTAGTATTTAAATTGCTGTTTTGTCTGGGATAGAGTTAATTTTCTTCCTAGTAGCTGGCATAGTGCTGTGTTTTGGATTCAGTACGAGAATGATGTTGGTAACAGACTGATGTTGCAATTGTTGCTAAGTAGTGCCTACTCCAAATCAAGGACTTTTCAGTTTCCCATGCTCTGCCAACAAGGAGGCACACAGGAAGCTGTGAGGCAGCATGGCGAGCAGAGCTGAGCCAAACTAGCCAAAGGGATATCCCATACCACAGAATGTCATGCCCAGTACATAAGCTTGAGGGAGAGGCTGACTGTTGCCCAGGGATGGGCTGAACTTTGGTCAGCAACTGTGTTGTGCATCACTTGTTTTGCTTAGGTTTTGTTTCTGTCTCTCTTTTTGTTGTATTCCTTTGCATGAAAATTATTATTATTATTGTTACTGTTGTTTCATTACAATTTTGATCTATTGTCATCTCAACTCATGGGTTTCACTTTTTTTCTGATTCTCCTCCTCATCCCACTGGGGTAAGATGGGTGAGCAAAGCACCTATATGGTACTTACTTGCCCGCTGGGATTAAACCACAACAGAGTTTTAGTTAAAGCTTCAGTGAAGCAAAAGGAATAGGCTGTACCTTTTTTTCATTTTAGGACAGGCTAATTTGGCTATCTCTTTGTTAGTTATATATGGTGCAATGTGGAGCTCTGCAGAATTAACAGTAAAATTAATGTCAGATTTTAACCAATGTAAGGTGAGATCCTGGGGAATATGATAGTACCTTCAGAGTGGTCTGATGCGCTTTATAAGAAAGCACCAGCTGTCACCAAGTCCTGTCCCATAAAATCATTCACACTACGAAAGAAGCTGCTAATGTCAGATGTCTGGAGACCTGTTGTGAGAGAAGGGGAATTGCAGGACTGTGCTTATGCTGATCCTTGCTTATGCTACCTGCACTTTCCCCATAAAATGCCCCCTGTAAACCTTCCCCATCCTTTTCAAATTTCTCCCTCCATATTGTTCTTTGTCTCCATACAAGGACAATTCCTACATGAATCACCACTTCTGATCAACTCCCATGAGGTTTTTTTATAACAGCAATGTCCTCAGCCTACCCCAATCCTCTGGCAGCATATTGCGCTTCTCCTACTCTCCAGGCCACAGAGGTACTGCTAAATAAGAGGTAGGGAACTAAAAACCGCTCAGGTCCTTAGCTCTCTGTGCTCAGATGTGCAGCCAAACTCCTGCCTGCGTTGTTCTGAGCCAGGCTCTCTGTCTAGGGCAGTCCATGGGTAAGAGAGAGAGCAAGATGTGCACTGGAGGATGATTTTTGCACTTTAGGGTGATGTAGAGCCCCATTCCAGGTGCCAACATTTTTCATCTCACTACCTTCATGTTCATACTGGATTGGCATAGGAAATGCTTCCCTGGATCTTGGCACCGGCTTGTGTTACCCCACTCTGCAGGGCAGTCAGGATCTCAGCCTAACACTGTTGATTCACTATAGTAAAGAAGATTTAAGAGCTGAAGAACTTAAATTGCTTTCTGGTTTGCTTTGGTTACTCCTGTCGATGGTAAAAACATCTCTTTGACTCACACTGGTTGTTTGATGTTTATACAACGTATGTATCTGGACGCAGGAACATCCCACAAACAGCAGTAGTGGTGTAGAAAGCTCATCTCTTTGGGACACAATCATATATAATAATCTATTTAGTTGTGTAGGTTAGCAAGCCATTCCCTACTGCAGAAAAATGGATCATTAGATCTGAGATTTTTCATATCTTCTGTGAGAGGTCCACAAAGATACATTTATTGCAGTTTCTCATTAGCTGTGACAAGGATGATGTCAGACAACTTGTGCATGCCCTGTCTTATAAATAATATATGAGAAGGACCCTGCCTCCTCTTCAGCTAATGGATGAATGTTACAGCTGGATGGAAAAGCCACCAGCTTGATTTATGGAACATAATGGAGCAACAAAATTGCTTAGACTCTCTTAAGTGTATTTATCCCAGGGCCTCCTGCTTGACCCTTTATCTTGATCTTAGGCACCTCTCATCATGTTGTAAAGTTCAAGTAACAGTGACGTCTTACAGTTGTCTAAAAAACTGCAAGAAATAATAGAACAAAATGGTTTTTTAGGTTTTTTGGTCAACCTAAACTCTATAATATAAAAATCTTCCACATACCCTTTCAGCGTGGCTTTATTAATATTAGCATAGCAACTGCAACCTAAAGTGTGCTTCTCATTTTTCTTTTTATTGTAGTGCTTCCAGAGAGAGCTTTGTTGTTATAAGCTCCTCATTAATCATAATTTTCACTAATAAGGTACAGTTTAATCAAGTAGTTCAAAACACTCTGCAAACACTCATGAATGCAGCTTTATTTATTTACGCAGCACCTGATGCTTAATATAGCTCTTTGTGAATAATGTTATGGTTGTTTCATGTGTTGAGAAGTCCACATTCAGACCCTTGGTCATTTTTTCTCAGTGTTAGGCCTCCTTTTTGGCATTTTGGGAAAAAAAGGGCATTGAAATGTTCCTCTAGCAATTACTGTGTAGAACTGGGTATGTTGTGAAGCAATAGAAGGGAAGGAAGAGGTGTCAAGTCACAGGCACAGCAAATCTTGGCAGAGTTTTAAGGATATTTTTCAAGAACAGTTGTTGTCATGAATGGCACCTGCTACATAAACAGGTGACATTTCAGCGCTTTTCACAATGTGTAGCATCTGCAAATTACTTGGGTAGTCTCAGCTTTTAAAAGATTTCCTCCACACTGTCTTGGTATGCTGTATCAGGCCAGATCTGTGTTAATCTCCTTGCTTCTGCAACATTTGGCATTCCTAGTCAAAAACTTTCAGCATAATGTGTCCCATTTTAGAGACAAGCTCCCCCCCACTTATGAAGTAGAAATTAATACAGATGGATTCCCTGCCTAAAAGCATACTAGTCATAGACACAAAATGCTGTACCACTTGTCATCATTTTTGGCTGACAAATGACATAGAGAAAAAACCACTCCTGGTCATGTCTGTCAAATTCTATCTGTATTTGTACAAGAACATAGTGATCATAAAAATATCTTTCTAATTTTTTTATTTAAAAAATTGGAGGAAATAAAGAGAAAAAAAATTTAATTAACATCAGTAACTGAAGAAAAAAAAATTAGCCATGCAACAAACACTTCAGAAGTATTTATCTGTTGGTCTGAATTCCCTTTGCCAGGTATATGAACAGCACTCATCTGAGCTCATCCCACTCTTTGTTTCTTACATAGTACCCTGTCCTTTGCAGGGAAATTTGGCTGGTTACCCTGTGGAATTGCTCTGGAGAAAGAAGATAGCCTGCAAAATATTCCCCACTTCTTATTTATGGAGATGCCTCTCTCCTTAACACCAATCATAGAGACATGCACGGTTAAGTCTGTGCTAGCAACTTTGTGCTATAGAAGTACCATTTTTACGCAATGTAACCATCATTATTTCAGGTCTCTTGACCTAAAATGAACCTTGTTTCTTCAAAGCTCCCACAAACCTCTCAAGATCACTGAGATGTCAGGGGGCACAGAGACCTGGGAGCAGGGCTACTCAGTGGATGCGTGGCCCAGATCTAGCCTGGTTTTGACCTTGAGCATGATAAGTTAGTGTGTATCTGATATGCCAGTTTCTGCACCTGGGACAAAGTCATGCCAGGCACAAGTACAAACCCTGAGACAAGTGGCTGGAGAGCAGCCCTGCAGAGAGGGATCTGGGGGTGCTGGTGGGCAGCAGGTCAGTGGGAGTCAGCAGTGAGCCCTGGCAGCCAGGAGGGCAGAGCCCATCCCAGGGTGTGTCACCAGCATCACCAGCTGGGCAAAAGCAGGGTATTGCTACACTTTTCCATAGGTCAGGATCAGCCTGGTCCAAAGTCATACTTTCTCTTCTCTCCTCTCCACACAGGTCTGGTCTATTTGTTCAAGTGGCTGTGATGTATCTGTAAATTCTGAATTATGTGATTCCTTCTAACAGTTGCAGATTGGGTGCCTTTATTCTAGATTTGGTATTATAGTGCTACTATATCAAACAAACAGTTATTACAAAATGTTTTGCTCCCTGGCCTAAATCAGACAGTCCTGTGGTATGTCTGGGTGCAAGGCAAAATTAATGCGTTTTGCTCTTCTACCTTTAGTTGAGCAGTCTTGTGGTATGCTCGGGTGCAAGCAAACAGAACAAAATTACCAGTATCAACATTGAAATTCTCTGTCAGCTGACTGAACAACAGCGAGTTTCTGTTTTAGGAGAGCACACTAAGGCAATTCTTTCTTAATGTATCCATTAATTTTTGGTTTATACCCTTACATTTAGCAAATCTGAGATGCATAAGTACACTAGCGATGATGCACAAAGGATTTGTAGTTGCCCAGAACACTTTTTCCCAGTATGTAATACTTATCTCTGATTCATTAAAAATATTTCCTACAAAAATGGCAATTTCAGAGATAATCTAATTTCTTCCAATTAGAGCGAATTAACTTTAATTCCTACCTCAGTTAGGGAATTTCAGTCTCTGCACTTTTTTTTCTACTAGCCATATCATCTTGGTTCCCATGCTGAATGATAAAAATAAAGGGAATGCTACTTGCCCTTATTACCTTGCTCTGTAATAGGTTGTGAATGAGGCTTTCTAACTAAAAGGCTGTATCTCAAACTGTTCCCAGAAATAATTTGGAAGCTATTGCAGGGTAGGAGATGCATCGTTCGGTGGAGAAGTGCACTGCACACAGCCTGCAGTCCAAACCTCTGTTCCTGACAAGATGAATCAGAGCTCAGTTTTGTCAGATGTATTTATGTCAGCAGTACTCACTTGTCTCACCTGGAGATCCCTCAAACTAGGGCTGTGTGCATATCTCATACCTCCCGAAGGACAGAATGACCTGGCAGGTTCATGATGTCATCAAGATTATCTTATCATAAGGTGTCCAGTAACTCAACGTGAAGAAAAGTTCTTCACAAGAGTAACCGAGGCCAGGATAAGTATTGGAGAATGTTTGGCTTCATAAATGCTCCTTTGAGAGTTGTTAATATCTTCCCCTCCATGAAAGTATTCGGAATATTCTGTAACTGTAGACTTGAAATTCTCTCATTAGGCTTTTCTCATTCAAATGCAGATTTCTGAGTTGTAGTCTAAGAATTTCAATCTAACTCAAGCTTTTAAGAATGAGATACTGCAAAATACATCCATATAATCAGTCAATCAATCAATCAATCAGATTTATGTACATCTGATACAGGTTAGTGTTTGTGGCTATCAATCTTTCCGGAATTCACATGGCTGTAGACAAAAGGGAGCACCTCCATATAATAATAAATACTCAATTAGTGAGAGCAAAAAAAAAATATTTCCACACTTGAAATTACTGTGAAAAGCAATTCTTTCCAATCTTCATCGCAATAATGATGATGATGATAATAATAATAATAATGATAATAATTTTAAAAGACCCTGAACTGTCCTTAGAAGACAGAAAGTCCAGCCAAGAACACAACTACACTTATCACTAGGCTAGCATGCTTCCTTCCTGGCCATCTGTACTGCAAGGTGACCAAAGGCAAAGATGCTAGGCCAGAGAAAGTAGGGAGACCATCCATCATATTAATAGCATTCAGGGAATGGTAATGCCTAAATCAATTCATTTTATTTATTAAAGATAATTTTTTTAAAGATCTGAGCCAAACTGCTCCTAATTGAAATATTGAAGCAAGATCAGTAGCAAGATTTGGACATAGCTAAACCCTTCACTTGAGGGTAAAAACAAAAATTATTTTAGATACAATGTGTGGAAGAATAACTTTCCATATATATGTATTACTTATTATAATTATTTGGGGTTTGGTTTACTTAATAAGTAAGAAATTTTCCTCAGCGTATTTTTTTCTGCTTCAAACATTTGAATGTAAACAAATAGTTATTAGTGTACATCTAAACCAAGTAAATCAAGTACTCTTATTTAGTATAGTTCAGTATAACTGAACTGCCTATTAGCTTACAGTGGAGGAGGCAATACACAAGGAATTTGGATACCAGAATTAGGTATTCAGCATTTAGGGTATAACTGACCTTATAGTAAATAAGTATTTTTTCTAAGTTCATCTATGGAATAAGTTCAGTAATGGTTTCAATTTAAGTGCTTATTTGCAAAGTGTACTTCAGGTGCACTCTGAGTCTTCATGTATCTGTTATAATGGTTTTCTGTGTACAGCACAGTACAGTGCCCTTACGTAACCAAGAAGGGTGTTTGTTTTTCCTGGTATTTCAGACACTAGCAATGTTGCAAAACAATAATTAAGGTGTGGGTTTTCCAGGTTACTCTTGAAGAAAAGACTTGAAGAAGATATTTTTGTAGCTAAATCCAAANACTGTTAAAACAAACTCATGAAAAACTACAAAATTCAGCATTCAGGGCAAAAATGAAAAAAATTAAAAAAAAAAAAAAAGAGAGAGAGAGAGAAGGAGATCTGTAAAAGTAGTCAGTTCCCCTCCTTCCTGTGGAATTGTATTTTCAGATCACTTGACCAACTACTTTTCCTTCCAACCCTATATCACTTACAGAGACTGAGCTCAAAAAAAACAATGTAATTATTCTGAGATTTTAGTGTTTTCTGTATAAGGGCTTAGTTCCTATCTTGTCCTTCATCTAGTTTCTTATCAGGGATTCATGAGACTGACATCCCACTCTTAGATAATTCATAAACTCTCGCATTGTCAAGCCTGCACAGAACAGTGTGTTGCTACAGTGGATGGTCCAGACTGTTTCAGACACTAGAAATTAGTGTTCAGCTCAGACTTAGTCTACGTTGCTTTAGGGCAAGAAGAGCTTATCAATTAAGCTGTGTATTTCTAAAGGTGTCATATTGTGCAGTCGAGTCATAACTCACATTCCTGCTATTTTTTCCTCAGCTTAGTAGCCCATTGTTTATATCTTTGTGACTGCAGTGCCCTTTAGGCTTCTGTATTATGGTTCATAGACAGTGTTAGTTTCTTATTTCATTGGAAAGCCCATTAAATGATTCAGTACCAACACTAAGAACAAATGGTTCCTCTTCTGCTTGTCCTTTTTTATGGCAACCACTGCTTTTAATTTCAAAGAAAAGGTCTTAAAATCTCCACATTTCTGGAGAACAGTGGTGAGGTTTTAACCACATAGCTCTTTCTCTGTTTTGCAGGGGCTTTTTAAGCCTTTTCCTCTAGCTGCTATGCCTTGTTTAGAAATCACTTTGAGACATTGTCATTTGGTATCTGAGTTTACTTCAGAATTTGATGAAAGGATTCTTTCTGCATAATTCAACCACACAGTCCCAGATGGTTACTGTAAGGTCATTTGAATACCATAGAATAAAGCTTAGTCATATTATTGCAAGTAATTTTTAGAGTTTTCCTATGGTTGCATGTAATCATACTTTGAGTCACCTTTTCCATAAGTGAAGTATGGCAGGTCTTGTGTTAAGCACATTTGCTTTTAAAGAATTGTGTTGCTTTTGTTCCTCTAAGAAAGAAACAGATAAAGTTGGTACAGGACTTATTTTTTGTTTCAGTTAATTTATTCTTTTATGCCTAAGACAAATTTCCTCAAACTTCATGGCTTAAGATAATGGTTAGCTGATGTATCCATGCAGCTTTGAGCTGTGAAGTGATAATGGATTAATCTTGAGAACAACAGGGCTGTCAGCTCTGCTTGCTGCGGTGCTGGATCGTTAGTGCTTGGCTGCTTCTGGTTTTGGAGCTAGTGGCTGGTCTGTTTGCTCAGGTAACTCTGAAATCCTTTCCAGTATGTGGTACAAATGCATCCACACCAGAACTACTACTCACCATTATGCCTTCACTGAGAGCTGCTGGAGGCTGCCTTCTCTCCTTTAATAATAAAGAAGTTTTCACAATTAATAAATTTCAGTGACGGTCAGATGACTGCCATGCTGTGAGGCAAAGAGCAGGACAGGGTGTTCACTCCGCTTGAGGGTCTTCCTTGCTGTAGGTCATAGAATCACAGAATGGTTTGAGTTGGAACGGACCTTAAAGATCACCTAGTTCCAATCCTCCTGCCGTGGGCAGGGACACCTTCCACTAGACCAGGTTGCTCAGAGCCCCTTCCAACCTGGCCTTGAAGACATCCAGAGATGGAGCATCCACAGCTTCCCTGGGCAGCCTGTTTCTGGGCCTCAGCACCCTCATAGTAAAGAAGTTTCTTCAAAACCTCTTATCTAAAGCCACTTTCTTTCAGTTTGAATCCATTCCCTCTTGTCCTGTCACTACATGTTCTTGTAAAAGTCCCTCTCCATCTTTCTTGTACGCTCCCTTCAGGTACTGGAAGACTGCATTTAGGTCACCCTGAAGCCTTCTCTTTTCCAGGCTGAACAATCCCAGTTCTCTCAGCCTTTCCTTGTAGGAGAGGTGCACCATCCCTGTAATCATCTTAGTGGCTCTCCTCTGGACTGACTCCAACAGCTCCATGTCCTTCCTGTGCTGGGACCCCAGAGCTGGATGCAGCACTGCAGGTGGGGTCTCAGCAGAGCAGAGGGGTAGAATCCCCTCCTTGCTCTGCTGCCCACGCTGCTTTGGATGCAGCCCAGGACACCACTGGTTTCTGGGCTGCAAGTGCACTTTGCCAGCTCATGTCCATCCTAAGAGGAATAACTGCTGCTCTTCCTGGTGCTGGTGTGGCCTTGGAAAGAGTAGGCACAAGCAATACTTGCTTCAAAAACTGACTGCAGTGTTTGTCCTGATTTTCATCTGTTATTTTTATCCTTGTACTTGTATTTGTGATGTTTCATCAAAAAACAACAATGCCTATGGTGCAAATGCATCAAAATCATCACACTCTAGAAGAAGAATCACTTCTTCTACAGCTGCTCTTTGAAGAGCTACTTCTCTACATAAAAATCAACAAGAATACAGCACTTTCATTGATTATAGTACAAATAGCATTAATGATATAGAGTTTGTAGCATTAATATTAGCAATTTTATAATTCTTATTTAAGTATCAGTTTTTTTGAATGCTTTCAGTATATTTTTAATCTTAAAATTCTATGTGATAAAGCATGAAAGCTCTTGTAATGCATAACAGTATAAATGCAGAGCCATATATTTTGCTATGTCCCTGATTTATATCTGATGATGGTGTGGACTACTCATTTCAGTTGAATTTGCTACACCGAAACTGTCTAGCCAGTTAACATATTAAGTATATATCTACTTTATTTCCATCATTTCTAGCTTGCTGGCACATTATTATATTTCACTGTATCAGATCTGTCTCAAATTTCTGCTGAACAGGTATCTCTGAGAAGCGACTCTTTACACTTTTGTGGTACCTGCAATTGTGTGATGGCCTTGAATTTAATTTGATAGAGACTCATTTTGAACTCAGCTAGTATAACCCGTGTGTTGACAGGAACAATTTGTGCTTTTAGACTGTATAAAACATAAATTAAGCATTAGCTAATGCAGTACTTTGTCCACAGATTTCCTACTCCAAACTTTGGGTTGTGTTCAGTAATTCTGCTGGTTCTTCTATTCTTCCCATGCTGCTGGATGGACTATTAACAATTTTGATTTAGGTAGTATCATTGAGGAAAGGAACTCAGTGTACAACATATAGACTAATCCTAATATTAATTAGGATGGATGAGGAGTGAACAGATAGATAATCAGATAACCACTAAAGGTTTTTAAAAAAATAATTTCTGTAGCAGTGTGTGTGTATATATATACATATACATATATATATGCACCTACCTGGTTTGCAGGCAAAATTAGGTATTTGTGTAACTACACCTGTGGTTCCAACCTACAACTAATCACAGGCATCCACAAAGCTGAAGATTGTTTTTGCACTTTAACTACCAAACCTTCTCCAGCAAAATTTACTTAAAGACATAAAATCCTCCAGCAAAGGTTTTTTCTCCTAAAAAGTAATAAATCTCACACTAGAAAATTGGCATAGACATTGGTTGTCACTGTTTTTTTTTCCCTCAGGAGAGATTTATGGTTGGCTAAAGTAATAAATTCAGATGGAGAATGCTCTCAGATGCTGCATCTCAGTATCATATAAAAGTGTAAAGTAACCTGTATGACCAGCTCAGGCACTGGGGACGTGTAAGGCCAGCAAGTTAAGTGTGCCAGGATAAATCTGTATCTGGTATCTGACAGCCAAGCCGGCTCTCTTTCTTAGCATGAGAGACAAGATAGACATGACTGTGTTGAAATCTTTCTAGGATTGTAATGTGACCTGGTACCAAACTGACAACGCCTTTTGGTCACATCTGTGCTGGCAAGACCAAGCACCTTTGAGGACTGCTGGAATTATTTGCTGGTGTAAAGATGTCGCTTCATACTGTGCTATAATGTGCTTTTCTGTGAAGCAAACTATTTATTGTATCAATAATTTTAGGCTGTTTTGAGGTAATTTGGACCTATCAACTTTCTGAACAAGGTGTCAAAAATCCTAAAGGATTGCTTTCCTAGCCTGTGTCAGTACCAAGAACAGTAACATACCAAGGGGCGACATAATAAAGGACAGTCTTTGAGAGACCATGCCCAGAAATAGAATGGAGTCTGAGAAAGTGTGTCATTCACTAATTATGGAGAGGCTGTCTCTTAAAGTCATAATTAGCTTTCTATTACTTTCTTTTATGACATATTTTTCCTTTATTGTTCCTCAAGGCAATTGAGGCTGCTCAAATAACTCGAAATATTTTTCATGTGTGATTTTTCTAATGACTTTTTAGGGGAACCAGTATAAGCTGCCCTTATCTTCCAACCATGGGTGCGTACGCAGTGCCTGGATTTCTTGAGCCTGGCTTCCCACTGCAGCCAAAATGCCTTTCCTTAGTGCTCCCCTCCCAACTTGCAATACATTATGCAGCAGGGCTGCAATAGTTTTGCTCTCTATACAATCGTTCACATCTGGGCAAATGGGGCTGGATTAAGTATGACTTAACTGTGGACTTTGGATTATAAGGTAGATATAGATCTCGGCATCCGCAGAAAGAAAAATTTATATTGAAGCCAAATAGTAACACGTAATGCTAACTTAAATTCTTCATGATGCTTGTCATGGTAAACACACACTCAGAATTCATGCATTTTGACATTTTATTTATTGAGTAGGTAAAATCCTTAAGTTTTAAAAAACCCCAGTATTCAAGCCATAAATTTTACTTCCCTTTCTTTCATACCATTTGTATTTCAGTATCATGCTTACATCTAATACATCTTTTGCAATTTAGCCACAGTTGTTTTCCTTTCTGGATCAGGAAGGAATGTCTGTGCACTGCTGTTTGAAGAGGGACATACGCAACTGCACATTATGAAAATACTTGCCAACACTGTCAGAGGCTCAGAGAAGGATTTACATTTGCACAGATGCAGAACAATAATGGGACACCACTGTCAGTACTCCCAGCTCTCTTAAACATATTTTCCTTGGGTAATAACTTCATATTGCAGTATATTGTTTTCTGCAGCTTGACAGCATGGGCCTTGCCTCACTTATACACTGTTCTGGCACTACAGAAATTCAGTGGAAATAGTTCCCAAAGGTAGCATAGGGTAGATGTTGACCTATATAGCTTGGGAGTGGGGATAAGCTGGGAAGAGTTTGAATCCTCCCAGTGGAAAGTCATTGCAAGCTAGTTAATCTCTTCCCCTAGCTGCAAGCCATTTGAATAGAAGGGCAAAGTCATTCTTCATGAATGTTCTGCCCAGCCTGTCATTTTCCTGGATGGCATAATTCTATATCCAGACTGTAATATGTAACATAGAGAAATACATATCCTAGAAAAGTTGCCAATTGTACTGGTTTTGGCTGAGACAGAGTTAATTTTCTTCCTAGTAGCTGGTACAGCACTGTGGTTTCAAATTTAGTATGAGAATAATGTTGATAATTTACTGATGTTGTAGTTCTTTTTAAATAATGTTTACTCTAAATCAAGGATTTTCAGTTTTCTGTGCTTTGACAGCAAAGAGGTGCACAAGAAACTGGGAGGGAACAGAGCCAGGAGAGCTGAGCCCAAGTGGCTGAAGGGATGTCCCAGACCATAAAAGGTCAGGCTATTTACATAAACTGGGATGTATTGGCCATGAGGGATGGATCTCTGCTCAGGGATGGGCTGGGCATTGGTCAGTGCATGGTGAGCAATTGTTTTGTGCATCACTTTTTTTTCTTGGGTTTTATTTCTGTCTTTTTGTTGTATTTCTTTGCATTACCATTATTTCATTCTTATTAATATTAATGATAATTTCAATTATTAAGCTGTTCTTATCTCAACACACAGGTTTTACCTTTTTCCCTGGTGCTGCTCCCCATCCCACCAGCAGGGAGTGAGTGAGCAGCTGCTGGGTGCTTAGTTGCCAGCTGGCATTAAACCACGACACCCATTCAGTCAGTGTATTTACAGCTCTGCGTGTTTGTCACCATACTGATCATACAGTATTAAACTGGAGGAGAAGCAGGAAACCTCCCTGCTCTGTGTCAGCTCTCCCTCCGTGTGCCTACAAGTAACGCACAAGGCAGTTTATAATTAGTATCATGACTCACTCAATACTGGTAACTGCAACTATGCCCTCAAAGGAAATAGCTTTTTCATTCCCTTCGGCTGAACTCTGTTTTGTACTAATGGCCCTCCCCTTTTACCTTGTGTCTCTTCTTCCAGAATTCCTGAGCTGATGTTAAGAAGTATCTTCTAGCAGGTGTGATGGAGAAGACATGTTAGATTTTGGGCCTCACTAATAGTCTTCCAACTGTGCCTGCTTCCAGAAAAAAAAAGGGAGACAAAGCAGAAACAGCAGCTTCCAGAATTCCACTCCTTTTCTAGAAGATAAAATATAAATCAATTGCACAAGAATATAGCCTGAATTCAGTTAAAGAAACTGAAGAAGACCTCCTTGGTTTCTGAGATCTGTCCTGTTACATCTGTCCATGATTATAAGAGAATGAACTTCTGTGGACAATTAAGCAAGTGGCTTTAAAAGAAAACTGGAGAAGTAGCAGTTGGTGAGGCACAGAGACATCTTGGGGAGATAAGGGATGGAGTGAATACTGAGTTGACCTTCATATACTTGGGCTTTCTGGTGTCCACTGAAGAGATGATAAGCAAAAAGGATTAAAAAATAACTTCCTAATTTATAAATCAAATATCTGCTTCATGTTCCTATCAAGAAGATATCAAAGAAAAAGAGACAATGGAGATCGAGGATAAGAACAGGTAAAAAAAAAAAAAAAAACAACCAAAAAATCTCCTGAGAGAATTTACTGTTAGGCTGGCATGTTCTTGCTCAAACACCCATGGTCAGTAATTTTAAAAAGTCTGAAACTTACCTAGTGTTTGTACAAAATTGCTATTTTAAAAGGTGAAATTAATTTCTTAAGTTACAAAATAATACTTAGGTGCCAGGTTCTGCTGCATTTACTTATGAACTGTCTCCATGAAATTAATGAGAACTGCTTGAAAAAACTCCTGTGACTAGTGGGTTCGTAGTCTAACTTTCAATTTATAGTCTCCATTCACTATAGCATTTTTTGAAAACAAGTGAGTTTCCTTCCTGTGCTTGCCTAACTCTGAATTCAACATACTGTTTTATATGTATAATCTTGTCAACAGCTAAAATGCAAAGCACGTTCTTTGTGTGAACAGTGTCTAAACAAATTTTATGAGATAAATTTGTTGTGAGTTACAAAACATTAAGTTGTAATTAGAAGTGTTCTTATTTGCTGTCAGTAGGCCTGCAGGAAGAGGACAGCTTCCACCCTCAGCCCTGCAATCTGCAGAATCCCCTTTGATGTGCAGTTCTGTAATGTGCAGCCTCTGCTTCTTCCTGTGTGTTAAGAAGCTGGGCCTTGCGTTGTGTTAGACAATTGTTGTTAGCAACAGCTACTCTTTCACGGTCTGCTCCACTGGCTCCCTGGAAATTTTGTGAAAATTCATGGAAGCTATATACTTCCTTTGCCAGGTCACTGTGGGATAGAAAATCCGGGGGTTTGAATCTCTCTTTTTCTTGTCGGTTAGATAACTAGGCCCTTCTAATGCAAATCTTACACATCTGGGCATCTCTGAGGTTTCTTTCACTTCTCTGTGTTTACCCAGAGGAGGATGACTTGTGTGCTTTCTTCCTCTTTGCCAGCCTTTCTCTCGCTAGGCCTTACATCTGACTCATGCTTCTTCTTCTGTGCCACCTGTCCTTCTGTTTTCTGAAGGATAAATTGTAGCTTGTATTTCTGTATGGAGCTGTGTTATGAGTGAGACAGAACTGATACACAGGTGGAAAAGAGCTAGGATTATCTGGAAGGATATTGCTGGATATCATCCACTATCTGATGAAGAGACGCTTGCAGAAGTGTTTGAAGTTATGTCTTTTCACAGTTTAGGAAAATTACATGTCTTGTATTTCCTTCTATTTTATATTCTAATTTTCTCTGTATACAAAGGACTCTGTTCACTGATGCCTAGAAAATGTTATGAAATTGTGGAGCATGATTAGATGCAGTATTCAGAAAAAACAGGGATCAGTAAATACTTCTTAAAATGTTTAATGCATGTGTAATCTGGGCCCTTTTAGTTATTGAGTTGATTTTCCTCAGTGGAATGATAGTAGCTTCATTAGCTCTGAAATTAAAATAAGAAAAATGTCTTAAGGTAGTATGGAAAAAGCCTTGCTTTGATAACATGATGACTCTGTCCTAAATGGAGGCAAAAAACCTAGGCCTGGATTCATTAGGAGCCTACATTTGGCCCTGAAATCAATTTGCAAATTTAGGCTCAGTTCTTTTGATGTTTCAAGGTTAAAGTGGATGTTCTAAATCCGGCCCTTTTATTGGCACCAAAGGCCAAAAGAAAATACCACTAGTAATTTAACATATTGCTTACTAAAAAATGTATGCCAACAGCAGTTCTTGCAACACTGTAGTCCCTCCTATTGCAACCCCTGAAGAGCAATTGAGCAGTTTATTTTTATCATTTGGTTTAATCTTTTGCATAATTTGAAATGTCAAACATTTTGTACTGGTATTTTATTATTTGCCATCTGGAACTGAAAACTCCATGCTCCTTAGCAATTCAAATTTGCGGAGTAATGGTTACTGCGCTATAGTTGAGTCGTCTCTTTAAGGACTTAACTTAAAGTAGTATTTTCCTAAAGGTGAATCAAAGAGGAAATTTTACTTCAGCATTTGAGATTTTGCAGTGTTATAATTTACTTGTGCCTTCTTGCTCTGCTCTTTATTTGCAAAGAATAAACTGAAACAAATTTTATAAGTCTTTCAAGTATTTTCCATTAGAATTTGCTTAGTGCCATCAAGGAACTCACTTGCACACTAAAGCAAATCACAGAGAGATCAAAATCATTAGATGAAAATAAATGTCTCCTGGTCTCTGTGCCCTTATAGGTATTGCTCATTTTTAGTAGTATTCAAAAGTATTCTGTTCTGTTCATACTTGATATTTAGAAATGCCTCAGCTTGAAAAAGGAATAAGATAATACTTCAGTTCTTCAGTGTTTGACTAAGCTGTGATCATATAGATATTTTGTTTAGAAACTGCTAATACTGGTTTCACATGAGGGGTGCAAAGTAGGAGAATTTATTTAAACTCACTGCACCAATCTAAAATAAAATAGTTTCATCAAAACACCCAATTTGTGTAATAGATCTGAGGGAAAAACTAGATTTTTTGTTTGAATCAAACACTTCACATGGCAGACGTTGGGGTTTTTTTTTTGGCCATTTGTACTAGATGGAACTCTAGCTAGAAAAAAAATAGATGTTTTCTGTTAGTGGAGCTATTCAAATGAAGCAGAAACTGTACAGTAAGTGGTGGAATGACTAGCACATGTGTCATCAACAATGGTAGACTTATTCTCAAACTTCTTGAAAAGGCATTAGTAACCAAGGGTAAAGCAAGCTCCTGGCAGTGACTATAAACCAATGCAATCTGTAGTCTCTGACTGCTGGGAAACACATATGGTCAATGCTTAAAATATCTGGTGGTAACACTTAAGGAGTTGATTTAAGAATGGAGGTGAGTGCTTGCTGTGTCATAGAAGGTTTTGCTTTAAGTTTGGTGTGCACTGTCTCAAACCCAGATGAAGTTGTTGAGTCACTGCTCCTTGCCTGCCAGCACTGCAGAATGTTATTTGCTGCTCTGGAAGCCACTGTGCTGCAGTGGTTTTCCTCTGGCAGGAGTGACCTAGTCATGTCTGCTTCTTATCACACCATACACTCCTTTTGTAGACTCCATTCCATCTTTCTAATCACACTGACAGGATGGAAGGGACTTGTAGCCATCTTTTTTCTGCTACTGCAGTCTTATTTTAAATAACTGGAAATATGAGGTGATTCTGCAATGCAGAATTTTCTGTCTTCAAGGAAATGTTACTATGAAAATGGCTTTCATTTTGTTTTATAAAAATAATTTAATATTTTAAATAATAATTTAATTGAAGAGACTTAAATTTTTTTAATTTTTTTTTTTGTTATTGAAAGTCCCTTTTTGTATGAGTTATGACTTCATTCTGAACCAAACAGAATTTATTATTTATAGCCACAGTAGAATATTCCATATGTATTTTTAAATCTAAATGCTGTTCTGCTTGTAAAAGTAGTTAGAAAATTGTTAGCCTAGGAACTTCTACATATAATATTAAAAAAAAAAAATCTCAAATCAGACCCAACCCTTTGATATATAAAAGTTGGGGTTTTTTTTCTAACTACCATGGGTAGTTAAAATATTCCTACCTGGTAAGGTCAAATGATTTTTTTTTTTTTTTAACATTGTCATGTAAAATAATTTTTAGTAGTTTTGCATAACAAATTTGTACATTATACCTTGAACTTTGGTAGGATTACCCAGCTTCCAAGTTCCATTTTCAAATGGATAAGTGAGATTTAAAATTTTTTTTATTGTTGTTGTTGCAAAAATCTTCAAGCTGGAACATGTCTTTTTTTTTTTTTTTTTTTTTTTTTTTTTGTCAGTCAGTCAGTGTAATTTCTGTATCATCCATTTCTAGGATATTTTTATTTAGATATCAGGAAAAAATAAGGGGATCAGATATGTAAGGAGAACAGACATGGCTAATTTCCAGTAGCTCAAGAGCCCAACTCCTTTGTTCAGAACCTTGAAAGGTTCCAGGTCTGTATTACCAGTTCTTCCCAATTATTCCCTTCTACTAAAGAGGTCACATATTAGACAGAATCTCTGGTACACAAAGTTTTTTTCCCTCCAATATTAACATCAAATCATCACAGGATATAATTTGTGAGTATTGTCTTCTCATGTAATGTGGCATAGGTTGGGGAACTTCAGCCTGGCACTGACAGCAGAACAGTCCATGGCCCTGAATGTGTCCCACCATTTGAAAAGTTTTGCATGGAGAGGTGGCTGTTACCTGAGACAGCTCTGTTCCTCTCCAGGGTCCCATGCAAACAGCCGTGCATGCTTCATAAAATGCTAAATCACTCCTGCGATCCCAGGCAGAGGAGAAGAATTAGATTTTGCCCATGTGGCTTGGTGGTTCACAACAGGTCTGGAGATGGTTTTAGTAGCTAGTACGGATGGAACTGCATTGGGTTTCAACTCCTTCCATTTTACCCAGTCACCCACATTTGTGTCCCTCATGACATACCCTTCTGCAGGTATTAAGACATAAAAAGATAAACATTAAGAGATTAGAAAGCAGCCTTCTCATTCTTTTGGACATTGTAGGAAAAGTTCTGTGATGACAAACTCTGAAGAGGATGTAACAAAATGGAAAGTTAGAAAGATGAAATGATAGAAAAATGAACAAAGTCCTAAACTAAAGCAAAGAGAGACATCTTGTTTACGTTAAAATAGTTTTTGTATTATTTCTGGTGAAAGCATGATCAGACTCACAATATTTTCAACATTGTCTTATAGTCCTGTGGAATTCAATATACAAATATTGCTGATGAATTAAATCAGTGTTGTAGCACTGGCAAAACTCTACCTACTTAGATACTGTGTTGGATCCCGATCCACCTGATCTTTGTGGGTTTTTTAGCCTTGTATCAATTTTAGTGGGCTTATTTTTTTTCTTAGCTTGATAGACTTTCTGCAAAGGTTCAATGTGTCTTTTTGCCCTTCCACAGAAACTCTGTTGCCTTTGGCTGTCGAGCATCAGTTTTTGCTCACTGTCACTGAGTAAAGTCATAGATGTTTTTAGTTTAGTCAGGGATTGGAATTGAGGACCTGTTGGAATGAAGTCGAACTGTTGGCTGGAGGTCTGTAATCCATATTTTTGCTCAAAGCAAGAGGATCAGTATTGGTTCAGGTCAGTCATGGCTAAGCCTTGAAATATCCCAATGAAGAGTACCTCTAGACAACTCCTCTCCTAGAGACGGGATTTTTCCTGTTGTCTCACATGAACCTCCCAAGCTACAGTTTGTTGCCATTGCCTCTTGTTAGTCTTGCACTAAGAAGAGCTCAGGTCCATGGCCTTTGAAACTGCCCTTCAGGTGTATGCAGGATGTTACCATACTGCACCCTATGGTCTCCTTATCATCAGACTAAACAGCCCAACTTCCTTCATATACTCCTTGTAGGTCATGTGCTTTGGACCCCTGGCCGTGTCAGTAATCCTCTGCCTGGGAACACAGAAAGCCCAAACCACCACTGTGTTCTGGTCACCGTATCCTAGATCCAGCCTCAGCAGCACTGAGCAGAGACTCACGTTCCTTGATCTGGAAAGCCTGGTATCCCCCAGCTCCTTTGGAGCAGGGCTGTTCAGCCTGCCACTGATGCACAGCCCATGGCCCCGGGTGCAGAACTTTGTGCATGACGAACAGTAGCCTTTCTGCTGGCCCCCTCCATAAATTTCCCAAACTGCCCTCTCAGTTTATGGGGATTACAGGAAGACTAAGGCTCAGTTTTCAGGAGCGAGAGCACTTTCCTTAAGTCATGAATGGTGTGAGGACTTTTAACATACACCCTGTGAGATAGGGCAAGCTGTATGACCAATCACAGGCTCTCCGACAGAGAGCAGAAAAAGTATGCTTCCTTCTGTGTTTTGCATCCTTGAGAAACAATGACGTTTATCAGCTCTAACTCCGGGTGATCCATCCGGTGGTGCCTGAATGCTGAGAATTACGTGAAACACCAGCATGCTTCCCTGCCGAAGGAGGGATGTGCCTGCGGTACTGTCTCTGGATCTCACCCTCAGTCCCAGCTCACGCCGTACTTGCGAAGCTGCAGCCTCTCCCTCGCCCCAGGCGACCGGGCTCTCTCGCCCGAGGGCCCTGGGGAGCCGGGAAACGCCTCCGTGCGCCGAGGCTGAGGAACCGTACGGGGACCCCGCCGCACCCCCGCAGCCACGGCCGCCG